>OZ020611.1:204192242-204699742 GCA_963971575.1 Liopterus haemorrhoidalis
TTTTAGCCGAATTTGCTCTGCACGTGTACACAGACAGACGGAAGGACAGACGGACAGACAGACAGACAGACAGACAGACAGACAGACAGACAGACAGACAGACAGACAGACAGACAGACAGACAGATAGGCAGGCAGACAGATAGACAGACAGATGGATAGACAGACGGACAGACATCATGCTAAAAATAGTCAAAACTTTATGTAGGGACCTCCCCTTTATGTGAGGTTAAGTGTCTTCTGATACCTAGTAATGAAATTAATTTTGTTAAAGTTATAGTTACGTCATAAAACCTTAAGACAAAATGTCGTAATTATTGAAATACAACCACTCATATGAGCACCTACCTTTACAATTTAATTTTTCATAAACTATTAACATTGATGATAATTTAACACATTTATTTCAGAAGACTGTGTTTCTCGTACAAACTGTCAGTACTGAAATGATACAAACACACACCATTATGGATATATGCGAATAAATATGAAGTTTCATAAAAATCATTTCAGCCGAATTTGCTCTATCCGTGTACACAGACGGACAGACGGACAGACAGACAGACAGACAGACAGACCGACGGACAGACAGACAGACAGATAGACAGACAGACAGACGGATAGACAGACGGACAGACATCATGCTAAAAATAGTCAAAACTTTATGTAGGGACCTCAATTCGTGGAGATCCATCGAAATCTCGAAATGTCAAAATCGGTATGATCACGATACCTCCCTTATGTTGGCGGTCGGTAAAAATCACGGTGCGTATAATAATATGGCCAGAAACTGTAGATACATAGTAAAGACATTGAACTGATACGAAATGACATAATAAAACCGCTATCAGAATACGATCAGAAACGTTATTTCGCTAAATTGAAGCATTTGAATGATACGTAGGTAAAATGCACATGTTACAATAGTGAAATCATAATTGATCAGGTCTTATGCCTTATAGGAACAAGCGCATTCATTAAACCCGAATCGAAGCAGAATTAAAGGCGTATCGGCAGTGCGACAGAGCACTCCAAGCCAACATCACTATAACAGTGTACCGTGTTTAACCAGGTATGCGCAAAATGAATTTTGCAATTAACCGGATTGAAAAGCTTCATAAATCAAATAAAAGTTCAAAAGTTTGCCGCCGATGTATTAAAAGTCTACAATTCGCTATCCGACTTATATGCTTCTACCACTCAATACCAAACAATAATCAAATATAGCTATTATTAGAGGATAACATTTATCCCAAATGTGACTTATTTGTCTCCGGGAAATTAAAAGGTATGCCGTTGCATAGGGGCCCGATACATATTTAAATTTTAAATTAAAAAAGAAAATAAAAACTGACTGTGATTTTTGCCTGTATAATAAACATATTTATTATGTAGATTTGGGGCAGTGACGTCATTATTTTGTTTATCTCATAATTATGTTATTTAAATTTTGTTATAGATACAAAAATACTGGATATCAAAATACTGGATAAAAGAATAGGGGATACGCATAAAATTTATATTTCCTTAAGGCTGCGTATAACCCCCGGAGGTTACTAGTTTCTTATACAAAACTAACAATCTGAAATAAAATTAGTATCAACCTATACATCAAATTTTGCACCGAATTTGTATCTATCTAATATGATAGTTTTAATTGTAGAAACATTTATAGTAAAAATATTATCGCTCAATAACTTAAAAATAGACATCAGCGATATTGTTCTGTAATTTTTTAAATCTATTTGTGGGTTTCGAATAACTTTTATATTTATATAGTTTTGTGTAGAAATGTTCAAATAATACGTCATTTTTTTTTCGACTTGATTACTTATAGTTTAGAGCCTTCGTCGAAAAATATTATACTTAAAGATAATAGAATGCCACTTGGTACACGTATTCTTCACGAAAAATAAATCATTTTTACCCGTAACACCAATTTTGAAAACCGTGGCAGATTCAAGAGGGCGGCAAAAATAGATTGCCAAGTACAATAACTATAAGTAATTTTCATAATACAACAAAATAGCTACAATCATATTTGTAGAATGAGGCTTTAGGTACAATTTGCCGTATCGTACGCAAATATGCGTCGATTGGTTTACAAGATGGCGTCTATAATGCAATTTTCTTATTTACAACTACCTAACAGTTTTTTCTACAATTAAAAATATCCTATTAGATAGATAAAAATTCGCTGCAAATTTTGATATATAGATTGTTATTAATTTTATTTCCGATTATTAGTTTTGTATAAGATACTATTGAGGACTATAGGGTTGTGCGCCGCCTTAAAACTACATTTTTTTGATATGTTAATGTTAGTTATGTCACCTAACAAAACAAAAATCACATTTTAATTAATATTATAGCCAAATTTTTTAATTAAAATATTGTAAATTTGAAATAAGCCGACCACGCCGCGAAGGTTGCCGAGTAAATACGACTGAGTATGACGTCAAACGACTGGGGTTTGACGTCACAGATACAGCTACAACATAATCTTTACGTGTGTATATTGTATTGTTCGAGAGTTTTGTATTAGTTTTTAAAAAAATTTTCACGCATTTATTATTAAAATGGCAGATAAAGATTTTGTTAGGGCTCAGAGTGATAATTTATCCAACATTGATGCATTTATGCACACAACATAAAGTTTACTTTTTTCTGAAATATCGGTTTTATTTCGCCTCATAGCTTTTAGCCACAAATTTCACCTTTTCTGTTGTTTTTCGCCCTCAGGTAACGATATAAATTGTTTTTTTTTTTTAAATTTCTATTTGAACTATTTGTGCACATTGATACTAAACAATATTTTCGACTATGTTTCGAAGTACTGGGGCCTGGATCTTCCATATTTAATTCGGTAAACATGTATAAATTGTTTTTATAGAATTAAACTTTATTTTAATTAAAATCACCCTAACTTTACATAACCTATAAAAGTTATACAAGCAAATAAGATCACAACAGACTATGTAGGCTGTACGCAGTACACTGGGTAGGCTACTAGTGTACTGCGTCACTTAGAAGGGGTCACACGTCGTTTTCGCGCGCTACATACAGTTAAGATTTTTTCAAGCCTTCAAATTAAAAAAAAAAAAAATGCAAAACTGTTTTTTATGTTTATATGCAACAAGAGGAATATAATAAAAAATTAAAATAAAATCATGCTTATTATACTTATTTTGACATAAATCTTTGTCTTGTAAAGTCTTGTAAATTTATTTGATTTTATCTTTTGAATTTCCAGAGTTATTTGATATAAAAAAAAAAAAATGTGGCCACCACAGGACCGACCGCCATCACAAAATACTTGTTTAATTTATGCTGCTTTATCAAAAAATTAAGTTGTTAGTTATTGCTTTTGTAGCAACTTTTGTTATATAATTTTTTTTGAAATATTTCTCTTTTGTGAAATATTCGCAAAAATCTTAAAACCGACACGAGTAAACTCCCATATCTAGTTAACCGATTTTTAGCAAAAGTTGATCAACTCGTGCCATTGATGTCAAAAGCTTAAATATGAAGTTTCATAAAAATCCTTTTAGCCGAATTTGCTCTGCACCCAGAGGCGGATCTACATACGGGCTAATAGGGCTTAAGCCCTGGGCCCCGGATCCGCAAGGGACCCCCAACCTCTCGGACAGATCCTTTTTTTTTTGCTCTTCACTTGATTTGGGTAGGTGAGGACCTTTTGTTGCTCTACACTTGGATTTGGTAGGTGAGGATCTTTTTTTTTGCTCTTCTTTAGCCACTCCTGGTTATTGTGAGGTTAAATGAAAAATGCTCTGTGCAAAATAACATTAAAATAGAAGAATATTTAGTAGTGCCACAAGACGTTTTAATTATACGCATGTATTAATAATGTACAATTTTTGAAATTAAATGTATTATTAGTGTTTCTTTTCTTTCGCATAGAAATTATTTGTTTAAAAATAGTAATAATAGTAGTAGTAGCTTTTGGGAGCCCCGAAATTAACGGCAGGCACAGGTGCTAAAATGGCAGAAGCGGTTGTTGAATGTCTTCGGGATTGGAATATCTATGACAGTGTAAATAAAGGCCATGTGTTTCGACACCACTGTTAGTAACACTGGTGGTAAGAAAGGTGCATGTGTGATAATAGAAACAGAACTAAATAGAGCTGTTGCTTGAGGCATCATGTCAATGAAATAATTGTGTCTGACGTATTTGAAAAGTGTTTTGGTGTTTCATCCGGACCAGAAATTCAAATATTCAAGTGTTTCCGTGATTCATGGAAACAGATCAATACTTCAACATATGAAGCACCCAATAGAAATGTTTCTTGGAGAGAAGATGTGATTATTATATGCCAAGATCAGTTGAAGTGTCGTCATCCTCGCGCAGATTACAAAGAACTTTTACAACTATAACTTGCTTATTTAGGAGTTGACACACAAGGCTTTACCTTCAAAGAGCCTGGAGCAGTGCATCGAGCACGTTGGATGTCTAAAGTGATTTATTCAATTAAAATTGTACTCTTCAAATCACAATTTAAAATGACCAAGAAAGAGCAGTCATCAGTCGAGCGATTTGCATAGTTTGTTGTGCAGTACTACGTTCCCAACTGGTTTACATGTACAACTGCATCCACTGCTCCACGAAATGACTTACAGTACTTGCAAAGTCTCCAAGTATGTGACGATAAAGAACTTGTTTCTATACCCAGCAAAGCACTTTGTCGTCACCTTTGGTATTTAAGCGAAGAATTGGTGTCACCTATTTTCATGGATGAAGGTGTTACTCTAGATTTGAAACAAAAGATGGTTGCAGCTTTGCAGAAGCCTGGCTCGCAGCATCCAGACAAACGACATACACTAGAAGAAACTGAGAGTATCTCAGATTAAAATCTAGCTGACTTCGTGACTAAATCAAGTCGACGTTTCTTCACAATATTGTTGTTTGATTCCTCTTTTTTAGAAGTAGACCCTTCTGAATGGAGTGCACGGGAGGATTATCAAGTAATGAAACAATATACTGATACTATGAATGTCACCAATGACAATGCAGAGAGAGCTGTAGCCTTGATTCAGAGCTACAATAATCATTTTACCAAAAACGAAGATCAGCTTCCGTTCCTATCACAGGTGGTCCAACGTCACAGATATATATTTCCAAAAACAACAAAATATGCATTGAAGAAAAGCATGACTAATTAATAAAACTAACTTAGTTACTTGAAAAACATTGTAAAACTAACTCGCCTATAAAGGGAACGCTCCTATACAGTGACCTCATAGGTGGTGTGGAAAAACTGTACAACAACAAACTTGGTAAGCGTTGTGGCACTACTAAAGCTCTATAAAAAACTATTATTATTACCCTATATAAAAAATCATAAATTCCGATTACATTTGAAAAAAGAATCCATATCTTAGCTTTACTTCATATTTTGAAACAATCATATTAATGTTCTAATCAATAACTTTGAAAAAATTAAAATGTAAAATCTTGATCTATGTTTATAGTATTAATTTTCGAAATATAATTGTTTGGTAAAACACAATGGTTTGTCATTATTAAACGTTCCGGCAGTGTTGACCCGAGTATTGGCGTTTCGTATTAGTTGATTTCACTTGAAAATGGTCAATAGGTTTACAATCCTTCATGCTTTGATGAAAGATAAAAGATTGAAATTTCGCTTTCAGCACACGTGCTTAGTTTTATACCCAAATCGACACCCACCTTAATTAAACACAAATTTCTGCTTAAATGCTTTCTAATTTATAATTTAATTGTCAAATAATTGTGTTTACTGATATAGAAACCATATAGAGTAGAACTTCGATTATCTGTACCTATCTGGTGACAGGTATATACGCAAATTACCATAACTAGGATAAACAGAATTTGAAAATGCTTGAGGAAGAGCACCCTCCCCCACTAAAATGATACCATCCAAAATGACAAAGAAAAAAAAACTAATTAAAAATATTGTTTTTCATTACTACTAATCCCTTCTCTTCTCTATGATAATTTTTTTTTCGCCATTTGTATGTGTACTCCTTGTAAGCAAAGTCGATATCTCATCGGCCCTAAGAGATATTAAGAAGTCCGTGAAACCACATTTTACCCCTTTTCACCCCTTAAGAGTTGAATTTCGAAAAATCCCTTCTCAGTAGGTGCTTCCGTCATGAAGAGTATATGCTTCCCAAATTTAAATTTTCTAGGCCCAGGAGTTCGGGTTGGGCGATGATAAGTCAGTCAGTCAGTCAAGACATTACTTTATGTATACAGGATGTTAGGTAAATGTCCGGCACAATTTAAAAGACATGGTGACGTAGTATGCAATCGATTTTTCCTTTGCCAATTTTCTCTAAAATATGAATTTCGTCCAAAAATAAACAAACAAAAAGATGCCCCAAATTTTGAAAACCACTGACTTTTTTTCATATTAATCCAGAAGTACAATTAAAATATTTTTTTCTCTTTACTATGGTCATTACTATTGTAATTAAAATCTGACAGCAATGTAAAATTGAGTTTCTTTTAATTTGCAAAATAGGCGATTTAAGTGTATCTTTTTCATTCAAAAAAATGTACACAAGAGAAGAAACCAGTGGCGAAGGGAAACCTCCGCTAGACTTGCCCTCCCATAAAAAAAATAATTAAAAAAAATGTATATTTAAAAAAAAATTTTTTTTTTAAATATTTAGATAAATCTTCAAAAATACATCAAATTATGTTCTATAAGCGGTTCACTTTTGTAAGAACAAACTAAGAGGGAATTTTGTTTTCAATAGTTTGCACCTTTGAAGCTGTATGTAATGTTGGTATTAAAAAATGTCACTTTTTTAAAATGTCGATGCATTTGACAGATGTCATAATGAAAAATGATATCTTATTTATAATGATCATAACCTTATCAACCTAAAGTCGGTTTTACAGCGTAAGGAATATTTTTAATTGACATTTAAAGTCAGTAACACACCATAAAAGTAACCAAAATAACCAGATCTATGGTCTATTTCAAAGTAGAAAAAAGTAGATAGCGCTGCGAACCGAGTACGATTTACACTGATCAAATACAGTATAGCGGGAAATTTAAAATAATTTACAACTAGGGCATGGGCGTAGCAACTGGGTTAGCAAGTGTTTTTTTTTTTTTTTTATTATAAAAAGGTTAATAAGATATTGAAATAAACAAGGTAGATAATACACTTACGTTATTTATACGACATAACTTCAGTTTAATGGGAAATTTGAAAAAGTTAAAAACATATTAATTTTAAAAATTATGTACTATATATAAAAAGAGAGATTTGGCTAAAAGAGTTTACACAAAGCAATAAAACAAACAATATATCTTCAGAGCTAAAGTTTCTTATTTAAATAATTATTGTACATAAAAATTAAAAATATATGTATATATGAAGGCTAAAAATTATATCAATAACTTCTTCTTTGGGCACAATCAGCTGGGTTGTCTTTTGGCCTCACATTAGTCCTCTATCTTGATCTATTAACTGTCAAGTGTCAAAAAATATTTATATGTCAGATAACCTAAAAAATAACTGCGTAAAAACAAATTACATGGAGAATTTTCTTCATAAAATCTACGCCAAGAATATAAAAAAGAAGTCTAAATATGTAAATAATAACAAAATATATAAGAAAAATTAAATAATATAAATAATATATATTTGCAATGTACAACACTGAACATCTGTCAACTTGGACTAAAAACAATATTTTTATAGTGTAATAGGGATGACGATCTAAACCAATCCGAAACAAGGACAAACAGCTCCTATCTTCTTACACACATTTTTCTACTTTGAAATAGACCATAGTGTGTTTTTACAAAAGTGAACATCTTATATACAAATTTTATCCAAGGCTTGCTTTACTAGTTACGAATTAATTATCATGTCCATGGAAACGTTACATATAAGTATGAAAAAATTGAGACTTGGAAAAATTTTAAATAATTTTACAAAAATTTTTCGAAATTTTTCGTTTTATCAAAAAACGTCTCAAATAAAAGTTATTAGTTATTGCATTTATAGTAACTTTTGTTCAATAAATTTTTTCGAAATATTTTTCTGTTGCTAAATATTCGCAAAAAGCTTAAAATCGACACTAGTAAACTCCCATTTCTAGTCAACCGATTTTCATAAAAAACAATAGGGTTCTTCCCATTTAATAGGAGAATTTTTTAGTACCAGAACGAACTCTTTAAGTTAAACCGTTTTTGAGTTATCGTGTATACACACAGACACACAGACACACAGACACACAGACACACACACACACACATACGGACGGCACTTCGAAAATAGGTTTTTTGGATTCCCTGGACCATGAAACGTGGTCATCCGTCAAAATCTCGACATCGAAAATTTTCGCGATTACAATACTTGCCCCTTATATATTAAGGTCGGGCAAGTAAAAATCATGCGCTTGTAACTTGATACAATTCTAAATGAGTTTGAGAGAAGTTTCTGCTATGTTTAGTGTTACTTATCCAAATCGTCCTATACCGAATCCCTCTACAGCAGGGATGAGCAACCCGCGGCCCGGAGTACTTTTTCGTGCGGCCCGTCAAAGCTTTTGTCTGTCAAATTTCAAAAATGGCCATTAAATTACAGAAGATACATATATATTTTAAAGCATAAATAAGAGCAATATAGAGCAATTGGTTGCAAAGAAGCAATGCCAAACTTCTCATTAAAATTTGTTTATGATTTTTTCCCCATAATAATTATCTTTGACTGTTTTTTTATACCTAGCATTTCTATTATATGTTTTACTTGTGTATTTTTTTAAAAATAATTTTGTTATTTTGTTAATAAATAGATAATTTGTGTTTATCATCTTGTGTTCACATTTTAATAAATTTCGTATGCGGCCCGCAGGAAATTTTTAAATTTCTAGTTGGCCCGTAGTAAAAAAAGGTTGCTCATCCCTGCTCTACAGTATTGAGGCTTGTTACCAAATTTAAACGCCATGTATGCCTCAATTTGAATCATACAAGAAGGAAACGAACATAAACTATAGTGACTGAAGAAAAGAAATTAGAAATTGCTTTAGAAGTTGGAAGTAATAACTGTACAATCTACTAAATGAATCGATCAAACCGTATCTGTGAGTAAGTCACTTTTAAGAGCTCTATATAGCTCTTAAAAGTGAAAAATATCGGTCTTACAAATTTCAAAATCATCAAGAACTTTTAGAGAGATGCGGCAGTACGGATGGACTTCTGCTTTAATATTTTCGAAAAAATTAATACCAACCCTATTATGCTCCAAAGAATTTACCAACGAAGCAACTTTTAATTTAAATGTTAGGGCACCGCCAAAATTTTAGGTATTGGAGTCGATAACATTTACATTTATTTAATGCTTCACGTACGCAAAGGCCGCAAAAATTAAATGTGTGGGCAGACATAATAGGAACACACATAATAGGACCCTTTTTCATTGATGGTAACTTCAATGCGGATAAATACTTGGCCTTATTACATGTCTGTGTTTCTGCTATCAACAACCTCTACACAACACACAAGTAGGCTCACTAATTAAAAATAACAAGAAATAAAGAATTTTTGATAGTAAAAATATCCTTTGAAAACAAATCGGTTTCATTAGACACACTTAAATTAGCAATAAATCAAAATATTTGAAATAAATCATTTTTTTTGTTACAATTTTACTTGTTTTCTTAGTTAGGTACAGTAATTAAAAATTTGAATTAGAAATAATATATTTCGCCCGTTAAACATAATAATCTAGAATAGTATATGAATATTCCAACGATTTATAAATCAGTAGCAGTGGCGGCGCCAGTGGGAGATCTGAGGGGGCCCGGGCCCCCCTAACAACTAAATAATTTTGTTATTAAAAACTGCATTGTAGAGAAAACAAAAATGTATCCTCATATACATTTTTGGTGTAAAGTAAATAATAAATAAAATATTTCTCCATTTTTTAATACCTTCTGCACCATACCAGTAAATGTGTTCTTGATCAAATTCCTTACGGGCTTGTAAGTGTCTTGGTTTTAATAATAGTACTTTTCTAGGCGAACATGATCTTAAGTTATGTCTACCAACCACCTTCTAATGGTTCGTGCACAAATATTCGGTTGTAGTTCGGTTAGTAAATTAGCTGATGACATGAAAGGATTTTTTTCACTTCCTTCACCAAGCGTCTATCTTCGTTCTTTGAAGTTTTCCGTGGTCTGCCCCGTGTTTCTTCTTTAAATGAGTGACTGATAGCATTTAGTACCATTCCCAAAGAGCAACCCATAATATTAGCAAATCTTGTAAATGAATTGCCATCATTTTTTAATTTTTTAATTATATTCCATTTCACTACCACAATGCTTATTCATACCCATCTTTGCAATAGTTTGCACAAAACTAAATATTTTTTTTCTGTAAAACATATACTTATAAATACATTATGAACTTGTCTGAACCTGTCTAAACTCCATTTTCAAATCATTTTTAAGAGTTTTAGGAAATGTATTTATTATTTTGACCAACCATGTTAGGCAGTGTTGTCACAAAAATCAAAATATTTCTATGACCAAGTAATATTTCTTGATAAATATTATGGATTTAATAGATAATAAAGTGCAATAAAGCACGTTATGCCAGTTAAAATAAAAATATGAATTTAATTAGTGTTCGAACTACAAATAATAAGGTTACTATATTAGGTGTATTTATTATTTTGACCGTAACTGTATAAGTTAAATAATTTAAAAATAAAAAAATTAAAACCGATTAGAACTTAATTTGAATGGGCCTTAAAAATCATTTAGGTTCTCTGATTGAAAGAAACTTGTATTTTAAGATCAGTAAAATACGAACACAGCCACGTTCGATCGTCATGTATAAATCTATAAAAGCTAAGAGCCGTTGACAGACCTAAAGAGACTTAATTCCTAAATGTGTTTGAGTTAAAAAACCAAAACAATAAACATTCTATAAAACATGCCCCGTACTAAATCAAACAAACACAACTCTAAATGACATGTGACTTTACGACACTACCTCTTAAAATGAACCCTAATAAAATCAGTCATAAATGTACAACTGATGTAACAGTAGCTAACCTAAAATAAATCACTCACCCACGAACAAATAACTTGTCAGAAAAACAATCAGTCTTTAGCTTATGTGATACGAAGATACCTACTAGTTGGACGCCATATTTTAATAACAGTGGTCCCAAAACCGCCAAATAAATACCGTATCTCCCGGCCTGTAAGTCTAGTTTTTGGCACTAAAAGATTTTTGGGATCCTATTAAGGCAGGGGTCCCCAAACTTTTTTGACCGTCGACCCCCAGAAGAGTTTTTCGACTTCGTATCGACCCCCTCTATTTTACAATTACGTTATTATAATAAGGCAAAGTAAAAAATACACTTCTTATATTGTTTATTACAGTGTTTTTTATTTATATATATGTATATATCTAATTGAATTAAAATAATATTATTATTAAATAAAATTGGCTATCATTGTCAATGTGACGGGTGTGGTTGGTCACTCTTTGCAAGATTAGCAATGTCGGGTTCAAAATTAGTTAATTTCAGCCTTAAATAGCCACGGAATACTACATCTAACTTGTTTCTGTGTTTTGTCAGGATGGAATTAACATGGCTAAACCAAGCCACAAGTACCTGTAGCTACACAATTATACATTAAAATTATATTACTAATTTTTAACTTTTTTCCATAGACCCCCAATCGACCCCCGAGCCAGAATCGACCCCTAACAATGTCATATCGACCTCCGGGGGTCGATATGACATATGGGTTTACTTAAAAGCTTAAATATGAAGTTTCATAAAAATCCTTTCAGCCGAATTTGTTCTGCACGTGTACACAGACCAACAGACAGACAGACAGACAGACAGATAGAAAGACAGACAGACCGACAAACATAAAGCTAAAAATAGTCAAAACGTTATGTAAGGACCTCAATTCGTGGAGATCCATCGAAATCTCGAAATGTCAAAATCGGTATGATCACAATACCTCCCTTATATATGTTGGCGGCCGGTAAAAAGGTCCTCACTTTCAATTTACAAGCGATTACCAAACAAAAAAATTGATGTGAAGTATGAATTTTCACACATTTCAGGGTTTTGTAGGTATTTAGTAAATAAGAAGCCAACATAATACTGGATGTCTAGGAATATTTGTTCTATAATCACATCAAAATCAAAAGTTTTTTGATAATTACTTTTATTCGTTATTTGAGTACTTATGAGCTTCCATTTAATTTTTTTCAAAAAAAAATAAATAATTTGCCAATAATTGTTTTTTTTTTTTCTGCAGTTGCTTCCTATTCAAGTCTTCATTAGATGAATAAGATATATATTGATAAATATTGACTATTGAATATTGGTTCTCACTATTAACAACGTGTTATTTGTTTTATAAGTATTTCATTACTATAAATGATTTATTTCTCTTCGCAGGGTCTAGTATATTTGCCGCCTGGATGCGAGAAAAAATTACAATTACAGAATTAAAGATTTCAGTGAAACGGCGCAAACAATTGCCTTTCGACAACCAACTTCTGTATGAAGAAGTAAATTTCTATAAAGTTCATCATTACTTTCGCATAATTTTTTTTTAGGTTTAGGAACCGTAGTTGGCTCTGGCCCAACTCTGAATGCGCACTAGTTTAATAATAGACCCCCTGGAATACTATAGTCCCTTTTTAAACTTCCCGGACCCCCCTGGACCCCGTTGGGAATCCCTGGGCTAGATGTATGCCAATTCTAAAATCATTTCTTCAAAAACTGAAAATATTATGACCTCTTCTAATAATAATAATAACATTTATTATATGATAGTTGTGGATAAAATATTTTAGTGTTGGGGGGGGACATCCCGGCCAGATAAATGTTGCCAGTCCGCGCCTGTCTAATGGCCCATTATTACGATGTACGCCAGTATCGCAGTTTGCTTAAGAACAAGAAAGAGCTCTTGTTTCAGACATTTTTTTTTAATCAGTGAACAAGCTTAAATCACAATGAAAAAGATATCGAGAATAATATGATAAGCAGGTGTCCAGTATCACTCTGTATTTTTATCAGTTGTCTCGACAAGGAGCTTGATAATATTAGCATGGGAAAGAATTTAATCAGAAACATACATATTGCTCCTTCTTAGGTACAGGATATTATGGTACGAACCGAAGATAAGATAAATTTGCATAAAACAAAATAACTCTGTGATTCATATTTCTCATTTCTTAATACGTGTTGACCTGAAACTGCTCTGTAGTAATTCTTGGTATTATAGTGTACACAAAAATACAGTCAGAACAAAAAGATCAAGCTATTTCTGGAAATGTTAAGGATGGAAATCGCACGAGCGTACCTGCCGACCGAGTGCGAAAATCACATTGCCGCCCTTAAAAAAAGGGTCTCAAATTGCATGCAGAAAATTTATTTTACTATTACTTAATACAGCGGTTCTCAACTGGTGTTCCGTAGCACCCAAGGGTTGCGCTAGGGTAGGACTGCCATACGTCCCGGTACACCGGGACATGTCCCGGTTTTGAGGTTTGTGTCCCAGTGTCCCGGTCCAAGAGTCATTTGTCCCGGTCGATTTAAAATTTATGCATATTAAAAAATTATTTTTCGATAATATTGTACATATACATATATACATACTATATATAAATTATATAACAGATTCGAGGTCCGAAATGTTCTGGAGTAATGCCGAGTACCAGTCAGCTAGTGTCTAATTAATTAAAACCCATTGGACAGATGAGCGCAATTCGCTTTCTATTGACACCGTGAAAAGCATAATTCAATGTGTTTTAAATTATAAAATGTCATGCATTGAATTCTATAATTATATAAAAGGGGAAAAAGAACTGCTCCAAAAAATGAAAACATCGGTGAAGTATGATTGGGCAAAGAAGAGCGATGATAAAGAAGCCACCGAAGTCGGGGAAGGGGGAGAGTAAAGGCAAGAGAATAATGGAATGTAAGGTTCTATTTGGTTTTATTAAATTGAATCGCCCTAAAATAATATAATATAAATTATTATATTTTATTATTTTAGATTTGATAAAGACGCATCCACAAAAAAAAACATCAAATTTTTCCAATCAAACTGAGTGTTCCAAAATGATTCACCATTGATCCCAACGTTTTGCTCTTGGAATACCTATTATCAATCACTACTTTAATTTTTTTTTTTGTCTTTAAATTTTTTTATTTTTTTAAAATATTGTGCAATTTTTTATAATAAAGGTATTATTATTGTCGATAAAAGTTTTTTTAAGTTGTTTTTTTTTGGGGGGGGGATGTCCCGGTCGGTAGTCCGACAATTATGGCAGCCCTACGCTAGGGTGACCAACTGTCCCGGATTTCCCGAAAAGTCCCGGTTTCAGCAATAACACAATGTTTTGGCATCTTTCTTTGACATCTCAAAAAAATTAAATAATATTATTAAAAAACTTTTTTTTCATAAACTTCTTAGACATGTTCCTACAAGATGATTATCATTATTACCAGCAATATATAAAATGTTAAAATGTTAGCCAGGTGTAAAAACTTATTTTCAAAGTATGGAACAAGACCAGTGGCGGACTTTCGCAGAGACAAAAAAGACAATTGTCTTGGGCCCGTAATTTTCAAGGGCCCGATTTGGGAGGTCAGGACCTGTTTTTTTTTTCTTTGCTCTTCACTTAGATTTGAGAGGTGAGGACCTTTTTTTTGCTCTTCACTTGGATTTAGGAGGTGAGGAGCTTTTTTTTTTGGTTCCGTCTCGCATTGCCTTCTTAAGAAAATGGTCACCCTACCTTTGAACGCTTATAGGTTGAGGGCCCGTAATTTAAAAATGTCTTGGGCCCGGCGAAGGCTTAATCCGCCACTGGACAAGACGAATGTCCTACTCTTATTTGGAAATACATTATGGATGAAAATGCAGAAGAAGAATACAGCAGAACCGAAATTTAAATATTATTCCTTCAAATTTGTCTGCCAGTTTTTGAAGAGGCTATAAGGAGTTTAGAACAGAACAATCTTACTGCGCCTGAGTTGTTCGATGTTATGTATAGGTTACGTCAAAAACATGAAGGGCGAAAAAAAGACTCATTTTTTGGAGAAAAAAACTGCTACCGAACTCAGCAAAATGCTGCCAGTAGAATCTAGAAAAATTGCACAAGATTTTATTAATTTTGTTACCAAAACTCTTAACTATTTAGAATCAAATTTTGATTTTTCCAATTTAAATTACTTACATGCAATAAGGTCATTTTCTTTAAAAACAACAAATTTAATATATGTTCATGTAAAATCATAGATGAATTCATAGATGCAAAAGACATAACCGAAAAACAGAAAATAAATTATATATATAAAAGCCCTATTTTCTGTGTGTCATCGTGAAGCTAAGTTGTGTGGTGTGAATGGGTTTTGCGGGGTGTGGGCGGTAACGAAGTGAGTAGTAGGGGGCAACGTATACGACGAAACAAATAGCTTACCAGACACTAGAGCAGAGCATTGCAGTACATACGGTGACTTGAGGGAAGGTTGTTGTGTCAGGGGCAGGTTTTGAATTGATGTTACGCAACGTATAATGACCCGCGGGCCGTCTCCAGCCCGATACTAATTTTTAAACTTTAAACGACATGCATTGAGCGGCTTTTTGGATTTCCTAGGTATAATCAGAAACAGCTATACCACTGTTGTCAAGCATATGGCCCGCGGGCCTTATCCAGTCCAATACCAATTTTTAAATGACACGCATTAAACGGATTTTTAGAATTTCGTAGGTATAATCAGTAACAGCTATAACATTGATGTCCAGCATATGGCCCGCGGGCCGTATCAAGCCCGATACTATTTTTTAAACGACACGCATTAAGCGGCTTTTTAGGATTTCCTAGGTATAATCAGAAACAGCTATAACATTGATATCCAGCATATAGGCCGCGGGCCGTATCCAGCCCGATAATATTTTTTAAACGACACGCATTAAGCGGTTTTTAGAATTTCCTAGGTATAATCAAGAAACGTTTTTGTTTTGTTAATATACGCAGAATCATGCAAATTTTAATAATTAATTCCTGCTTATATTGATTTTTATTCGATATCAGTTTGCCAACGTTGTTGGCAACGGGGTCTGCTAGTATATTGATAATTTTGAAGAGTTGGAAGCTAATTCCTACAGTTATAAGAACCTTTTGGTACTAGTTGGCAAAATTCTCAGTATCCCATGCTCAAACGCATTTGTTGAGAGGATCTTCAGTTTGATGTCTTGTCATTGGACTGACACCAGAAACTGTTGCAATACTCATTTAATAAAGGCCGAACTGCAAGTAAAAGTTTAAAAATGGATTGCATTGAGTTTTACAATTTTATAAAAGAAAAAAATGATTTATTAAAAGCGACAAGTAGTTCGGTAAAATATTACTGGAAAAGACAATGAAACGTATTTCATTCATTTATAATATGTAATTTCATTAATATGTAAAAAAAATGTTAAATAAACAACATTTTTCTTTTTTTTTTTTTTTGTTCCTGCTTTGTTCTTCAAAAAGTTGGTCACCCTAGGTTCCGCTAAAAAAATTGGGGTTCCCTATGAAATTCACTAATTTTATACAAAGAAATATTTCCACAATCATAATTTAAGTCTTATAACATTTATGAAACTTTAGTAATATAAAATATTGAAATTAGTATTTGAAGTTTTTAATATGTACTTTTTATGTACCCGTTTCTATTTATTTGTTCAGAATACGTGTGAATTTTCACACATTTCAGGATTTTGTAGGTATTTAGTAATTGTAAGAAGCCAAGAAAATACTAGATGTCTAGGACAGTATTTGTTCTATAATCACATCGAACAGTTTTTAATAATCACTTTTCTTCGTTATTTGACAAAAATCCCAGCGTTTTTTTCTGCATTTGCTTCGTATACGTCTTCATTAGATTAATAAGAAATATATTCATAAGTGGCTTAATTTTTTTCCATTTCAGAAACGTATTTCTCACTATTAACTAGGGATTGTAAATTTACCGACTTTTTCATTTACCGGTAATTCGGTAAATGAAAATTAAATTACCGGTTTACCGGTAATTTACCGGTTTTTTTTTTTTCCCCCGAAAAATAAAATTAAGGTGATAAAAATATAAGTCATTTTGATTTCCATTCCATATTTTTTATTTCAAAGATATAAAATATAAAAAATATAAAACTAAAGTGTTATTCTAAAGCTAAAAAAACTATAATAACTTTTAGAAGCAGAATTAAAATAATACAGAAAAATAAAAACACAACAAAAATAATATATAGTACCTATTACCTAATACCATTTTATTGATTACCATTTTTTAAAAAATAACTTCTCAAGAAACTTAAATTATTTAAAGTCTTATCTCCTAATTTTGATCTAATTTTTGTACAAAATAATCCAGATCCCGAGAATACCCTTTCTGATTCAACACTTGTTGGACGAATGGTCATTAAATAATCAAATACTATTTGAATATACTTCCCCCGTACTTTTTCTTGACGGAATTACTTTTTTTATTATTTGTTTCCAATCTTGCTATTCAAATTTGTTAAAAAACTATCCAAAATTGCTATTAATTTAAAAAATACGTGAAATATTTACATATTATTATTTTTAAATATTAAAAAAGAAGATTTTTTAACAATCAACCTTTAAGAAAAGGGTTGATTGTAACGATTTTAAACTATTAAAAATAAAAAAAAACTGCAGCGTGCAGACTGCAGAGCACAAATCACATACATATGCTAACTGGCGGTTTCTGTACGATTTACAGCGGCTCTCAAACCCAAAATAGTTTAATTTATAATTAAACAAAAAACATTTCCCATAAAATTAATAATTAGGTAAATTTTTACTTAAACTTACCTTTTTTTACTACCGGTAAATTTTTGTAATTTACCGGTAAATTTACCGAACGTTTTTTTGTCAATTTACCGGTACAATCCCTACTATTAACAATAGGTTATTTGTTTTATAAGTATTTTATTACGCTTGGTTCGCAACTATTTAAAAAAAATATATTATTTTTTTTTTTTATATTTTTAATTTCAAAAAAATACACACTCTATTTTAGCCATAAGATGTCGTAAGATGTCTAGCATGAAATAAATATTATTATTATTATTATTATTATAAATACAAAAAATCTATAACATTATTAGCCATAATTTAGCCATGAATTAAAAAAATAATTAATATTGTCAAAAACACAAAAACTGCCATATTTTTCAGAAACATGATCAAAAATTCCGCTCGTACGTTTCTAGTTCAGATCAATGTACATTACCTTCATTTTTTTCAGATTTTTAGTTTAATCATTTCTGGTAAACGGATGCAGGACAAGAACTTTTGCGCATTTTTTGGTAAAATCGTGTTAAAAGAAACGAATTTCAAAAAACTATCTATCGTATCTTAAGTTACGCCTTATGAGCTTTCTTTTGATAACACACAATAAATTAATAAAAGAAAATATTTTTTTATCATCGGCACAAAAAAAAAATTGAAAAACTTATCTGATCAAAAATTCCTGTTGAACTATCCCGGTTCCCATCAATAATCATTACTGAGATTTTTTTTAGATTTTTAGATCAATCACTCTGGGAGATAGGGTGAGGACAAAAGTTTTTTTTCATATTTTTGGCAAAATACCCAATAAAAAAAAAAAATTCAAAAATAAAAATTTGTTTGTGGATCCACGCATTAAGAGGTTTTATTTGGTATGCCACTCAAAATTTAAAAAAAAAACATATAGTTTTTATTAAATACATATTTGTTTATATTTATCTCGGGATGTGTTTTCTTGAAACCTCTTAATGCGTGTATAAACAAGAATTTTTTTTTATCGATTTTTTTATAGCCTTTACGCCAATAATATATCAAAAAACTATTGTCCTCTACCCTATTTCCAAAGGGGTTGATTGAATTTTTCGACTGATTTCTAATAGATTTCTAAATATGAAAAAATCTCAATAATATATATTGATGGAAACCGGAATAGTTAAACAGGAATTTTCGATCAGAATATCAATATTTTTGTGTCGTAGAACAAAATATATTGTTTTTAGGGTTTAGTAGGTATGACCAAAAAACCCTTATACCGTCATTTTGTCGCCTGTCTGTCTGTCTGTCTGTCTGTTCGGTAAAAATTGTAGCCAAACGGCTAAACCTAGAGAGTTGAAATTTGGCATGCTTATACAACTCTTTTACCCGCACATAGAAAAAATACTAAAACATCTAAAAAACATACCCCCCTAAAAATATAAACAAATATGTGCTCATCGAAAACAATTTTTTTTTTTTTTAATTTTGACTAGGGTATCAAATGAAAGGCCTTAGTACGTGGATTAACGATCAAATTTTTATTTTTGCAAAATAAATTATTTTGATACGATTTTTGCCAAAATTGTGCAAAAAAAATTTTGTCCCACACCCTGTAGTCCAGATGGTTTAAACTAAAAATCTAAAAAAATTCTAAGTAATGTATATTGGTGTGAACCGAAATAGTACAACAGGAATTTTTGATCAGATTATGTTTTCGGAAAATAACGCATTTTTTGTGGTTTTTGGTTCACAAAGTAGAAAAGTTATACCAATGTAAGACACTCACACGCAAGGCGTACGATAGCGCAATGGGTTAGAGCACTGGTGTCGTAAGCTAAAATACGAATGGTTTCGAGTTCGAGTACGGGAGTGAATTTTATTTTTTCTGTTTTTTTTTTGCATATTTATTATGTTGAAATTATTTTGTCAAAATTCTAGTTATATTTTGACGAATGTTGTATTTAATTTTTAAGAGCGTAAATTTAATAACCAGTATTATTATATGATTAACAGACGATAAATTATTTTAAAAATATCGTTCATTTTGCCGTGATTACTACAAAGTAAAATTTGTCCTACATACTCAGCATACCGCCTTCACTTATTATATACCTGCGAAACCCTGAAATGTGTGAATATTCACACTTCACATCAATTTTTTAACTTATTATGTACAAAAGAAATTTCTAAGGCATAGACTAAGGAACGGAAAATAGTTTTTTAAAGTTTCTTTATATTAACACGATCTTTTCTTTTATTCAAAAATGTACTTAAAAAATACTTTCCCTCTTTAACCCAAAGGGGTTACACCAAAATTTGAAAAAATTTTAAGCAATATACATTTATCTGAAACGGAAACATACGAAAGGAAATTTTGATCGATTGCGTTTTTGGAAAATATTGTTTTTGGCATAATTAATTATTTTTTTAATTCGCTAAATAATGACTAATAATATTATAACTTTTTT
Organism: Liopterus haemorrhoidalis; assembly: GCA_963971575.1. Classification (NCBI taxonomy): domain Eukaryota; kingdom Metazoa; phylum Arthropoda; class Insecta; order Coleoptera; family Dytiscidae; genus Liopterus; species Liopterus haemorrhoidalis. The sequence continues at coordinate 204,212,556 of OZ020611.1, forward strand.
GTATTTATGGCTAAGTATGTCTTCTTTTGAAATTAATAATATAATAAAAAAAATAATAATAATAAAAACTAAATATCGAGTTCATGTGTGTAAGCTCCAACTACTATTATATGTCATGATTCAACCTATTGTTTAAATTATTTAAATTTTTGTTTTTAAAGTATCAAAAAAGAATAAATCATTTATAGTAGTAAACTACTTATAAATCAAATAATACGTTGTTATTAGCGAGAAAAACGATTCTGAAATTGAAAAATGAAGCCATTTATATTTCTTATTAATTTAATGAAGAATTAGATACGAAGCAAATACGGAAAAAATCGTGGGATTTTTAAATTTACATTTGATTGTAATGAAAATTTCGAAAATTATTTAAGTTAAATTAAAGCTCTTAGTACTCCAATAACGAATAAAAATGATTATTATTATTATTAAAAATCTGTTGATTTGGATATGATTATAGAAGAAATATTGTCCTAGACACCCAGCTGGCTTCTTACATTTATTAAATACTGTTGTGACGACATCGTCAGTGTTGAGCATTATCTAGATAATTTTATCTAGGTAATGCATTTAGATGACATATTATTATCTATCATCTTTTTAGATACTCTTTTACATTTTTATCCATTATATCATTTAAATAGGTATTTTCATTATCTTTATCTGTAATTTCAGATAATTTTTATAGATAATAGATCATATTAGTGTGACGTCACGTACATGTGCTGCCATCTGGCAACGGTTTCCTTTGGATTTTTTTGGGAGATTTAAAATACATGTGTCATTACTTTTGTTACCTTAATTTTATAATTATTTTCAATTTTGGAGCCAAAAATTTATATCTTTGATAAGTAAATACTAATATACAGTAATACCTCGTTTAACATTAGGGATGCGTTCCTCAAGAACATTACGTTAACCGAATCAACGTTAACGGAGGAAGAAATAACACGCGAAGGATAGGGATAGGTTACTAAATTGAAAAAAAATATATTATTTAATTTTTAATTTTTTATTTAATAGATAGGAACAACTGACAATAGCTTTTCTTGACAAAATTTAAAGTATAAAATTAGTATGCAAAATTAGCGGTTATACGTAAATAAACTGACAAGTTGTGACATTTTAATTTTTTGACTAGAATGAATCAAGGGTCGATTGCGTTGCTTGTCTCTTCTTTTATCGTAATAGCTCACTGTAACATGTTAAAGCATTTAATACAGTTCTTTTTACAGCACAACTTCGTGAAAAATCTGGATCATTTTCGGACAAAATATCTACTGAATGAGACACCTGACTCAGGCAATCGGACAATTTTTTTGTTGTTAAAACTTTAACTGGCGGTTCTTCCATATCAATGCCAGAATTGGCATCTTCTCTTACCAAATTTTCTTCTGTCAGTTCTTGCAATTCTTCATTTGTTAGCGGATTGTCGTTGTCATCTTATATGTAGTAATGTCTGAATATCATCAGCGTCAACTTCATTGAAATGTAATTGGCGTGCCATTTCAACAAGTTCATTCTGGATTTCATTAGCAACTGTCGCCCAGAAATGACGTTATAGCGAGGTATTGTTAACGGAGGTAACGTTAAGCGAGGTATTACTGTATACAGTTCAGCAGTGGCGCACCCCGGGAGGGGGGCTCGGGGGTGCGCCACTTGTATTTTACAAGTGAGGACCTTTTTTTTTTTTTGTTGCTCTTCAATTTTATTTTACAAGTGAGGACCTTTTTGTTTTTGGTCATTACTTGTATTTCAGAAGCGAGGAGCTTTCTTTTATATCTTCACTTTTTTTTGTATACCGCCCCCCCCCTAATTCCTGGGTGCGCCACTACAGTTCAGATACCTTATATTATAGAATAATGTTTTTATAAACATATAAATAAGGATTCGAAGATATCTTTAGTATTTATTTAATTAAAACTAAGTAAACATTAATATTTTGTTTCAGAATGCATAATGGTTTTCTTAATTTTTAAATTCTTAATTTTTTCATTTTTCGACAAGTGAAAATGAAAATCAATAATAGTTAAAATAAGAACAATATGTTGTTCTGCAAAAATAATGACGTATTAAATTATCCGTGTTTAATTTCTTATTTTCAAATTTATTATAACTTATTTTGTATTTACAACAATCATAATAAAATTAAAAAATTAAATAAACGTAGAACAATTATTATTAATATCTACTATCTATTTTTCATTCCCCCAATTTTATTACATGCTTACGACATTAATAATTGCTAAAATCTTGTATAACGCATACATAAATTTAATTTTGTTAATGACAATAACCAAAAAAACAGCTCGACAGCTGTCAGTTTACCATTTTATTTATTTATTTCCAAAGAGAAACAAAAAAAAAATCTTTCTTAACGCCTATTTCAGTTACACATTCAGTGTTACCAATCTGAGGATTCAATATGTCAGTCTCATTATTCGTCAGATAGTTATCTGATTGAATTTGAATTGAAAGACGGGATGACATTTTTCCAACAGATAAAGTATCAGATAACTTTATCTATCAGATAGTTACCCAGAAGTTTATCAGAAGGTGGAAAGACCGGCCATTAATGTTTTTATGAAACGCAGTTTTTATGTAGTGCCATTATAAAATATAGATATACATTCAAAGTACGGTGTATAGTTATTTACATAACCCACGTTCTGCTACAATAAATAGCAACAAAACTTCGAAATGTGTGAAAATTATCTCTTCACATAAATTTTTTAAATGATGGTCAGAGAATACTTGTGTTCCGCGTATATTGAGAGTTTGAGAAACACTGTTCTAGAACACGTCGTTACTTCTAGAAATTTAATTTGGATTCGAAAAACTATTATCATAAAAATGATTATCTTAATAAGCGCTAGTTTCAGATAAAATTATTTATAGTATTTTACAATATTATGTCAACAATATTTCGTTCGAGTAACGTATACGTTAAGTTTTATGTTGATAATTAAATCTTTGTAGTTTCAAATTTGGTATTATTTTTTAATTTCTTGAATCATTTATCATTGCCAAATTTCACAATTCATTTTAAGCACAGTGCTATTTCAATTACTCAAGATTTAATTTGATTTTCCAACGAGTTTCTAGATAAGATGCAAGATAGGAAAACAGAAAAAAATTAGTTAAAAGTTGTAGAATGTGAATAAACTCTTCAGCAAGTTATTTTTTAAGATAATTTACTTTGGAAAAATATTTATACACAGTTAAGACGCCCTTCCAGAGCCAATAATACTGTTAGTATGTCGCACCTCTGGTGTTCTGGGTTGGTTACTTCAGTTGAGGTAAAACCTAAGATTGAAAAAAAATAAATAAAAAAATAGGAAATACAGTATATTTTATTCAATTTTGCTCACAGTGATGAGTAAAAAAAAAAGATCTTCATCTCCAGAATATAAATGATGAGCAAAAAAGAAGGTCCTCATTTCCAAACTAGTAATGGGCGCGTGCCGTGAAATTTGCGTGATTTAAAATTTGCCGTGACAAGTCGTGCTTGCAATCACGGCGTGTCACGACTCACGAATTTTAAATTTTAGTAAATAGAAGGAATAAGAAGAAATAATTGTCTATTTTGTATCATTATTATCTATAACGGATTTTGTATCTCCTTCTACGACGACAACATGTCTCCATTGTATGCAGGCGTTGGAATTATTTTTTGTTTAATTTTGAATGAATCTGACCGGATATGAATAACTCAACAATCTCATTCTAACTAGTTTGCGCTTTTTCTCTAACCAGTTGGATTTGATGGGATCATACGGAACATTAACCAATATTCTTCATTTAAGTATCCTTTTCTTAAAATAAATTGAGCCCTGCAAATCCGTGGATCTTTCCGCGGTTGCAGATAAATTATCATTTAAATCGTGCGAATGCGGATAAAATATCATACCCGCTTATCCGAAATATGCGCATGAACATAAAATCTTCGGTTAGACGCCTCTTCCCACGGAAGACGCGTTTAGAACCCCAAATGTATCGTTGGTATTTGTATTTTGTTAATGGCAAGAGTGAAATAATGATACGTTACGGAAGTTTTTACTTTTTACTCTTCCCATAAAGACCTATTTTACGCTTACTTAATTAGTTAAATATAGTAGAGTTTATATAACAATCGTAGATACAACAATTTCTTTGGATTTATTGCCAGTTTATTAATTGAAAAATAATTTTGTAACGTGTCGTCTTATTTTGCATTTTTTGAAATATTAGTAAAAATTAACCGTCTTAAATTTCTTGAAATCATCATATAACTTTCATCTTTTAATAATAGGATGAATTTAAGAATTTAGTTTTTTTTATTAAGAATTATTTTTTTGTTTAAATTTGCTGAAAAGAATGAAAGAAATATAATTAATTCTTCTATATACCTACATAACATTCGTTTCTTATCTAACAAAATTTAGAGACGGGCGTGGGTTGGCCATTCTAACGTGAAAAAATTCACGCGTGGCACTATTCACGCGAGAGTCACGATTCACGCGTGAGTCACGAATCACGTGTGCCCGTTAAGCACACGTGCGTGACCGTGAAATTTTAAAATTATGATTTCGTGTGCGTGCGTGTAATTTTAAATCTGACTTCGTGAGCGTGCGTGATCGTGACAAAATGTTATTCACGCGCCGATCCCTACTTCAAACTACAAACCGGGAGATTTTATAACAAAACCCAGAGCCCAGAGACTCAGCCTGCTGGTGTTCCATAGGCAGCGCTAGCTCTATTGCCGCCGAACGCAAAGCCAGCCAAAATGCTCCCTTTTATTAGAACGTTCAGTGGCGAAAAGTACTGACATTTCAGAAAAACACATCCCGAGATAAATATAAACATATTTGTATTTAATAAAAAAATAAATATTTTTTTAAAATTTTGTGTGACCTATCAAATAAAACCACTTAGTAGGGGCATAACGGGCACCTTGAGGATTATATTTAATAAAATCTTAAGGAATATCGTAAAAAATTTCGAAATACTTTTATTCGTAAGTGCAGTATTCCGGTGCCGGGGCAGAATGAGCACGGGCGGGGTATAATGGGCAATCATCTAAAATCTGGCGCAGAATGAACACACGTGAGTGCATTCCTCATTGTTATCATCTTCTCTAGTGCAAGAAAAATGTGCCCACTTGCCACATGCTCTGCACTGGAGCAATCAACGTCTGGATATGTGTGAAAAATATATCAACACAGCAAAAAACACGTTTCACCAATTCACAAAATGTAAACGACATCTCTCAGTCATACAACCACTCTCGGAAGACACTAGCGAAGTACTGACCGTGATTGTAATGCACCCAAATATCGCCATATGGCGGCATGCTGTAACAGTCAAAAAGAGGGGAGCCAGTTATACCCCGGGAGCCCGTTATGCCCGGGCTTTCCCTACATAGATCAACAAGCAAATTTATATATATATTGTGGGATTATAGGCAAAACTACCACCCTATCTCCCAGAGGGGTTGATATAAAAATCTGAAATAAAATTCCATAATGAACATTGATAGGAACCGGAATAGTTCAACAGGAATTTTTGATCAGATTAGTTTTTCGAAAAATTTCGATTTTTTTATGGCGTCGATAAAAAAAATATATTTTTTTAAACTTTATTGTGTGGTATCAAAAGAAAGCTCTTAGGACGTAGATTAAGGAACGAAAAGGAGTTTTTTAAATTCGTTTTTTTAAATACGATTTTAACCAAAAATGTGCTAAAGAATTTCTTTTTAATGTACATTGATATGAGCCGGAAACGTACGAAAGGAATTTTTGATCAGATTGCGTTCTTGAAAAATATTGCAGTTTTTGTGTTTTTGACAAAATTAATTATTTTTTTTAATTCATGGCTAAATTATGGCTAATAATGTAATGGATTTTTTGTATTTACAGCTAAGATAGTGTGTTTTTTTTTAACTAAAAATACAATAATTTTTTTTAACAGCTGAGCAGCTGAGAACCAGGTCCCATTGGCGCACCCAAGAATATAGGGGGGGGCGGGGGCGGAATGCAAAATTATTTAAATTATTCTCATTTCTAAAAAAGTGATCTACAAAAAAAGCTCCTCGCTTCTAAAATACAAGTGATGACCTAAAAAAAAGGTCCTCATCCAAAAAAAGTGCCGTCCGTATGTGTGTGGCTTTGTGACTGTGTGTGTGTCTGTGTGTCTGTGTGTGTGTCTGTATGTATACACGGTAACTCAAGAACGGTTCAACTTAGAGAATTCGTTTTGGTACTAAAAAATTTTCCTATTAAATGGGAAGAACCCTATTGTTTTTTATAAAGATCGTTTGAATAGAAATGGGAGTTTACTCGTGTCGATTTTAAGATTTTTGCGAACATTTAGCAACAGAAAAATATTTCGAAAAAATTTATTGAACAAAAGTTACTATAAATGCAATAACTAATAACTTTTATTTGAGACGTTTTTTGATAAAACGAAAAATTTTGAAAATTTGTTGTAAAATTTTGTAGAATAGAAATGGGCTATTCAAACGATCTTTATAAAAAACAATAGGGTTCTTCCCATTTAATAGGAGAATTTTTTAGTACCAAAACGAATTCTTTAAGTTGAACCGTTCTTGAGTTATCGTGTGTACATACAGACACACACACAGAAACACAGACACACACACATACGGACGGCACTTCGAAAATAGGTTTTTTGGATTCCCTGGACCAAGAAACGTGGTCATCAGTCAAAATCTTGACATCGAAAATTTTCGCGATTACAATACTTGCCCCTTATATATTAAGGTCGGGCAAGTAAAAATACATATATTTACCTAAGACCATGGTGTTAGTTAAAAAATTTGGTATTTCCCTCTTACTTGGGGGAGGGGGCATTTCTTAAAATAAAAAAAGTGCTGACTGTTTGCAAACCTAGCTTGTATAAATATTTCAATTTGAATATAATAAACTTGTGTAATTAACAATAATATGAATTTTGTATTTTTATACATCCAAAAATATTCATAGACAATTAATGCCCTATTTACAAGTAAAACTTAAATAATATTTATAAATAAGCAAATTTTAATTTGAGAGTATATTTGACTTCAAACAAAATTTATTGAAATTAAAATAATATCATAAAAAACACTCACTATAATCTCACTGTAAACATAAATAACTACACAAGTTTATTATATTCAAATTGAAATATTTATATATTTTAGTAGACGAATTAACTTAGTAGACTAAGGTTGCCAACATAGTCATTTTGACCCAGAGACTCCGGGTTTGAAGACCAATCTTCGGGCTTCGGGTTTTCAATAAAATTCTTCGGGTTAACTCATGTACAGTACAAAGTCTACACCTGAACCTACATACAAAAATATTATGGTTTTGAAAACAGTTGTGTCAAACATTTAGCTGCATTGAACATAAGAAAAAGTTATCCAAGTTACGAAGGAATATTGAAAATTGCATCTTAATGAAGATCAACTTTATGACGAAATAAATCTAATTAGACAATATGTTGCCGAATTAATTGTTGTATTGAATTAAGGGTTACAATTTTAAAACGGTCGATAATGTGTACCAAATAAAAAAAAATGTTTCTAAAGCTATGTCTATTCCAGGAATTTTCTATTATGGAATCTGTTTGGAGTGATAGAAACAGAATGCGTTTGAATCTAGTAAAAAGTCGCCATTAGAGTTATTTTGGACATGGATTATGAAAAATGTTCTTCTTATTTAAAAGCTCCAGAGCAGAAGTCATTGGTATTAACTGCACAAAGTGACAAGAAATATAATTTATATTAAATATAATAATACTTAGTTTAAAACCTCCCCCCACCCTAACCATAATTATTTTTCTTCGGGTCAGCAACGGCGCATGTTGGCAACCCTATAATAATGTTGGTAATGTTAGTAGACGTAAAGTCGGTATACTAAATGTCGTGGTAGACGAAAAGTCTGTATACGAAATGTCGTAGACGTAAAGTCTGTAGACGAATTGTCGTGGAATCATATAAAATGGCGAATTTCGTGGCGAAAAGTAGTAAACATCCATAAACCTCTACAATGGCAAAATCGGGGCATATTATTATATTTCGTAACTTAAAATACATCACTTTCCAAATATGCTCCAACGAATTATTTGAAGGGGAGCGTTGATCCTTTTTCCCCCTGACACATCGACTAAAACATTCGCCCAGTCAAATGATAACTGTTTTAAAGAACTAATTACTCGATTCAGATAAGATAAAGTGTAAATCTGACTTCGGTATAACCTTCACACGAGTCTGTTCGTTCGGTACAAATTGTGGCCAAGCGGTTGATTTAGAGAACTGAACATAAGTAGGAAAAATAATGAGATTTCAAAAATATATCCCGCGAAATAATAAATAAATATGTATTTATCGAAGAAAAAAAAAGTGAAAGTTTTTGATACATGGATTAACAATTACTTTTTTTTATCAACAAATAATGGAATTATTATTTGATATAAACATCAATATCCAACAGCGGGGGTGTCGAACTGATTTTGGGTCGCAGTCTATTTTACATACAAAATGATAAGCAGTGACGGAACTTTAAATATCCCGAAGGGTTTCTTGACATTTTTTTATAAACAGAAAAGGGAAAGAGAGTATATTTTACATTTTTAAATATATTTTCCCTCTAAATAAGCTCAAGTGATTTTGATTACCGCTTCAGGGCCCACAAAAAATAAGGTTGAATGCGGCCCGCGTACCCTGATATTTGATTCGGCCCTCCCCAAGACAAAATCCTGGCTGCGCCACTGCTTGTAATAGATTTTCCAATGTATTGATTGGTAAATCTTCAAACCATCTGAAAACTAAATAAGGAAAATCTATGCTTTAATTCTAATCTATAAAAGCTTATTACATTAATTTATTTAACAATTTTGTTATGAATTACTTTTGCTTATCGATTATTAAAATTTATATTCAGTAAATTTACAATAAACTGTGAAATAATAATTAGTTCGGAAAGTAAAACCAAAACATAAGCCGTCGCTGATGCGAAGCTAAGTTCCGACGGCAAAATATTCTGGCAACCATTATTTCTCATGTAATCATTTTATTCTACAAATCAGCACAAATAACCATTTAAAAATATATTTAAATTGATTTTTATCATTCTGTGAAAATTAACACATTTCAGAATTTATCTATATAGGTATCTTATAAGTGGAAAAGGTCAATAGAAGGTCAGAATGCTGAATGTCTGAGACAAATTTTTGTTGCTGTAGCCATGTCAAAATGAAAATTATTTTGAAAATCATTTGTCGTAACCAGTGTTGTAATATATCTAGTTACAAGTATCTAGATACTTTTTCAAGTATCGATATACAAATTAGATACTTTTTGAAATATGTACATATCTGTATCTGTATCTAGATATTTAAATTTAAGTATCTTGTATCTGTATTTCAGATACTTTGATCGTTACTTTATTTTTATACCATGATACCGAGCTGATATACCTAATAGTTTAATTATAAATTGTCATTATAAATATTTTATTTTTATTGTAAAAAAAATGCAGAAAATAATTGAAATTCTGACGTTCATAAATTAAATTTATATGGAATGTCAAAAAAAAAAAAAATCTCACTAGTTTTTCGTAGCTTTTGAACGATCATAAAAATAGTAGGTATTTAGGTACCTACCTCAATAGTAGGTACAACACTTAAGGAAAATGGGTCATTATTAATGAAAACTAAGTTTTTGAATAACTATTGTTGCTATTTTGATGGGCAATTTATTAAAAACATATGAAAAATTATATCCACACAAGTGGTTTGGGAGTGGACCGTGGTTTTGTGAAGCGTTGGGTAAGACAAATTAAGGCTCTTCAAAAGTATCCAGTGATTGAAAATACATTTTGATATTTTTTTTGAGGCATTTCTTCACTTGAGGCCTGGCTCTAGTCCGCCTCACCCAAGGGTCCACCATGGTAGTGTGCATATTAAGTTCATTTCCAAATTGAAATCAGTAAGATAAATAGGTACCTATGTTCCTAAAGGACGTAAAACTGAATAAATTATTAAACGTTCATATAAATTTAATTTGTAAGCGTGAGAATGTCAACTGAAAGTTTATTTATAAATTAAATTTGTATGGAATGAGAAACAAAATAATCAGTAATTTTTTATTAGTGATCAATAATGATCGTGACATTACACGAATTCCACTTCAATTAGGGCTAAAATATGACTGAAATGTACATCCTCTTAACAAGAACATAGCTGCGTATCTATAAGACTAGGGGCCTCAGTCCGGCTACGCCGGTCTTCTCCCCTACGTTGTTAAAACTCGTCGCTTCGCGACTCGTTTTAATATAATTTTGTCGCACTTGTCGATTATAAAACTCGTCGCTCATCTTTTTTTAACACTATTTTATGGAAATTCCCCCTGTCTTAAGTTTTATCGTTAATTCACCTTAAATACTTAATTAGTTTTCTTCTATCAAGAAATACGTTCAAAATGTGAAATATCGTCCCATTTTAAAATGCAAAAAATTTGACAGCTGTCACCTTCTGAAATCTTGTAAGCATATTTCCAATAATGGCCCTGATTCTTTGAAAAATGTTTTCTGATGCCTCAAAATATTATCTCGCACGTCAAATAAGCTATCTTGAACCATTATCACCACTTAACACTTTGATTAACCCTGAAATTTTTAATATCTATAAATCTTTTTTTAACACTATTTTATGGAAATTCGCCCTGCAAATGTCTTAAACTTTATCGTTAATTCACCTTAAATCCATAATTAGTATTCTTCTGTCAAGAAACACGTTCAAAATGTGAAATCTCCTCCCATTTTAAAATGCAAAAAATTTGACAGCTGTCACCTTCTGAAATATTGTAAGCATATTTCCAATAATGGACCAGATTCTTTGAAAAATGTTTTCTGATGTCTCAAAATATTATCTCGCACGTCAAATAAGCTATCTTGAACCATTATCACCACTTAACACTTTGATTAACCCTGAAATTTTTAATATCTATAAATCTTTTTTTAACACTATTTTATGGAAATTCGCCCTGCAAATGTCTTAAACTTTATCGTTAATTCACCTTAAATCCTTAATTAGTATTCTTCTGTCAAGAAACACGTTCAAAATGTGAAATCTCGTCCAATTTTAAAATGCAAAAAAATTGACAGCTGTCTCCTTTTGAGCATATTTTTACCTCAAATTGCTCAAATAATAGCCCAGATTCTTTGAAAAATGTTTTCTGATACCTCAAAATATTATCTCGCACGTCCAAAAAGCTATCCTGAACCATTATTACCATTTAACACTTTGATTCTCGCCGTAGATATCCTGGACCGGCCGTCTTGTGTTAAGAATATTTTTGAATTATCGTCTGATAAAACCTGTCCGTGCCGACCAATGGTGACTTTGATTCGACACGGATTCGAGGAAAAAATGCATGATTTTTATCAATAAAAATTAGTCAGTACCCCCTGTCTAAATAAAATTAAGCGTAAGCACTAAAAAAATATCATCCGGATAAGACGGCGGTTCATTTTCCTCTCTCCGCGTTACCGGAAAAATGAAGATACACCAGAAGTTGAATAGAACATACATACCACTTTGTACAATATAATAGTAGACTAACATTACTCTTATAGATACGCAGAAACCACCCTATTCACCAGATATGGCCCCATGTGACTTTTTCTCTTTCCAAAGATAAAAAAAACAGGTGCTCACATTAGCAAGTTTTACAGTATTTTTTACATTTGACGTAGAAATAAACAATTAGCGTTGAATGTTAATTTTGTGTTTTCAATCAACGTTAGTTTTATCAGCTTCAGTTAATATGAAGTGAATTATTTCTTATTTCTTTTTGCGATAACTTTATAAATATAATGTTGTGTAAATGTAAATAATAACAAGTAAAGGCATGTATGTACATATTTTCACTATATATTATGTGAAATGAAATATTTTATGTCCCACAATAAACTATAAAATGTTATTTTGTTTTTGTAAATATTTTCAATAATAATTTATGTTGGTAATAAATACGGATTTCCGGAAAATTAATATTTTAATACGACATAAACTAATCAAAAATTAATTGCTTTGAAAAATTGTGTTTATTTGTAATATTAGGAACTTCTAATGAAAAATAATTAGGATATTGCGTAAAACTAGAAGTCTACTGCAATCTATCTATTTATCTGTCATCTGTTTATCTAAGTCTCTGTTTGTCTATACCAGGAATGTGTGGCCTAAGGTCCGCGAGCCGGATTCGGCCCGTTGCCTCATTTGGCCGGCCCGCGATAACTATCGAAAATCCCATTGAATCTGGCCCGCGAGTATATCTTTGTTTTCAAAGATCAAATGCGGTTAAACGGTTGATGTTGATCTGGAACAAGCGCCAATTTTTCTGCAAATTGAACTACTTGAGCTACAGGGAACCCAGATTTGAAGTCAAAAATTGATGTGAAGTGTGAATTTTCACACATTTCAGGGTTTCGCAGGTATTTAGTAAGTGAATGATGATTATATGGGATGCGAAAACAAATTTTATATTAAAATATTTTTTTTGTTAATTTTAATTCGAACGCCTAATACCATTATTTAGGTTTCTAAATATGTGCAGTATTTTTTTTTTTTAATATATAGTAAGGTTCATTAAGAATTTTAAAAATTGCGCCTATGGCTTCCATTGGTTGTTATAAGTTCAGCCTCTCTGATTTCGTGTACATTGAAACTGAATTAAATTATAATTTAAACAATTTCCACAGGTTATTAAATTTACGCTTTTAAAAATTAAATGCAACATTTGCCAAAATATAACTAGAATTTTGAAAAAATAATTTAAACAATATAAAAATGCAAAAAATAATATTGTCTCTTCTCGCAGGATTCGATCCCTTTCGGATCGAGTTACTTGGGTGAAAAATCAGCGTCAAAAACCACTACACCAGCATACACGTTCCAGTGTAGCGTGTTACAAAGCTATAACTTGTGTACATTATTAGCAAAAATTCACAAAAAATGCGTTTTTTTCCAAAAACATAATCTGATCAAAAATTCCTGTTGTACTATTCCGGTTCACACCAATGTACATTACATTGATTTTTTTCAGATTTTTAGTTTAAACCATCTGGGTGGGACAAAAAAAAAATTGCACAGTTTTGGCAAAAATCGCTTCAAAATAATTTATTTTGCAAAAATAAAAATTTGATACCATACTCAGAATTATAAAAAAATATTTTTTTTTTCGATGAGCACATATTTGTTTATATTTTTAGGGGGATATGTTTTTTAGATGTTTTAGTATTTTTCCTATGCGCGGGTCTAAGAGTTGTATAAGCATGCCAAATTTCACCTCTCTAGGTTTAGGCGTTTGGCTACAATTTTTACCGAACAGAGAGACAGACAGACAGACAGACAGACAGACGACAAAATGACGGTATAAGGGTTTTTTGGTCATACCTACAAAACCCTAAAAATGAATTACATTTCACTAATTGAGTTTTATAAAATTAATTTCCTAGTTGACAAATTCACAGCCAGAGCCGTAGCAATATTTTTGGCGCCCTTGGCAAATACTTAAAATAGCGCCCTTAGGAAATACTTAAAGTAGACACTTGTAAATTAATTTAATATAAATAACGTCCTTTTTATATTTTTTCATTTTAATGTTTGTAATTTAAATACCCTCTGATTGTGACGATACATTTACCATATACCTTCTACTGATTTTAGAACTACAGCACTGTTAATAGTATTTTAGAAGTTTTTATATATCATGGCGGAATACACGATGACGCCCCTCAGGCCACGCGCCCCTGGCACTTGCCCCGATACCAGGGCGTTGCTACGGCTCTGCTCATAAATTTAGCTCAGAAGAGAATTACGCTCTTTGGAAGCACTTACAAATGTGAGCAGTTATTTTCTCGGTTGAAGTTTGTTAAATTAAAAACGAGGACGCGAATAACGAATTCGCACATAGAAAACACGTTGCGTGTTGCTACATCACTTGTTTCCACGAACATTGACAAACTTGTGAGCAATATGAAATCCCAATCGTTCAATTAAAATTAAATAAAGATTTAGTCCTTATTTAACAATATTTAGGTATGCATTGTCAAAGATTTTTTATTTTTTTCTTGTTTTTTTATGAATTTTATAAACTTGCATATATTTTTTTGTATAGTTTAGAAAATTTAGAATGTGTTATTTTTGTTTTATAATAAAGACAATTTCAGTGAAGTAATTTAAAAAAAAAAATCAGCTGTGGCCACCACAGGACCGACCGCCATCACAAAGTACTTGTTTAATTTATGCTGCTTTATCAAAAAATGTCTCAAATAAAAGTTGTTAGTTATTGCTTTTATAGCAACTTTTGTTAAATAATTTTTTTCGAAATATTTCTCTGTTGTGAAATATTCGCAAAAATCTTTAAACCGACACGAGTAAACTCTCATTTCTAGTTAACCGATTTTACCAAAGGTTGATCAACTCGTGCCATTGATGTCGAAAGCTTAATTATGAAGTTTCATAAAAATCCTTTTATCCAAATTTGCTCTACACGTGTACACGGACCGACAGACAGACAGACAGACAGACAGACAGACAGACAGACAGACAGACAGACAGACAGACAGACAGACAGACAGACAGACAGACAGACAGACAGACAGACAAACAGAAAGATCCACAAACATCAAGCTAAAAATAGTCAAGACGTTATGTAGGGACCTCAATTCGTGGAGATCCATCGAAATCTCGAAATATCAAAATCGGTATGATCACGATACCTCCCTTAAGTTAGTTTTACACAGTTCAATTAATTGATCAACAAATTGATCAAGTTTTTTGTCAATTAATTGAAAAATGTATTGGTAACCTTGGGAACAAAAACAACACTTTCCACACATCAATTTATTTATCAATTTTGTTGAAAATTTTTACATTACCATCTGTAAAACATGTTGACATATTTATCAAAATGAAAATATTGAAAAAATCTTCACAAAATTACGAGCTGTGAACAAAAACAAAAGAAATAACCTAGATGATGATAAATTAGAACGTTTCAGGTTATATTAGATTTGAAAACGAAACAAAAATAATATGTTTCGAGGTTATGCTACAACTAAACAGTTGGCAATATCTTAACAGATAAAAATATACCTAGAATTCCCTAAAAAATTGATGAAAAATTGACGAAAAATAGAACTTGTTCTATTTTCAAAATAAATTGATCAAATTTTCTGTCAATTAATTGATCAATTAATTGATCAATTAATTGACGAAATTTTTACGCTTTACACACATCAATTAATTGAATGTCAACTTTTTCAATTAATTGATCAATTAATTGAATCGTGTAAAACCCACTTTATATATGTTGGCGGTCGTTAAAAAGGGCGCAGTTTGGCTGATTTGCCCGGGGCGCCAAAAGAGCTAGCACTGACTCTGTAGTAACCTATGTATTTTTTTATGAGAACATAGACATCGTTAAAATGGTCCCTTAATTCGGCAACTTTGGTCTAGTTTAAGCGACCTCGTATCTCAACGTTCTCGAGATTCCCATGCTTAACAAGTTATTTGGGACACCCTGTATTCTGATATCACATTCATTCTTGTTCTTAAATATAAATTTTACAATCTCGTATAGTAAATTTTATGAAATGCGCATAATATGCTTGGAATAATTCAGAATATCATGAAATTAATGGCATTATGAGTATAATGCCATTAAAGAATTAAAATTTTTATGGTATAATGCAAGTTAGTAAATTTGCAATAAGCATTTGAATATGTGGCTACATGGTTTATAGATTTTTTATACAAATTTCTATTATTTAATCCGTACTTCATAATTCAAGCTACTCAATGCCAATATACCTAATATCCGATCTTTTCATATGAAAAATTATTTAATTCCCTTATCGTTTCCAAATTACAATGATAGCATTGTATTTTTCATTTTTATTAGAATTTACTTCGTGTGGCCATCCGCCGCCCCTCATGGCTTTGCGACCCGACGGTCCTAGTCGTAGTAATAGACTTTAATCCTAGATTAATTGTTGTAAAACGGATCAGTGTTTTTAGATTTATCGTATAATCCACTGCAATTCAATTAAACAATCACAGTTAATTTGTATAAACAGCAAAGAGTTTTTTGTCTGTTGTCCTTTCAGTTATTCAGACATTATCCTTAACAGAAAATGTCCTTTTCATAGTGGTGGCGCTAGCTCTTTAAATCTGGGGTGGCCAGGAAATATTTCAGGACGGCATTCATTCTTTTTACAGTTATTAATACACATGAAAATACAAGTAATGTATTTTCATACATTGGGTATATAATAAGTGAAGGCGGCATGCTGAGTAGTAATCACGGCAAAATGAACGATATTTTTAAAATAATTTCACCTGTTAATCTAAGAGCTTTAAAAACAAATTTTATGTTAAAATATTTTTTTGTTAATTTTAATTCGAACGCCTAATACCATTATTTAGGTTTCTAAATATGTGCAGTATTTTTTTTTTAGATAGCAAGGTTCATTAATATATTGAAAATTGCGCATATGGCTTCCATTCGTTGTTTTAAGTCATAAGCTCCGCTCCTCTGATTTCGTATACATTGAAACATAGAATTAAACTATATTTCCAACAATTCCCACTGGTTATTAAATTACGCCTTTAAAAATTAAATGCAACATTTGCCAAAATAAAACTACAATTTTGGCAAAATAATTTAAACCAAATAAAAATACAAAAAAAAAAACAGAAAAAATAAAATTGTCTCCAGACTGAAGGCGAACCCTAGTTTGCATCTTAGGAAGCGAGAGGCTAACCATAAGACTATGAACGCTTACTGGTTTACTGTGTTACATAACGTATTAAATATTTTACATCGTCCATCAAAAAATACAAAAAATGCGTTATTTTCCGAAAACATTATCTGAATCAAAAATTCCTGTTGTACTATTCCGGTTCACACCAATGTACATTACTTAGAATTTTTTTCAGATTTTTAGTTTAAACCAGCGTTTCTCAACCGGGGGGCCACGGCCCCCTGGGGGGGCGTGAAGAATTCGTCGGGGGGGCGCGAAGTCATACAAGATTGAAACATGAAAATATAATAAAAATGCACTCAATCTTGCAAGATATAAATTTTATCCATATTTATAAATATCATACATTTATATTTATAAAAATATACCTTTCATAACATAAATAAAATAAATATTCTATTTATTTTTCTACATAATTTACTTATTTTGACAACTAATTTAAACTACAGGCTATTTCAAGCTAACTTTATAATGAGTAAATGGGCTTTTACTAAACAAAATGTTGAAAAGTTTCATTCAATTGATAAAAATTACTAGATTTGAAAATATAGTTCCGCTTTAACCAAATAAACAGACTATAAGTAGACTATATCAAGGTATAATAAATTGTATGTGTCAGTTGATGGGATTCTCTGACAATGGTTCGCGTATGAGGTACTTCAAGTATTTTCAAGTTGTACTTTGAAGTAGGTACGACTTGAAAGTGCAATATTTTTTTTTATATATTTTTTTAATTGCTCGCCGAGCGACAGATAACTCAACAGTAAGGATGCGAATGTGTTTAAATTAAAATGGAAGGCACTTTGAACACTTGTAAATAAAAATACTTTACTTTCAAGTCGTTATAGGGAATATAATCGTCATTTAAAAATATCACAGTTTTTTGTCAACCGTAAAAGATATTAAAAAAATGTTTAAGTAAAAGTTGTTGAAAAGCTCTATCCAAAGATATCCAATATGACATATGTTCCCATTTAAAAATTCGAAATTGTCCTTGATATCCTGTACTTCCGGTTTTTTCCGGAAAATTTCAATACTACCATTCAATTTTGTGGATAAATTTTAGTTCAATATTTTTCCCAACTTGCTCACACATCGGTTTTTCGAAAAAAATCGTGTTCCTATTATCTTGATCCACCATAGTATAGGGGGGCCATAGACAATGTTTACATAATTTCGGGGGTCCCAGGCCAGAAAAGGTTGAGAAACACTGGTTTAAACCATCTGGGCTACAGGTGTGGGAGAAACATTTTTTTTTGCACAATTTTAAAACTATTTAAATTTTAAGTCGCATCAAAATAATTTATTTCGCTAAAATAAAATTTTGATCGTTAATCCACGTACTGAAGGCTTTCATTCGATATCCTAGTCAGAATTTTAAAAAAAAAGTTTTCCTTTTTAGATTGGATTTAATGTTTTCTGCTTGTATTTTAGAAGTGAAGAATTTTTTTGTTTTTGGTCATCAGTTTGTTTTGGTCAACACTTGCATTTTGAAAAATAAAGAATAAAGTGCTTTCATTAGCACTTATTGATGAGTAATTTCCCGATTCCTACCCTTATAAATTAATTTTGTCTCCTGATTCCACCGCCAAGAAAAAATCCTGGGTGCGCACCTGCCCAAAATATTCATCAAATTGAAAAAATGTACAGAAGAGAAAAGATCTGTTTTATGTAAAGCTGCGGCACTCAAATATGGATTTATTATTTGGACACGTACTTTTTTTGAATTAGTAGTCGAATTTCATCATATTTGGTTTTTGAGCGCATAACTTGTTAATTAAAATTTGCGAAAATTATTTTAATTAAATTATTCACCATTTAACAATAACGTTGTATTTCTGTGCTATTAATTAGTATTTTTATTTTTTAAATATTTTGTCCCACACCCTGTAGCCTAGATGGTTTAAACTAAAAATCTAAAAAAATTCTAAGTAATGTATATTGGTTTGAAACGAAATAGTACAACAGAAATTTTTGATCAGATTAGATTTTCGGAAAATAACGCATTTTTTGTGGTTTTTGGTTCACAAAGTACAAAAGTTTGTCAAAATTCTAGTTATATTTTGATAAATGTTGCATTTAATTTTTAAGAGCGTAAATTTAATAACCAGTCTTATTATATGATTAACAGACGATAAATTATTTTAAAAATATCGTTCATTTTGCCGTGATTACTACAAAGTAAAATTTGTCCTACACACTCAGCATGCCGCCTTCACTTATTATATACCTGCGAAACCCTGAAATGTGTGAATATTCACACTTCTTGTTATTCTTGTTATTTACCCATTATTATTATTATAATGATTTAATTACACGTGTTCTGGCAACATTAAAATTCATGTAACAAAATTTTCAAAAATAAATATTGTTTTGATTGTTTCTAAAGTATATGAGTTTATTCTAATGGGGGGGGGGGGGTATTCAGTGTTTCACGTATTTTAGAGAGTCTATAAGATGTCGAAACTTTAGAAAACACTGATTTATAGAATAAAACTTAAATATTTTTATTGTCCATTTATTTGTTGTCTTAATAAACTCCAACGGACGTACTTGCTGGAACCGTTTTAAATATGGGTTTCAAACTATTTATTAAATAGGAGACAAATTGTAAAATATTAAGACAAATTTTGGAGAAAAATGAAATCGGGAAAATCCCAGATCTTTAATATAGGTACGCACCTTACCCTAGAACAGTGATGGCGAACATATGACCCGCGGGTCCCGTATGATGATTTCAAATGACCCGTACAACAGAAAATATTTGTAGTTCTGAAGATTCTAAAGAAAGATTTTAAGATAACTAACGGTTGGTCTAAACAAACGCATTTATCCAAAACAGGATAGAAAAATCGACAAATATTATAATAATATAGAGTTGAAATTATACACGTCTAACACAAGGCAGCTAGCTAAGAAAGAGTTAATGAGATTAGCGGGGGATCCACACAAATATTTATACCATAAAGCACCAGATTTTTATTTACGCATTATATATTTGACCCGCGAATTGAATCTACAAAATTTAAAATTCCATTTTGATCCGTCTGGGAAAAACGGTACTGCCCTAGTATAATAATAATTATATGAGTGATTAAAAAACAATTTATAAACTTAATACTAAATTTGTATGTATTTTATCACAAACTTTTTATCACTTTTTCAAAAAGTTTTACTTTTTTATTGCCGCCCCCAAATTTGCCGCTTTGGGCAGTTGTCCTGCTTACACCCCCCTAAAACGGGCCCTGGTTAGTGCATCAGTATACTATGGGAAAGCATGAAAATTTAAAACGTAATTTATTTTTTAGGCTTCGGATACTCAGAGGCCCCAAGCGCGCGCTTCTTGCATCTGCACCGTGATCAGGGCTGGATTTACCATTATTAAGGTGACCATACGTCCCGAATTAGCCGGGACAGTCCCGAATATCCGCCTATCGTCCCGATTTTTCAGATGCAATATACATATGTTCCGAATTCTTTTTTTTTTTGTCCTGAATTGTCCCCAATTTTAGAAAAGGTACTTATTTTCAATATTTAATTAATATATTTCAACTACAATTATTTTTACAAAACTTGAACTAAAAAAAAATCTACCGAAAGGGTGTTTTCCTTGATGAACAGCTTTTGGACAAGTGACAAGACTCAACTTGATGTAGACACATTATTGCAATATTACTGATTAAAGTAAATTATGAAGAAAACTACGGATTTTTATAAAATGCTTCAAAGCAAAAAAGACCTCAAAAAGATCCATAGTTCGGAAAAATATAAAAAGTTTTATACTGAGTAATTTTAATAAATAAATTTAGAATTCATTTAAAAAAATCAGCTGTGGCCACCACAGGACCGACCGCCATCACAAAGTACTCGTTTAATTTATGATGCTTTATCAAAAAATAACTCAAATAAAAGTTGTTATAGTTATTGCTTTTATAGCAACTTTTGTTAAATAATTTTTTTTTTAATATTTCTCTGTTGTGAAATATTCGCAAAAATCTCAAAACCGACCCGAGTAAACACTCATTTCTAGTTAACCGATTTTTACCAAAAGTTGACCAACTCGTGCCATTGATGTCAAAAGTTTAAATATGAAGTTTTATAAAAATCCTTTTAGCCGAATTTGCTCTACACGTGTACACGGATCGACAGACATCATGCTTAAAATAGTCAAAACGTTATGTAGGGACCTCAATTCGTGGAGATCCATCGAAATCTCGAAATATCAAAATCGGTAAGGTCGCTTCCACTATTCAATAAATAACCATTTTCTTTTATATATAATAACATTTGCAATAGGTATATATATATGCAATGAAACCTTAATATTCCTAACTCTTTAAAAATCTGTCTACAATGCGCTCTTCTTGCAACCCCACCAAGTATTCTTATTGCATTTTTCTGAGTTCTGAATATTCTAATTACATCAGTAGAATTGCCCCACAGAATAACACCTTATTGCATGACAGACTGTATGTATGAAAAATATACAATTTTTGCTATATGTAGTGATACGTATCTCATGATTTTATATAGCATAAAGTTGTACGAATTAATTTCATTAGCTATATATTTCACATGTTCTTTCCAATTTAACTGTGCATCTAACACAAATCCTAAAAATGTTACATGTTGAACATGATACAGATGATCATTGTGGAAAGATCTGTTGAGACTAAAAACTAAATGGAAAGTTTTATCTTCATTAAGTTTAAGCTTATTCCTATTAAACCACAATATAGCTTTATCCATAGTAGCTTTTATATTCTGTTCAACGTGATCATGATCTACACCACTATTAATAAAATTTGTGTCATCTACATACAAAACAGTACTAGCATTTACTTCACCAGGTAGATCATTTATAAATAATAAGAATAGTAACGGCCCAATCACCGTTCCTTGACCGATCCCTACATTAAGAGCAAGTATGTTAGATGTGTTCTTATTGTACATTACAACTTGTTTTCCATCCGAAAGATAGGATTTTATTAGAGTTAATGTAATCCCACGAAATGCATAGCGCTCGATTTTGCGTAACAATTCATAATGATTGACACAAACGAAAGCTTTAGTGAGGTCACAAAAAGTTGCAGACACATGAAGACCTCGAGTGCTTTAATGACATCAGACAATAGTTCACTGGCTGCTTTTGTTGTAGACCGTTTAGATCTAAAACCATACTGACGTTCTGATAACAAATTAAATTTTTCTAGATAATTTACAAATCTATGTTTTAAGGCGATTTCTAAAATTTGGGTCAGTGCAAAAGGACAATAATTTGATGAGTCATTAGCATCACCTTTTTTAAAAATTGGAACAATTTTTGACAATTTAAGCACTGAAGGAAATGTCCCGCTATCAAAGACACAGTTTATAATATGTTTATGGTATGATCCCAATATCTCCCTTATATATGTTGGCGGTCGGTAAAAATACCGTGATTTCCTTTTAATAATATAAGTTAATTATCTGTGATCAGAAATTTTTATTTATTATAATTTATAATTATTTATTGTATATAATTTGTATTAAAAAAAATATATACAATTAATTCAAATATAATTGTATATATTATTAACCCTCCCCCCGGTCTATGAGTCCCAGTCCCGAATTTTGAACTAAAAAATATAGTCACCTTACCATTAGGCGAGTCTAAGGGACCGCGTAGGGGCGCCATGGGATGGGGGCTCCGGCTTGCCATGAAATTAGGACTTTTATATAGTTATGTGTAGCATGTAAAAATTCTATTTTAATATTTTTCTTATACCTCCATGGAATTATATTTGGAGAGCGCCGAATTCTTGCCTAGGGGCGCTGAATTCTTGTCTAGGGGCGCCGAATCATATCTTGTCTACGGGCGCCAACGACATTCGCGTTGGCCCTGGCCGTGATTCAACACTGGCTCTAATATAATAGAATTGGGTACCATTGGCATTTTTTATTGAAAAATAATGTTATATATCCATCTTAGCTGTCCTATAATGACTCAACTAAATATATTACAATACAATAAATAAACATTAGTTAATAATAATAATAAATCTTATTTTACGCGTGGTTTAATAATTATGACAATATAAAAACAATAAAACAAACAAAACATACATTACTCATAAGATGCGAGACCATTCTGGACCGGCTTTCAGAAAAGTTGATGGCCTGCGGTAAATCGTTCATTTCACTGCGCATGAGTCCACTAAATACACCTTTTCATAGTTCACTTTGTGATCAACACTACCGTTCAAACACACCACTTAAAAAACCCAAAAAAAAAAAAAACAATTGAATGTCAAGAACTGTTACACAAGTCAATAAATAATAATTATAACACAAGTTTAAATTACGGACCAGTCAGTATTGAAATGTTTGGTTTTCAATATTCAAACACGTCTGTCTTTAATAAACAATCTATATTTGTTTATACCGAAACACCGTATGTTATCAAATCAAAGGTTTAATGGTTACTAAACCAAAGTTAGCCTCATAAACGACAAGGCGGGTCCACTTTTACTCTGACTGTACCAATAACATAGAGTGGGGATAACTCAGCTACCCTCACAATAAGTAAAACAAGGATAACAGACAACCACACTCCAACACAACAGACAGAGACAGCAACACTATTATAAGAGCAACAGAAACACAAATACACACAGCAATAAGTTAAACAAAGACAAACATACACCTATACAACCAACAAGAGTAACAAAGAAAGACATATCCATAAAGAATCATGAGTTAAAATGAAATGGAACTTACAGAACACAGTACTACACCACAATGTGTTAAACAAAGACGCATACCACCTATTACATCAACAAGAGTAACAAAGATAGATATATCTGAGGATATCATAAGTTAAAAAGAGATACTATATTAGTCTTGATTTAAACCGCAAGTGAGACAAAGATATATTTAATGCTGTTCTATGAGTTGAACAGAGAACTCTAGATGAAACCATCTTGATATGAAATGAAAAGAGATAGATATAGTTGCAGGTGCAAATTGGCAAATATTGAAGAAGTTACTTATTATTTAGCTTGAATTTAATTGCGAAATAAATTATACTTACTAAGTGAATTGTTAAGTTTTATGCTTAGTAAGTATGATTGTTTCTAGTAAACTAAATTGGTAATTGTAATTTTGTTAAATAATTGTTGGTATTAAACTATTTATAGGTATTATTAAAGTATTGTTTTGTTAAATATTTGAAAATGGCGCTAGTTTTTATTGTTGTTTTGATAAATGAATAAATAACAAACTATAATTTTACTACTAAATGTTATTGTTTGAAATAAGATGATCGAGAATAAAATGCGTTTAGATAATATTGGTATTCATTTATTTTTAAATTAGCACAGATATGTCCATTAAACATTTATAAAATTAAATTAAAGGCTTAATATACGCCTTTTTTCGATCATATTATAGTCTGCGGCAAGGCTCAGGATATATCAAAAGACAAAATTATTAAAATTATTAAAAAGGTTCTCATAAAACTTTTTAAATACAAGTGATGACAAAACAAAAGATCCTCACCTGTATTTTGACAAAAACACATAACAACCACATGTTTTTGGAGCTCGGGGTGGGGGGGTCAAGCCAGTCAATCTCCTCTGGGTGCGCACCTGCTTTTATAGTCTGTTTATTTGAATTAAGTAGAACTAGATTTTAAAAACTAGTAACTCTTATCTTTTAAATGAGGCTTAAAGAAGCTAACTCATGACAACTTATAAAAATAAAAATTCCATTTAGTTTCTCGTTTCGCTTAAACATTTGGAATAGCCTATAATTTCAAAATATGGACTGTATATGTGAAAGCCAATTGGAAAACTTGATACACATCGCAGACCATGTATGCGGCTTTTGAGCGCAAATTCAACAGCAAAAGTTAATGAAAAATTTATTCAGTAAAAAACAAAACCAATTGCACTAATGTTCCAAGAGCCGGAAAATCAAATTCAGCAGTGGTGGCGCTAGCGGGAGGGGGGCTTCCTAAAAACTTTAGTGGCGTCACTCCTCCATGTATGCTTAGAGAAAATTAAAATTTTGTGTTCGGTCTATTTTTTGCCCAGCCCTAACGACGGACTGTGCATCCGTAGTTTGGAATTATTTCGAATTCTAAAAGATGGAATCGGCCTGCTTGGCCCCCAAATTTTAAAAGCTAGCACCATAACTGGGTTTCATGGCCGTACCCGTACGGCCGGCAATATCATTGCAAATGGGAGTAGGGATTACCATCGATGTTCAGATGGCGATAGTATCGATAAAACATCGAAGTCTACTACCGATGTCGATGTTTAAACTCTGAAATTCAGAAATTACTGCTAGAGCGCTGGAATCTTAAAATTTTAATTTTTATTAAAATTAGTACACAAAATATAAGCGCCATCTATTGTGATATAACAATACTAATAGTGTTAGTTCTTATATTTCTTAGCGGTTAGCAGAATTAAAAAAAAAGAAGAAACTAATTTTTGCAAACAATGCCAGCGACCAACGACGCCAACAAACGTTGCTTTTTGAGTCTTACTAACGCTTTCCCAGTTGTTATTCCTCCAATCCCTGGAATTACCGTATTGGGAAACATAATTATAATTTATTTATTAATAAAACTATTATTTGGATTATTATATTGTAATGTTAGTGTAAAATTAATTGTATCTGCCCTGATGCACTTTTTTCTTAAAATAACCCACTCCGTTAGAGGTTAAAATAATATTAATTTTAACACAGAAAAAGTAATATTTCATAAAAATAACTATCTGAATAAATGTTGATTTACACCGTGATTTTGTTAAAAATAGTGAACTTTTTACTTTTTGTAAATGAAAATTTTAACACTAAATTTTAACCTAACTGAGAATGAACTTTTAGGTACACTTATGAATTTTTTGCTATGTAGGCAGAATCAGGCATCAGCATCTGAAGTTTGGATTTTCGTTTATTGCGTGCTAGTGTGGCACGTTCTATACGTGTCCGTTTGTACTGCTGTGTTCAGTTTGTCATTAGATTGCGCGGATTCACGGTAAGTTCATCGAAAATCAATTCATCGAAGGCAAATTCATCCAAAATCCATTAATCGAAAACGAGTTCATCGAAAGCAAATTCATCGAAAATCAATTCATTGAATGATCAATTCATCGAATAGTCAATTCATCGAAAAAAAATATTTTGTAAATATTTAAGAGGAATGCCGAGGGAATCGGAAAGCCAAAAAAGCAGTGGTCAATAAAAGTTGACAGACTACACTTATTAAATAACTATCATACTTGGCCTATTATATTGGCCTTTATATATAAACATGTCTAATAATAATTATAATAAATAATACAGTAATCCCCGAAATACGTAGTTAATGCGGACCGTAGACTTTTGGGTAACTTGAATTCTACGTAAGTCGAATTGGAATTCTTATAAAGGAACAAAATAAATATAAACTACATAAATACGTATATATAATAGAAACAAGACAAAAATAAACTGAAATTTATTTACATATACTATTCTATATGTACATACATACAAATAGAAAATAATTCTATGTAAAATTGTATATTACTCTACTCAAAAAAATTTCCATTTTTTTAAATTTTCATTTTACGTAACTGCGAATTTACGTAAGTCGCGTGTTACGTATCTCGGGGGATTATTGTATAACAATATTAATGGTACTTGTTGTGTTATCTGTCACCACATTTTTAATATATAATTTTTGCAAATTTAAATTAAGTTTTAGTGAGATCATTTTTGGTGCATATTTGCGGATAATCAAAGAATCAAAGATATATATTTTTTTAAACCATATAAAATTGTTTATGCAATTATTTCTTAGTCTGTCTACTTTTATTGACTTTCCGATCCCCTCGGCATTCCTCTCAAATATTTACAAAACTTTTTTTTTCGATGAATTGACGATTCGATGCAGGGCCGCCCCTAGCATTTGCGGGGCCTGGGGCTAAACTGGAATTGCGGGGCCCCAAAACTGGATTTGCGGGGCCCCATCTATATATATTGAATAACGATATTTTATTTAATATTAATAACTATTAATAAAGTACACATAGGTACTTAATTCAATGAAAATATAATTTTTTTCCAACTATTTATAAAACTTGGAATATTTTTAATGTATTTTATTATTTTATTACTTGAGGGTCGAAGTGCGGGGCCCTTACAGGCGCGGACCCTGGGGCAGGTGCCCCACTTTCCCCCGCATAGGGGCGGCCCTGATTCGATGAATTGATCATTCGATTAATTTATTTTCGATGAACTCGTTTTCGATGAACTCGTTTTCGATGAACTTGCTTTCGATGAATTGATTTTCGATGAATTTACTTTCGATGAATTGATTTTCGATGAACTCGTCGGTTACCGATTGCGCGCCATGTCGAAGACTCTACTTCGACAGATAGGTTTTTCTTCCCAGTCTGAGGCTTTTTAGGTTGTTGTTGTATTGTTTCTTAGAAACTCCCTACCTCTACAGCCTCATTTTAAAAGGGTTTAAAATATAGCCCTGTGTTTTTATATCATAGATATTAATTTTTCAACTTGAAAAAGCTGTTTTTTATTTCAAGTCCGTGTAATAACTTTGTTTTGTAAACTAAGGTATTGTTTAATTTAATTATAAGCAAAATTTTATTACAGCAATGAACTACTATGAATAACAAAAGGACTGAAAAATTCAGTTAACGGTAGGTACGTATAACCCCCACAAATTATAAGTTTCTGACACAAAACTAATAATATGAAATAAAATTATTAACAATCTTGAAGAAAATATTTTTGTAAAAATGTTATCGTTTAATAATTTAATATACTCTATCTCAGAAAGACTGATAGTAATAAAATTTATTATTTGTAAAAAGTTATTGTTTTTTCAACCCCTTGTCACCGCGGAGCTTACGTTCCACTAACATACTGTGGACAAAAAAAACGCGAGTAATAAGATTAAGCGTATACACATTACGTCGGGAGGAAATTTTCACTGGTTAATAACAGGAGTAGTTTTTCACTGTATAACAACATTAAGAACCAGTTCGCATTTTGAAAAATATATAAATAAATAACCGGTTCATCTGAACCGGCTCCAGCCCAGTACTGCATATATACATATACAAAAACAGACATTCAGATCAATTCTGTAAAAAGTTACTGTGTAATAACGTTACTGCAACATAAAATATTACAAAAAGTATAATGCCTTTCATTCATGATAGTAACTGACCTTGCTCATAGTAACGAATTTAGTTACAATTATCATAGAAACAGAGTTACAGAATTGGTCTGATTATGTGTACATAGT
Source organism: Liopterus haemorrhoidalis (assembly GCA_963971575.1). Classification (NCBI taxonomy): domain Eukaryota; kingdom Metazoa; phylum Arthropoda; class Insecta; order Coleoptera; family Dytiscidae; genus Liopterus; species Liopterus haemorrhoidalis. The sequence goes on from OZ020611.1 coordinate 204,240,678, forward strand.
GCCGAAGGGGTGATAGTGGCCAGTTAGATTCGAAACGCTCAAAGTGTTAGGAGCATATTCCAGCGGTAATCGGCTGCTACTGTTAATTGCTACGCTATTAAAAAATAAATAAAATTATTATTTCCCAAGTGCGTGAAGTTAAAACTGGAACAAATACATGGATAACGAGGGATTACTGTACTGTTATTATTTCATATGGCAATGTCTAGGTTTTAGAGATTTTCAGGTCGCAACTAGCGTCCTCTGACATGACCTAACGATTACTTTTTACAGTAGCCGATACCACCGTGCCCTGTGAAGCATGACCCATATTTTCGAAAATTAATTCACAGATACAGGCACTCATTGTAAAGAATCTGAGCCTAGGGTTGCAACAGCCAAGTTTTTTTAAAAATATTTTTGCCCATACTAGATCGTTCTCATGATTCCACACTTTCAAACCAAGTGAGCTATACTCTATCTCCGAAAGACTGATAGTAATAAAATTTATTATTTGTAAAAAGTTATTGTATTATCACACAGAAGCGGTAAAACAAAAGCGACAAAATATTAATAGTTCGAAACGAAATATTGTTAAAAACAACTGAGTGTGCCGCACATCTTATATGGGAATACGAATTCGGGTTAAACACAATAGATCATAAAAATTTGACCCTAAAATTTTTAGGGAAAATGTGGTCACAGGGGTGTGTTTAATGATATGATAAATATGGTCACAGGCGTGCGTTTAATAAAATGATAAATAGTAATAAAGAAATACACAAAACCAATTTAAACGTGTTTAAAATGTGCACTGGTTACTGCCTGACAAAAAGATTTATTACTATCAGTCTTTCTGAGATAAAGTATAATAGATAACAGACAACAATTTTCTGTAATTTTCAAATATATTTGTGGATTTCATTTTTTTTTTATATTTTGGTATACATAACAAAGATAACTATTAGTATTAAATATATTGAAAGTGAAATAAAATACTTTTGACAAAGCCAATTTCTCTCTAATATCTTTCTTTCTCTGTTGACAATAGTGCAGGGTTAGTTTGCCTTTCTTGTGACATCGACGACCTGAGGTAATTTTTGATTAATTGTAATTTAGAAAAACACCTTTCCTCTGATACCACAGTTTCAAACAGACTTATAGGCCAAAGTAATTACCGTATTTTTCGGACCATAAGACGGAATACCATATTTCGGAATAATCGGGGTGCGTCTTATGGTCCGAAATTACGTTGTTTAAAAAATTAATTAGATGTCAATTATGAATTTTCACACATTTCAGGGTTTCGCAGGTATTTAGTAAGTGAATGATGATTATTTGGGATGCCAAAGCAAATTTAATGTTAAAATATTTATTTTGTTAATTTTAATTCGAATGCCTAATACCATTATTTAGGTTTCTTAATATGTGCAGTTTTTTTTTTTTTTATATATAGCAAGGTTCATTATGATTTTGAAAATTGTACCTATGGCTTCCATTGGTTGTTTTAAGTCATAACCCCGCCCCTCTAATTTCGTGTTTTTCAACCCCTCTTTTTCAATTTCAACAATATCCACTGGTTATTAAATTTACGCTTTAAAAAAAAAAAATGCAAAAAAAAAACAGAAAAAATTAAATTGCCTTGAGAGCGGAGAAAACATAAGTTTGCAAATTAGAACGCGAGCATGCTAGCCTTTATACTATCAAAGCATGCTGGTTCACTGTCTTAGATAAGTTATTAATTATTTTACGTGGTCAAGCAAAAAACACAAAAAATGCGTTATTTTCCGAAAGCATAATCTGATCAAAAATTCCTGTTGTACTATTCCGGTTCACGCAAATGTACATTACTTAGAATTTTTTCAGATTTTTAGTTTAAACCATCTGGGCTACAGGTGTGGGACAAATTTTTTTTTTGCATAATTTTGGCAAAAATATCGTCATAATAATTTATTTTGCAAAAATAAAATTTTGGTCGTTAATCCACGTACTAAGGGCTTTCATTTGATACCCTACTCAGAATTTAAAAAAAATATATTTTTTTTCGATGAGCAGATATTGGTTTATATTTTTAGGGGGATATGTTTTTTTAGATGTTTTAGTACTCTTCCAAATTTCAACTCTCTAGGTTTACCTGCTGGACTAGAAAAATTTTACCGAACAGACAGACAGACAGACGACAAAATGACGGTATAAGGGTTTTTTTGTCATACCTACAAATCAATTCAATCAATCAATCAACTGGCTTTTACAACCCTTAGAGGGTTTTTGCTGCCTCCACAAATTTCTTCCATCTTCCGCAGTCAGGCGCTAATCTTCTCCAATCATGGGCATCAATTCTTTGCAGGTCTTTGTGCGCATTGTCCAGCCATCTCATTCGAGGTCTTCCTCTTGGTCTGTGTGTACCTGTAACGCTATCTTATACTCTTCTCACTGGTAGTGTGATCAATTCAGACCACATAAAACAGAATCAACCAAGAAAATATAATAGAAAAGAATAGTCAACGACAACCCTTGGATGTGTCGGTTAATAAACTATTTAATAATTTTATGCGGGAAGAGTAGAACAAACGAATGGTAAAGCCAAATCGCGATGTTACAGCAACAACGTATGAAACGGATGACAATTTCAGAAGCACCTGGGTAATAAATTCAAGGGAAGCTGTAAAAGAAAAGACGATTATAAAGTCTTAATAAAAAATGCGGTATAAGCAACACATTGAATAGTATCGAAGATGACTTGGTTTTTGAAGAAATTGACAACAATAGTTCAGACGAAAATAATACGAACAGTGGCACTAACAAGACAAGTGATAGTAGGTACAAAGGGTGAAGATGAACAGAATGTTGCTGGTACAAGTTAGCGTAGGCTGACCAAATTATTTTACAGAAATAGAGTATGCTAAAAAAAGGTTCTCACTCTAGAAATACAAGTGATGAGCAAAAAAAAGGTCCTCACTTTAAAAATACAAGTGATGAGCAAAAAAAAGGTCGTCACTCCAAAAATACAAGTGATGAGCAAAAAAAAAGGTTCTCACTCTAGAAATCAAATGACGAGCAAAAATATTATATTGAGAGTTCTTTTATAAAAAGAAAGAGTATAGAAGATATTACTTAAAAAAGAGTATCATACTCTAAAAAATCAGCTGTGGCCACCACAGGACTGACCGCCATCATTAAGTACTTATACAAAATACATTCTAGAAGCAGAGTAGAAATAACCAGGGATGGGGAGTCGGAGTCGGAGTCGGGAGTCGGGAGTCGGAAAAAGTTATCGACTCTCGACTCTTTGATTACATTTTTATCAATCCGAAAACAAAAGCAAAATATCATTCTACCAGAAGTTTTTAAAGCACGGAAACAGGAACGACATTTTGTTCTCTGTTCATGAACGAAAATAAAATTAAAAATATTCAATACCGGTTTTACACGGTTTCCTTCATGCTTTCCAGTTAAAACTTTAATTAATAATACTAGTATTAACAGATTAATGATGTAGGATAAAGATTTTTGTTTTAGTCATATCTAATTTTTCTTTTTCTGTATACTTTGTTTATTATGTTAAAACGGAACTAAACTGGATTTTTATTTTCTCAAGTTGTAACGAGCTTTGTGATTATTTAATGTTTCATGTTGGCAGCTAAAATCTATATGTCAAATAAAAAAGTGACATGTTATGAAAAATAAAGTACAGTCTGTTCCAAACGATTAGGCGGAACTAACCGGAATTTTCATTTTTGTTGTCATTAGCTATTTTTTTATATATTGAAGTTGGCTTTTCCTGAACAAAATGATCAAAAGCTTCAATCAAACGGTAAAAGTAACTAGAATTGAAAATCTAGTTCCGCCTAAACCAAAGGAACTGACTTTATATAAAATACAAAACAAAAATGTTTAAAACTGATATATTCGAAAATTTGTATTAAAAATGACTCAGCTCACCCCAACCCAAGATATTTAATGTAAGTATAGTCTGTTTCTTTGGTTTAAGCGGAATTAGATATCCAAATCTACTAACTTTTAAGGATTGAATGAGGCTTTGTATCATTTTGTTTATCAAAATCCCACATTGATCGTTAAAAAGTGAACTCGTGATAATTTAAGAAAATAAAAATTCCATTTAGTTCTGCTTGAACATTTGGTATAGACTTAGACTTACAATTTACGAGTGAAAGGAGTCGGGAGTCGGAGTCGGAGTCGGAGTCGGAGTCGGAGTCGATTTTGAAAAATACCGACTCCGGAGTCGAGAGTCGGGAGTTGATAATTTTTCTGTCGACTCCCCATCCCTGGAAATAACTTGGCCTAATATTTTCTAACAGAGGTATTATTTATCGTGGCCATGGAAACGTTACATATACGTATGAAATAATTGAGAAAATAGCAACTTTTGATCAATAAATTTTTTCGAAATATTTTTCTGTTGTGAAATATTCACAAAAATCTTAAAATCGACACGAGTAAACTCCCATTTTTAGTCAACCGATTTTTACCAAAAGTTGATCAACTCGTGCCATTGATGGCAGAATGCCAGATTTCTACTTAAATATGAAGTTTCATAAAAATCCTTTAAGCCGAATTTGCTCTGCACGTGTACACAGACAGACGGACGGACAGACGGACAGACAGACAGACAGACAGACGGACGGACGGACAGACAGACCGACAGACATCATGCTAAAAATAGACAAAACGTTATGTAGGGACCTCAATTCGTGGAGATCCATCGAAATCTCGAAATGTCAAAATCGGTATGATCACAATACCTCCCTTATATTTGTTGGCGGTCGGTAACAATAGGTATTTTTCGATCATTATTATATCTACTATTCCGATTTCCATCAGTGTTCATTATTGAGATTTTTTCAGATGTTTAGATCAACCACTCTGGCAAATAGGGTGAGTCAGGGCCGCCCCTAGCATTTGCGGGGCCTGGGGCAAAACTGGATTTGCGGGGCCCCAAAACTGGATTTGCGGGGCCCCAAAACTGGATTTGCGGGCCCCCATCTATATATATATTGAATAACCATATTTTCTTTAATATTATTAACTATTAACAAAGTACACATACTTATATTCGATGAAAATATAAATTTTTTCCAACTATTTATAAAACTTGGAATAATATTTTTAATGTATTTTGTTATTTTATTACTTGACGGTCGAAGCGCGGGGCCCTTAGAGGCGCGGGACCTGGGGCAGGTCCCCACTTGCCACAGCCTAGGGGCGGCCCTGGGGTGGGTACAAGTGTTTGTTGAAATATTATTGGTGAAGATCCCATAAAAAAATTGATGTGAAGTGTGAATATTCACACATTTCAGGGTTTCGCAGGTATATAATTAGTGAAGGCGGTATGCTGAGTGTGTAGGACAAATTTTACTTTATAGTAATCACGACAAAATGAACGATATTTTTAAAATAATTTATCGTCTGTTAATCATATAATAAGACTGGTTATTAAATTTAAGCTCTTAAAAATTAAATACAACATTTGTCAAAATATAACTAGAATTTTGACAAAATAATTTCAACATAATAAAAATGCAAAAAAAAACAGAAAAATAAAACTCACTCCGTCCGTACTCGAACTCGAAACCCTTCGTTTTCCAGAGAATTTTAGCTTCCGACACCAGCGCACCAACGCGTTGCGCCATCTGACGCTTAGCGTATCAGTGTCTTACATTGGTATAACTTTTGTACTTTGTGAACCAAAAACCACAAAAAATGCGTTATTTTCCGAAAACATAATCTGATCAAAAATTCCTGTTGTACTATTTCGGTTCACACCAATATACATTACTTGGAATTTTTTTAGATTTTTAGTTTAAACCATCTGGGCTACAGGGTGTGGGACAAAATTTTTTTTGCACAATTTTGGCAAAAATCGCATCAAAATAATTTATTTTGCAAAAATAAAAATTTGATCGTTAATCCACGTACTAAGGGCTTTCATTTGATACCCTACTCAGAATTTAAAAAAAATATTTTTGTTTTCGATGAGCACATATTTGTTTATATTTTTAGGGGGGTATGTTTTTTAGATGTTTTAGTATTTTTCCTATGTGCGGGTCAAAGAGTTGTATAAACATGCCAAATTTCAACTCTCTAGGTTTAGCCGTTTGGCTACAATTTTAACCGAACAGACAGACAGACAGACAGACAGACAGACAGACAGACAGACGACAAAATGACGGTATAAGGGTTTTTTGGTCATACCTACAAAACCCTAAAAATGATTTTTCAAAAATAAAAATTTGCTTGTTTATCCTCTCATTCTGAGGTTTCATTTGATACCCCACTCAAAATTTTATTTTTTCATTAAATACATCTTTGTTTATATTAATCTCTTATTGAGTTTTATGTACTCTATATAGTTTTGCTAGATGTGGGAGTTATAACATGCCAGATTTCTACTTTCTATGTTCGCTGTTTAGCTATAATTTCTACCCGACAGACAGACAGATACATACGCAGTGGCGGCGCTAGCTCTTAAAAACTGGGGGGGGGGGGGGCAGAAAATTTTTGAGTAACATTTAGGGGGGCCAAGAATTATTTGAAATCATTTTTTTATCGTCTACTCATGAAAATACAAGTGATGACCTAAAAAAAAGGTCCTCACTTCTACAATACATTATTCTCCAAGCAATTCTAGAACAATTTTTTGGGGGCCTGGGCCCCTGGATCCCCGCTAGCGCTGCTACTGCACATACGGGACGTTATAAGGGTGTTTTTGGTGCTCATTCCTACAAAACCCTAAACAAGGAAAACAGATCGAAGTGATGACAACAAAAAGGAAAACGACTCGATAATAATGACAAAAATAATCTGATTTCATTCTAACCCCCCTAACCCCTAACTGCCCACGCCACAATTGCTAACCTTCCTCAATCTTATGCTTCCTTTTCGTCAAAACGTTAAAATACCTATTGTAATTTATATATTCCCTTAGGCACAAAAAATTGATGTGAAGTGTGAATTTTCACACATTTGCAGGGTTTCACAGGTATTTAGTAACTGAATGATGATTATTTGGGATGCCAAAACAAATTTTATGTCAAAATATTTTTTTATGAATTTTAATTCGAATGCCTAATACCATTATTTAAGTTTTTAAATATGTACAGTATTTTTTTTTTTATATAGCAAGGTTCATTAAGATTTTGAAAATTGCGCCTATGGCTTCCATTGGTTGCTTAAATCATAAGCCCCGCCCTCTGATTTCGTATACATTCAAACATAGAATTAAATTGATGTAATAGAACACTTCCCACTGGTTATTAAATTTACGCTTTTAAAAATTAAATGCAACATTTACCAAAATATAACTAGAATTTTGACAAAATAATTTCAACAAAATAAAAATGCAAAAAAAAAAACAGAAAAATTAAAATTGACAGGATTCGAACTCTAGTTTGCAAATAAATATTTAACATATTTTAGTTAAAAAAACCAAAAAATGCGTTATTTTCCGAAAACATAATGTGATCAAAAATTCCTGTTGTTCTATTCCGGTTCACACAAATGCACATTACTTAGAATTTTTTCAGATTTTTAGTTTAAACCATCTGGGCTACAGGGTGTGGGACAAAAATTTTTTTGCACAATTTTGACAAAATTCGCTTCAAAATAATTTATTTTGCAAAAATAAAATTTTGATCATTAATCCACGTACTAAGGGCTTCCATTGATACCCTACCCGAATTTTAAAAACATATATTTTTTTTCGATGAGCACATATTTGTTTATATTTTTAGGGGAATATGTTTTTTAGATGTTTTAGTATTTTTCGGGTAATGTGCGGGTCAAAGAGTTGTATTAGCAAGCCAAATTTCAACTCTCTAGGTTTAGCCGTTTGGCTACAATTTTTACCGAACAGACAGACAGACAGGCAGACGACAAAATGACGGTATAAGGGTTTTTTGGTCATACCTACAAAACCCTAAAAAGAAGAAGAATAAAAATTATATTAGAACCAGAAGCATTTGTACTACAACACGGTTTCCCAAAATTATTATAGTCAAATTAGAGCGATGTTGTGCTGCCTTGTATAAAAAATAAATGTAAAATAAGTATATTCAGTACCTATGGGGCATAGGTACCTGTTAGAGGGCGTCACAGGGTCCCGCGTTTCGTACGTCCGCATCAACATTTTAAGATTTTTTGCGCAGCTATTTTGTAATTGCAGTTGCAGTAATTGCAATTATTTTGTCTCGCTTTGCAATTATTTTTGCGGGTCTAGACGTACTCTCCAAATTTATTAAATACCAAAATATAAACTGTGTTGTAGGCTTGTTGGATCACGTGTCATTGTGCACCTGAATTCTTGTCAACATGCTGAATATTGCAGTAATATTACACATCGGGTGTGACGTCACCATTTATGCAATTTCTATGTTCAACATTATAAATATATAAATCAGCAAATTTCTGCTGGACTACATCACTGACCCTCTAACCTACTTATTAAAAAGTGCTCCTTGCAACAAATAATATGCTAGCATCAGCTCCCTGCGATCAACGTGATAACAACGTTTATAAAATCATTCAAAATATATTATTCAACATGGAGATTGTTAAATAATATATTTTAAATTAGAAAGGAAAATAAAAACTGACTGTGATTTTTGCCTGTATAATTAGAATTAAATCGTGCGGATGCGGATTATATATCATATCCGCTTATCCGCAATATCCGCGTGAACATAAAATCTAATCTGGTTATTAAATTTACGCTTTTAAAAATTAAATACAACATTTGCCAAAATATAACTAGAATTTTGAATAAATAATTTAAACAATATAAAAATTCAAAAAAAAAAAACAAAAAATAATATTGTCTCTTCTTGCAGGGTTCGATCCCTTTCGGATCGAGTTAGTTGGGTGAAAAGCCAGCGCATAACCACTAGACCAGCATACACCTTCTACTGTAGCGTGTTACAAAGCTATAACTTGTGTACATTATTAGCAAAAAAACACAAAAAATGCGTTTTTTTTCAAAAACATAATCTGATCAAAAATTCCTGTTGTACTACTCCGGTTCACACCAATGTACATTCATTAGATTTTTTTCAGATTTTTAGTTTAAACCATCTGGGCTACAGGGTGTGGGACAATTTTTTTTGCACTATTTTGGGAAAAATCGCTTCAAAATAATTTATTTTGTAAAAATAAAAATTTGATCGTTAATCCACGTACCAAGGGCTTTCATTTGATACCCTACTCAGAATAATAAAAAAATACATATATTTTTTTTCGATGAGCACAGATTTGTTTATATTTTTAGGGGGATATGTTTTTTAGATGTTTTAATATTTTTCCTATGTGCGGGTAAATGTATAAGCATGCCAAATTTCAACTCTCTAGTTTTAGCCGTTTGGCTACAATTCTTACAGACAGACGACAAAATGACGGTATAAGGGTTTTTTGGTCATACCTACAAAACCCAAAAAATGAGTGATCGTAATTTAGAAAATAGGTTCTCCAATGTAATTCGTCTTCCATAATTTTTATGTGGTTTACCGAATTTCAACACTTTAAAATAAAACCTTGTTTTTTTTTTAATAATAATCTTAATTACCATTTCGCTTGCTGATCGTTTAGCGACACCAAGTAAACAGGTTGATTCTCAGCAGTTGCGTTCGTAAAAGCGCTCAGTGTTTCACCGTGAAATTTCGAATACTACTGTTCAATATATTTATATAAAATTATCAGAGAATATTAAACAAACATGATTCTTCTCTCCAGACGTCAAAGAGTTGTATAAGCATGCCAAATTTCAACTCTCTAGCTTTAGCCGTTTGGCTACAGTTTTTACCGAACAGACAAACAGACAGACAGACAGACAGACAGACAGACAGACAGACAGACAGACAGACAGACAGACAGACAGACAGACAGACAGACAGACAGACAGACAGACAGACAGACAGACAGACAGACAGACAGACAGACAGACAGACAGACAGACAGACAGACAGACAGACAGACAGACAGACAGACAGACAGACAGACAGACAGACAGACAGACAGACAGACAGACAGACAGACAGACAGACAGACAGACAGACAGACAGACAGACAGACAGACAGACAGACAGACAGACAGACAGACAGACAGACAGACAGACAGACAGACAGACAGACGACAAAATGACGGTATAAGGGTTTTTGGTCATACCTACAAAACCCTGAAAAGGGTCATAATCTCTATTTTTTAAATTTTCTAGTGTATTTGTGTGTTTTTATTTTTATTTCCTTCCTTCTTAGGGATGGCCCGGGCTCCCTCCCTGGGTGCGCCACTGATTCCAAGCATGCGTATTTTCTCGTAAAATATCTCTTGCTTGCAGCAAAATTTCTAAAAACATGTTAGGCAGTGTAATGCGAAACATAAATAAGATTGTGTATTTATTTTATTTATTAGAACAATATTTGTAACCAAAATACTTGGTAATTTTTACTTTTGTTTTTTTACATATGTAAGTTTTTAATAGTAAGTACTATTTTTATAAGTTTGTAACGTTGATATCTCCGTTATTAAACAGAATCATTATAAACATGTTAAAGTTAATGTTTTTTATAAAGACAAAAAAATCATTGTTCCAATGGCCTAACAATATACAGAGTATTCCATTTAAAAAATGTTTATTTTCAAAATATCTGGTCAACGAAACATCTAAAAATATTTTTGAGTCTGTCATGATATTTCCTATTTAAATACTCGAACTTTGTCCATTTAAACTAGGGGTCCCCAAACTGGTCGAGGTCGACCACCTAGGGTCGATATAACATTGTTCGGGGTCGATTCTGGCTCGGGGGTCGATTGGGGGTCTATGGAAAAAAGTTAAAAATTACTAGTATAATTTTAATATATAACTGTGTACTACACACCTGTGTAGATAGTTACACAGAGATTTTCAATATTTTTCGAATTTAGGACAGTTGGAAGTAAAAGATGAAGACTTGGATATATACACAAAGCATCTTCAAAATTTAATGTTATACAGAAATATCCAAAACTTTCGGAAATCGTAGTTCCCTTTTTTCCAGTATTTCTAAGTTCGTATATGGTTGAAGCTGGTTTTAGCCATGTTAATGGGCGTTGTTTTATATAATAAGTTAACTGCTAGTTACAAAAAATTATCTTTCATTAAATTTAAATATGAATTAAAAATTTTATTAAAAAAACATAATTTTTATAGTATTTGTGAATACTTGAATATTAAGTATTTCTGAGTGAGATAAATTTTTGGAAATAAAAATTAATTTGTTGCTAAACCTAAGATTGATGTTCTATAATATGTATTAACACTGTATGTCAGCTGAAATCTATTATATTTGAATTTAATTCAATTATTAGAACATTTCGTTAATTTCAATATATTGTAGATTATGTATGTAAACTATGACCTATGTAAACATTCCTGTAATGTCTGAACATCAATAAACAATTATTATTATTATTATTATTATTATTATTATTATTAATTCCAGCCAAACAAGTTAGATGTAGAATTCCGTGGCGATTTAAGACTGAAATTAACTAATTTTGAATCCGACATTGCTAATCTTGCAAAGAGTCACCAACCACACCCGTCACATTGACAATGACAGGCAATTTTATTAAATAATAATATTATTGTAATGCAATTAGATATAATTATATTAGATAAAAGTAATATAAATATAAAAACACTGTACAATAAACAATATAAGAAATCACATAAGCGTATTTATTGCTTGTCCTATTATGGTCGATATGAAGTCGAAAAACTCTTCTGGGGGTCGACGGTCAAAAAAGTTTGGGGACCCCTGATTTAAACGAATTTCTATCTACCTATAGGTAATATTAAGAAAGATAGCAATGGTGAGCCACTTGGCTGGGACACCCTGTATTGTCACCTGACAATAACTGAAGCGCCTCTAGTGAGATTTTGAGAAACTGACAGGTGGAGGATAGTCGTTAGTCGATAGTCGAATTTTTAAAAAATGTCTTTAAAATTGCAAGAAAAAATTAAATGCAACGTGAATTTTTGTGTTTATCTTTGCAATGCAAAAGTAGGTCGTGATAGAGACCTAAGTTTTCATCGTGTTCCGAAACGTGGCAAAAAAGTCTTATTACCTTCAATTATAACCCTAGAGGTTACTTGGGCACTGAGAAAACGGAAAATTTCATTTAACGCAACCCTCATATTGAATAATAAATTAATTTCAATAAATATCACATGAAGATACCATTGAACCTGTCAAAAATATCCTATCTGCTTCAGCCATGATGTACAATGCAGTGGCGCCTCTATCGGTAGTGTCAGATGACAATACCTCGATTACAATACAACAGCTTTAAGTATAAATCACAATCAGATCGAATAAAAATCTTGCCCATTCTTATAACAACGACTTACCTTAATAAAAGAATCAAAATTAAGCAAACATATTTATTGTAATTCGTTTCTAACGGAACAAGAACTCAACTGCATTAAATTTGTAACATTGTTGAACGAAAGGTAGGTGTATTTTAAGCTATTGTCGAAAGATGATGTTAGCTGTATAAATAATTTTTTTTTGGGGGGGCATATTTGGACCCTCTCCTCTACGTTTAATCACACAATTATTATTTCTAAATTAACATTACATTTTTAAAACCTATATTTGAATAATTCTTCTCTGGTGTAAAAAGGATGTTCAGTAAAGAACTGTTTCATCTTTTTCTTGAATTCGTTAGAAACCAAACTTCTGCGATCCATGGGTAACTTATTCAGTAGTTTGACTGCGTAGAAGTTCTCACACTTACGGGATTTAGTTTCAGAAAATCTGGGTATAAATTCGACTTACCGCTTGTGTTGTATTGTATTTCCGCATGAGTTTGAAAACTGATTATTTTTTATGTGCCAAAATTAGGGAATGGTACATGACAGCAAATGGAATAGTCATTGGTGCCAAAATTTTAAAAAGCTTATGATAATTTTGTTTCGAAAAAGCCCACTTCAACCTTAAAAAGACAGGTCATGACCACTTAGGAAAATTGAATAGTCTAATAACCTATAGGTATCTACTGCTCTTTGATGATAAAGTATATAAGTTATTAAATATTCATATTTTAAAGTAACAATTGATTTTTTTAAAAGTAATAATGCGTAATTTTTTTTTTATTATTATTATTTTTTTTTTTTTTTGCTTATTGAAGTTGGTAAACAAAAGTTTTCCGTGCCGATTGAATTTGTCAGTCAACCACTGTTTGTCTCATTTATGACACAATGGGCCGTATGAATAAAAATAAGCATAACCTTTTACTTGCAAATTATGAAGCAAATCCTCGAAACAATATGAATAAAAATGCAAGCAAAACCTTTTACTTATGAGTAAGAAGCAAATGCTTTTTTTGTTGATCTTTTGCTCACGACAGAAGTAAATGGTTATGAATAAAGCAGACCTTTTACTTTAAATTATAAGCAAATGCTTCGAAAAACATGCATCTATATTTTCGTATACTCACTTGTGAGAAAGTGTTATAGTGACCTAGTTGCTATGGCGGATAATGTGTATTTAAGAAATGTGAAACACTATAGGTGTCGTTCTTCACCACGTTCTAGTGACTTTAAAAGTTTGTTTCGTTTTGAAGAGGAAAACGTGGAGTGGTTAGCTGATACTTTTTTAGGTAACACTACAGAATCTCGAGGCGGTGCGTTGTCTTCTCGGCATAAAATCAAATTATTTTTGAGTTATCTAGCCGATCCTGGGTTTCAAAAAGGTATCGGTGAGGAACTTGGGGTGGAGCAATCCGCAGTATCACGGACTGTCAGCAGCGTTGTTGATGAAATTGTTGCACAAGCTGGCACCTGTATTAAATTTCCTACTTCCCAAAATTCATTAGTGGAGACGAAAGAATTGTGGCAAAGAAAATACCGTTTTCCAACCGCGATTGGTGTCATTGACTGTACGCATATAGGTATAGAAAATACCGAAGATCCATGGAGATGAATATGTCAATCGTAAAGGAAACCCTACGCTAAATGTACAGGCAACTTGTGATGCCAGTGAAATGTTCACAAGTGTAGATGTAAGGTGGCCTGGATTTGGAAAAATTCAGACATTAGACAAATTTTATCAAGAATGCAAAATACTGTACTAATTGCTGATAAGGGGTATGGATTAGAGCCATGTCTTATGACTCCATTTAAAAATCCTGATAATAGAGCTCAAAGAAGCTTTAATAAACTCCTAAAAGAGGAGAGGATAATAATCGAGCGTTGTTTTGGTCAACTTAAATGAAGGTTCCCGATCTTAAAGTATGTTTGCCGCGTCAAACATAAAAATATCCCAAAAATAGTTGTAGCTTGTGTTATTTTGCACAACATCGCTAAGAAGTTAAAAATTACAAAATTACTTTACACCAATAAAAATAAGTTGAAATGCCAAACATGGAACTCAGTACAGCCCTAGCACATTGTTAGTAGTGTTTATAGACTAATTTCAACTTGACGGCAATCGGCAAGAAGTAGTACGATTTTGATAAATACTGATTTTCAGGTTACAACATAAACATCCTCTTGACCTTTTACTCAACGGTAGAAGCATTTACTTGCAAGTAAAAGGTAATCGTTATTCATATAAAAAGAAGCAAATGCTTTTACTCCGACCTTTTACTCGAAGCAAATGCTTATACTTCTACTTATGAGCATTTACTTCAACTTTATTATACGGCTCAATGTGTAAAAAACATAACCTAAAAAGAGACAATCACCTTTTTTAGAAAAAAAAAAAAAACCTAGAAATAATATCATGTTAATAGAATTATTAAAACATACATTTTGAATGCCTTTTTAAAATGAAATTATTCACATTTAATAATGTGTTTTTAATTGTATGTAGAGGGCTCAAGAGTTAATGCGGAGGGCAGACACGCCCCTTTCACAGCTGAGACCACGCCTCCTAGCACCTATTGGCTGGCGCACGCACAGATTATTGGATAAGCTATTAACATTATTATGCTCAGGCATATTAATGCTAATTCAAAGGTAAAAAATTAGGTTATAATAGTAAAATGAATTAAATTCACATGAGTTCTAGTTTTATATTTTTTAAATTTACCAAAATGCAAGATTATACGTCTACCGTCAAGATTCTGTAGATTTTTGCATGTATAACTTCTTTGAATTTTGAACCAGTATTAGGTAAGTATTTCTAATGACCATTATTGTTAAATTATAGTTTAATAGATTCAGCCATGGACGCCCGCAACATTTTTTACAAGGGTAGCAAAATATGAAGGCCTATTTTTGAATATATCTATTTAGTAGGTATGTAAGTTGTTAAATAAACTTTCATAAATACAGAACATTGTTTAAATTGAAATAGAAGGCGTCTGAGACAATTGATATTAATGACTTTTTATATAAAATCTATCCCATTATTAGTAATTTTTCCCCTGTGCACACTTAACATAATCAAATCGGATGAATCGGATTATCCGTCATGGTTGGCTTCATAGTTGACGTAATAATAATTGAAATCTAATAGTATTTGACTGCACATTTTGCATATGTAGTTAGCTGTCATCAGTTATCAGTATTTGGGTCTTTTGTGGCGCTTCTATCGGTAGCTTCCGCTAGGAAATTGAACAAGTCTGGTAAACATATCTTATACAGTGGAACCTCTATATTCGTCATTAATCTGCTCCTGGGGGTGTAACGAATATAAAATATGACGAAATAGAAACAATTTTTCCCATAAGAAATAATTGAAATTCAATTAATCTGTTTCCAACTCCTAAAAGTGGAACAAAAAATTAAAAATATGTTGTTTAAACTTTAACTTTATTGTACTAAATAGATAAACATAGTGGTAGAAGTGGAAAAGGAGGAAGGTTAATGTTGAAAACAAGAGTTGCTATCAATTAAAACAAAATAGCCAATTGTAGGGTAAAGGTGGGATAGATGCCCCAGTTATAGAAAAACAATCGTATATGTTATTGCGTGTCCTTGGGAAAATGTTAGTATAAGATTATATATATATATATTTATATATATTTTATAATAAGATTATATATACAATGCCCGAGCCATATATCCCATATTTATTGCGGCCTTATATCCTTTTTCTATGGGATAGATGCCCCATCTGTTTATTTCGAATGTATACAATATTGAGCATTATTTTCTACTCTATAATGTGAGGTTAAGTGTCTTCTGATACCTAGTAATGAAACTAATTTTGTTTAAGTTATAGTTACGTCATAAAACCTTAAGACAAAATGTCATAACTATTGAAATACAACCACTCATATGAGCACCTACCTTTACAATTTAATTTTTCATAAACTATTAACATTGATGATAATTTAACACATTTATTTCAGAAGACTGTGTTTCTCGCACAAACTGTCAGTACTGAAATGATACAAACACATACCGTTATGGATATATGCGAAATGGGGCGTTTATCCCACTGGGGCATCTATACCAACTGTACCCTATAGAAACAATTTTTCCCATAAGAAATAACTGAAATTCAATTAATCTGTTTCCAACTCCTAAAAGTGGAACAAAAATTTTAAAAAATGTTGTTTAAACTTTAACTTTATTGTACTAAATAGATAAACATAGTGGTAGAAATGGAAAAGTAGGAAGGTTAATGTTGAAAACAAGAGTTGTTATCAATTAAAACAAAACAGCCAATTGTAATTCGAATTCTGATCATCGGGTCTATTTTGTCGATGATTTAACAAGGAATTTGTCGAATGTTGTCTGTTTTTGTCTGCTCTGTAAAACCTTCCTGAAGTAGTCAATCACATTATCGTTAAATGCATTTATGTTTTGGTTTACTATCAAAATTTGGGTGCCATTTTTCGACCATATTCTGCACTTTATTCTGCGCGGCGGTGTGAGTGGCGACGAATACGGAAAATACTAACGAATATGGGGGACAAAAATTGTCATCAAAATGTGACGAATATCAAATATTACGAATATGTAGGTTGACGAATATAGAGGTTCCACTGTATATTATACGAGGGTTACATTTTATGTTTTTATAAACGACCAATAGATGGCAATATTATCTGTCATTACTATATTCGTAAATTTCACATTTGTTATTGTGAAATCAGTGGTAGCTTATAAATTGACCGAGTAGTTTGTTGACAATGAGCGTTAAAAAAACAAGTTTGTGAAAAAATGGATATTACTCGTGAAGGTTTTCGTTAGATGATTTTTTCCGATTTTAGTAAAGGCCTAACTCAAAAACAATTCATAGATTCGCTTCGTTCAATTTTTGCTAATAAAGCACCATAAAAAATACTGTTTACAATTGGTTTGCAGAATTTCTAAGTGGTCATGCGTCTATCAGTGATGAATCTCGTGAAGGTCGACCATAATCGGTTGTGATTCAAAAAAACATCGATACTGTGCACAAAATGATTGAAGAAGAATTTCATTTGATACCATACGCAGAATTAAAAAAAAAATATTTTTTTTCGATGAGCACATATTTGTTTAGATTTCTAGGGGGATATGGTTTTTAGATGTTTTAGTATTTTTCCTATGTGCGGGTCAAAGAGTTGTATAAGCATGCCAAATTTCAACTCTCCAGGTTAAGACATTTGGCTACAATTTTTATCGAACAGACAGATAGACGATAAACAGACAGACAGACAGACAGACGAAAAAATGACGGTATAAGGGTTTTTTGGTTATACCTACAAAACCCTAAAAAGAGATATAAAATTAGAATATATATCGAGAAATAAATTAAGAAAACACACATTTTTAAAGGTTTTTACAGAATATACTTTCAAAATTATTAGAAAAATGCATTTAAAACTAAAAAAAAAAACGGGCAAGACTGTAGGAAATCATGTTGAAATCCAATACCTTAGCAATTTTATTGGCCATGTGAGGATTTATGAAAGTGGGTCATTACCCACTTCCGTATGAGCATTTTTCAGTGTGAGCAATTTTCCCGTGAGCATTTATCACTGGGCGTTATTTTCGATGTGGGGAATTTTCTATTTGAGCATAATTCTGTGTGAGGAGTTTTCGTGTGAGCACATATAGCCAGAGCCGCAGTAAGGAGGGGGGCGGAGGGGGCGACGGCCCTGGGCGCAATAAGGAGAAGGGCGCTGACGGGCTTGACTAAGGGGCGCCATTGCGAAAGCGAGGACCGAGGACCTTTTCTTTTTTGCTCGTCATTTGTATTTTGGAATGTGAGGACCTATTTTCTTTGCTCGTCACTTGAACCTTTTATTTGCCAAGGGCGCCAAAACACGGCTCTGTCCCTAGCGCAAGTTTTCCTTACTGCGGCTAGGCATAGGGCTGTACGCACTTTTCTGTGGACATTTTTCTCGTAAGCATTCTTCTTGTGCGGATATGCCACCGACCCTCCGCATTCAGCTAACGGTTGCTGATAAAATTACTTAAATTTTACTTATGCAGCACCTATTTCAAATGTGTATTGTTGGTTGATGGCTAGCTGGGGCAGAATTACAATTTAATTTAAATTTTTGTTGTTAAAAAAATTTACTGGATATCAGTTGCGTATACATAAGGTGACCATTTGTACTGGTTTTACCAGTACTGTACTGTTTTTTTGGTCATTGGTCCTGGTTAGTCGTGAAATATAACCAGTACAGTTTAGGGACACAAAATCAAAAATTATTAATTTTTCAAAAGATCGAGTAATCGTTCCATCTTTCAGGACGCGTGTAAATTTAAACACAAAATACGGCTCAGCAGTGTAGCGGCCTTTTCAAAATTACTAAACAAATCATAGTCAAAATGTAACTACACAGCCTGTAGCCCAGATGGTTTACACAGCCTGTAGCCCAGATGGTTTAAACCAAAAATCTGAAAAAATTCTAAGTAATGTACATTTGTGTGAACCGGAATAGTACAACAGGAATTATTGATCAGATTATGTTTTCCGAAAATTACGCATTTTTTGTGTTTTTAACTAAAATATGTTAATTATTTAATTCGCTATGTAACACTGTAGATAAGCAGGCGCTCGTAGCGTTGTACGTTTAGTCGTTTATTTGTGATTTGCAAACTAGAGTTCGAATCCTGTCAATTTTAATTTTTCTGTTTTTTTTTTGCATTTTTATTTTGTTTAAATTATTTTGTCAAAATTTTAGTTATATTTTGGTAAATGTTGCATTTAATTTTTAAAAGCGTAAATTTAATAACCAGTAATTCTATGTTTGAATGTATACGAAATCAGAGGGCTTATGATTTAAGCAACCAATGGAAGCCATAGGCGCAATATTCAAAATCTTAATGAACCTTGCTATAAAAAAAAAAAAAAAAATACTGCACAAATTTAGAAACTTAAATAATGGTATTAGACATTCGAATTAAAATTCATAAAAAAATATTTTGACATAAAATTTGTTTTGGCATCCTAAATAATCATCATTCAGTTACTAAATACCTGCGAAACCCTGAAATGTGTGAAAATTCACACTTCACATCAATTTTTTTTACAATTTAATGGAAGATGAATTTCATATCAATCATGTAAAACAGAAAATTTCAGCATATTTATTTATAGTGAAAAAAAGCTCCTTCTCACTCCTTCTCCATTTCTTTGCATTTTCTTCATTTAGTTAGAATAGTTTTTTTTTTAATTTTCTGGATTTTCCTTGTGATTTGTTAATCCGGGAATCTAGATTTTCCATAAGATATAATGTAAAATTGGGTTTCTAAATACATATTTTTTAAGATACGAAGCACTGTCAGGACCAAATTAAGTTTGTAAGTCAAGGTGCCATTGTCTATCAACATGTGCAACCAAAATCAGTTATTGATGTTTTCAGATGTGTATGAAAGTTATCAAATCAAATATAGAAGCTGTTAAAAATATTAGTAACGTTACCAGTAAACAACGTACCTACTGTTTGAACGATCATATTCTATGTACAATTATTTAAAAAACTATCTCCGAAACACCGTCTTTAAACAAGTAAGAAGATTGAAAAATGAACTTTCTTTGTTATTTATATACAAATATATGCATATATGATGCTTTAAATATTTTGCAGAAGTCCGAAAGAAGACTTAATATTATTATATAATCAATAAATGTGTACATCTTTAAATTCAATTTTGTATTTAATATGTACAAGATTAATATAGACATAAAATTTTTGATCTAAATAAAAATAGAAAAACTTAATAAAAACTAGAATACCGCCACTGATGATGTACAGTGAGATCATTAATTCCTGAGCATTACATAACAGTAAACAATGAGTTTAAAATATCAAAACTGTATTCCAATTCACAGCTGAAAGTCGCAATTTAACAAAGAACCAATCAGATTATTTCGTTGACCGAACTCACCCGAGGAACAACGATAATCCGTTGCGAACTTCATATTTGTTATTAACTCATTGGTGTGTAGAGAAAAACAGTGTTCATTTAATAATTAATTGGTATTATATATATAAAAGCCCTAATTTCTGTGTATCCTCGTAACGCTAAGTTCCTGGGTGCTAACGGGGCTTGAGGTGTGTGATCGGTCGCTCCCCACCAGTCAGAGCGACGTTCTCCGACAGCAGGTCACTTATAGGCTAAGCACATAGTGAAGCAGAGAGCAAAGCAGCGATGAAAGCGGAGAGTGAAACAGCGAAAGAATGTCGCGCTTATAAAAGAGTGTCTACACATAGTGACGCGTTTAAAATCCAGCAGAAAGTTCACAAAATTATAATGGATTTTTTACTAACAGAAAACTCTTCCCTGAAAATTTGGTATTTACTAAAAAATAAAAATAAACACACTAGAAGGTGCAATGTTCGCAGAATAAATAAAAGTAGACATATACATGGTGAATTTCATCATTTCTATATGCAACTCCGCGAACATCCAGAAGAGTTTCATTCTTATTTTCGCATGAGTATTTCAACGTTTGATTATATTTTGGAAAAAATTCAACATAAATTGGTAAAAAATGGACAAATTTCAATCGGAACTTACTATAAATACCTCTTATAAATGAGAACTACTTGTAAATGCCTCAATATCCATTTTAAACAACTATTTTAGCAACGATGATAGCAGAGAAATCAAAATTGTTTGAACGCGTCGCTTTGCTCGACTATAACAACGATATAACCTCGTTGCAGTACGCTCCACTATGCGCGTGTTAACAGGAATTCATTTATTTAATTTCGCCTCTTTGCTCTATGCTTCATTATGTGTTTAGCCTTAGCGAGAATATAGCTCTTAGCTCTCCAGTCAGTATATTCCTTGGCTTAATTAAAGAATGTTGTGTCAATTAACGTCATGCCCGCGGGCCTTGTCTGGCCCGATACTTATTTTTAAACGACACGCATTGAGCGGCTTTTTAGGATTTCCTAGGTATAATCAGAAACAGCTATACCATTGAGGTCCAGCATATGGCCCACGGGCCGTATCCAGCCCGATATTAATTTTTAAACGACACGCATTAATCAACTTTTTATGATTTCCTAGGTATAATCAGAAACAACTATACCATTCATGTCCAGCATATGGCCCGCAGGCCGTATCCGGTCCGATACTAATTTTTAAACGACACGCATTGAGCGGCTTTTTAGGATTTCCTAAGTATAATCAGAAACAGCTATACCATTGATGTACAGCATATGGCCCGCGGGTCGTACCCGGCCCGATATTAATTTTTAAACGACACGCATTAAGCAGCTTTTTAAGATTTCCTAGGAATAATCAAGAAACGTTTTTGTTTTGTTAATATACGCAGAATCATGCAAATTTTAATAATTGATTTCTGCTTATATTGATTTTTATTCGATATCAGTTTGCCAACGTTGTTGGCAACGGGTCTGCTAGT
The DNA here is from genome assembly GCA_963971575.1 of Liopterus haemorrhoidalis. Classification (NCBI taxonomy): domain Eukaryota; kingdom Metazoa; phylum Arthropoda; class Insecta; order Coleoptera; family Dytiscidae; genus Liopterus; species Liopterus haemorrhoidalis. The sequence goes on from OZ020611.1 coordinate 204,262,476, forward strand.
AAGTTAATAAAAAGCGAATCTACGTCTTTGGAAATACAAAGAAGTGCACATGTCTTTGGAAATAAGTTTGATAACTAAATGTTTCTGTTAAGTATTACATTATGCTCACGAATTAATGATTTCACTGTACATGCAGAGGCGTAGGTATCTTAAGTCTCAAATTGAACCAATGCTTTTGGGCCCCCCAAAGACATGCAAGTAACATTTTGAATTTTCACTCACCTTCACTTGAATTTTTGAATTTCTGCCCTGCGGTTTGTTTCCTAGCCCAGAAATTTTGTAGTTACGCCTCTGTGTACATGCATCAAAAGGGCAGAACGAAATGCTAGATTAATATATTTAATTGTTACAGAGGTATTAAAAACTTTATTGTTTGTACAAGAGATGGTTCTATTAATAAATTTATAAATACATTAAGTTGAGAATTAATTGGTACCCAACATGTTTCTATCTACATCCATATCCTGATAGTCCGTACTGCATTCCGAACGTAGTCAACTGTCGTTTTTGTTCTAACCATTGATGGTGTCATCAGCTATCAACTGCAACAAAAATAAACGTATTTACGTCATAACAAATCTAATCGTCACCACAGGTTTGTAATTAAGTAATTTCGATAATCTCTGAAAAAAAAAACTTAAATTACGTAGTGCATTCGCTATTATTATAAAATTATACGATAAAGGCACATGGAACAGTTACAATAGACCAGCGTTTCTCAAAGTGTGGGTCGCGACCCGGCACCGGGTCGCAGAAAAATGTTTCCGGGTCCCGACAAAAATTGTAAAAACAAAAAAGATTTTTTTTGTACATATTATTTTTTTTTACGTCAGTTAATCACTAGAATAGTGTGTATTTGTGCTCTTTATTACTATATTCTTTATTACTATTTATTACTCTTTATTACTATAAAGCTACTGCTTTAAAATAAAATTTGTTTTGTAAATAAATGTTCTATTTCATAAGGTGGGTCGCGAAAAATTTTAAAACCTCGTACCGGGTCGCGGTGAAAAAAGTTTGGGAACCGCTGCAATAGACCATATTAGTAACTACGTCACAAAATGGGACTCAGTGCTGCCGCCTCTCGGTTGGATTCCTTTTATTTGAATTTAGCATGTTGTTTTTTTGTTCAATTGTATTTTGGAAATATAAATTAAGTTTTCAATGTAAGACAATGTTTCACATCAAAACTAAGTCAATATTTATTTATTAAAATTATTATTTTATACATTATAATTTAATATTTCATTATTTTTGCAGAACAATATTATTTTGCAGGTTAATTTTGAAAATTTTATGTTAATAATCATTATTATTACAAGTAACATAGCAATAACTGTGTAGTATGCCATATCTAAATGGTTTGAAGGAACAATATGTTGTTTTTATTTTTTCCATTATTGTTTTTCATTTTAACCTGTCAAAAAACGAAAAATTTGGAATTAAGAATGTAGCTGTAATGGTTACAATTTTGAGCAACACAATATACCATTATGCATTCTAAAACAAAATATTAATGATTACTTAGTGTTAATTAAATAAATACTAAAGATATTTCGATGTTCATATTATTTAAAAACGTAACCTATAAATATATCTTCGAATCCTTATTTATATATTTATAAAATCATTATTCTATAATGTAAATTCGCATCCTGACTGTATATATTTATCAAAAATACATATTTTTTGCTCCAAAATTGAAGATATTCATAAAATTAAGGCAACAAAAGTAATGTCACATATATTTTAAACCAGTCACAAACTTCCAAAGGACTCAGCTCTCAGATGGCAGCACAGTATGGGACGACACACTAATCTATATATATAAAATCGTAACTATCTATATATATAAAATCGTAACTAAGCTACCTACTCATAATCAACGCCCAGCCCAAACCACTGAGCCTACAATCATGAAATTCGGCGAGTATATTCCCTCCATGACGTAAGCACCCACTAAGAACGGATTTTTCGAAACTCATCCTCTAAGTGGGGAAAAGGGGGTTAAAAGGGGTAAAATATGGCTTCACGGTTTCCTTAATATCTCTTAGGTCCAATAACATATCGACTTGGTTTTTGCTTACAAAGATTACTCATGTAAATATTAAAAAACTTATTTCGGGATTTTGTTCTAATTGACCCCTAAAGGGGTGAATCTACAATCAGGGTGAATTATAGAGCCCTTCGCATCTTCTGTGTTTTTTGTGTTATAACATTCCTTTTTGGCATATAGGTATCTTTTTAGAAAATTTAGAAAGTGTTTTGACCGTTTTTTTAAATTTCACCCCTAAAGGGGTAATTTTGTATTTTATATTCGATAGAATGTCGTCTAGACAGAGAAACATAATATTCGGGGAGTATATCCTTTTTATGACTTAACAACCGCCTAAGAAATGATTTTTGGAAATTCAACCCCTAAGGGGTGAAATGGGGTAAAATGTGTTTTCACGGATTCCTCAATATCTCACAGGTCCAATAATATATCGCCTTCATATTTGCTTCTAAATATTATCCATATAAATGTTGAAAAACTTATTTCAGGATTTTGTCCTATTCATCCCCTAAAAGGGTGAATCTACAATCAGGGAGAATTATAGAACCCGACGTATTTCCTTTGTTTATGGAGTTATTAAATTCCTATTTGGTATATAGATGTCTTTTTAAAATATCTCGATGGTTTTGACAGTTTTTCAAAATTTCACCCCTAAAGAGGTAAAAGGATATTTTTTATTTGATAGAACATCCCTTGGACATAGATACATGATGTTCGCAAAGTATATTCCCTCCATGAGGCAAGCATACACTAAGACGGGATTTTTCGAAATTCAACCTCTAAAGGGTGAAATATAATTTCAAGGATTCTTAAATATCTCTACAGACCAATAAGATATCGTCTTGGTTTTTCTTACAAAGATTACCCATATAAATGTTGAAAAACTTATTTCAGGATTTTGTTCTAACCCACCCCTAAAGTGGTGAATTTCCGAACAGGGTTAATTATACAACCCATCATATTCCCTGTCTTTGTTGAGTTATAAAATTCCTTTTGGCATATAGGTGTCTTCAAAATATCTTGAAATGGTATTGACAGTTTTTAAAATTTCACCCTTAAGGGGTAAATGGGAATTTTGTATTCGATTGAACATCCCTTGGACATAGATAAATAAAATTCGTGAAGTATATTCCCTCCATGACGTAAGCAGCCACTTAGACGGGATTTTTCGAAATTCCACCCCTAAGAAGTGAAAAGGGGTGAAATGTGATTTCAAAGATTCCTCACACCTCTTAGGACCAATAAGATATCGTCTTGGATTTTGCTTACAAAGATTACCCATACGAAAAACTTATTTCAGGATGTTGGCCGAATCAACCCCTCTAGGGGTCTACATTTGGGGTGAATTATACAACCCTTCGTATTTCCTGTGTTTATTGAGTTATAACAATCCTTTTTTGGCATATCGGTGTCTTTTTAAAATATCTCGAAATGGTTTTGACAGTTTTTAAAAATTTCACCCCTAAAGGGGTAAATGGGTATTTTTTACTCCATAGAACGTCCTCTGGACAAGATACATGAAATTCGTAAAGTATATTCCCTGTATGACGTAAGTTCCCACTAAGACAGTATTTTTCGAAATTCAACCCCTAAGGGCTGAAATGTGATATCAAGGATTCCTTAATATCTCTTAGTACCAATAAGACATCGACTTGGCTTTTGCTTATAAAGATTAACCATACAAATGTCGAAAATTTTATTTCTGGATTCTTTCCTAATCAACCCCTAAAGGGGTAAATCTATAATCGGGGTGAATTATACAACCCGTCGTATTTCCTGTGTTTATTAAGTTATAACATTCATTTTATAACTTAGAAGTTACCCGTGCACATGTTTAGAAACATACTACGAATTTTACACAAATGAACCTCTAACGGGGTGAATCTACACCTGAGGAGAGAGTCAGCAATGTGATCTATAAAGAATCTTGACTTACAATAATTGCACAATGATGGCAAACCGTCAATAAACCGTAGCGAAGCACGGGTACTCAGCTAGCATGGTATATTTTGATGAAGAAATTTAAAAAGTTTGTTTTTAGGGTGTGTAAGTATGATCATCAAAAAAACCCTTATAACGTCACTCAAGTGTCTGTCTGTCTGTTTGTATGGTAGATATTGTAGCCAAACGACTTAACACAGAATGTTGAAATTTGGTATGCTTACTTACTACTCTTTGACCCACATATGGGAAAAATACTGAGAGTTCAAAGAAACTCATCCCGAGATAAATATAAACAAATGTGAATTTAATAAAAATAAATATTTTTCTAAAATTTTCAAGTGGCATATCAAATGAAACCTCTTAATTTGTGGATCAACAAACAAATGTTTATTTTTGAAAAATCATTTTTTTAATGGGTTTTCGCCAAAAATGTCAAAAAGCTTTTGTCTCCACCCTATCTCCCAGAGGGGTTGATCTAAAAATCTGAAAAAATCTCCATAATGAACATTGTTGGAAACCGGCATAGTTTAACAAGAATTTTTGATCTGATTAGTTTTTCGAAAAATATCGATTTTTTTGTGTCGTGGATAAAAATATATATTTAAAATTTTTTATTGTGTGGTATAAAAAGTTCTTAAGATGTAGATTAAGGCACCAAAAGTAGTTTTTTAAAATTTGTTTCTTTTAACATGATCTTGGCTAAAAATGTGGCAAAAAAGTTTTTGTCCCGCACCTTTTTACCCAACGGGGTTAAACTAATAATCTGAAAAAACAGTAAGTATGTACAAAGATCTGAGCCGGAAATGTACGAGAGGAATTTTTGATCAGATTTCGGTTTTGGAAAATATTGCATTTTTTGTGTTTTAGGGTTTTGTAGGTATGATCTCCAAAATAATCTTATAACGTCACTCATGTGTCTGTCTCTCTGCCTGTCTATCTGTCTGTCTGTCTGTCTGTCTGTCTGTCTGTCTGTCTGTCTGTCTGTCTGTACAGTAGAAATTGCAGCCTAACAGCTGAAAATAGAAAGTTGAAATTTGGCATACTTGTACAACTTATTAGGAAATTTATTTATATAGGAAAACTACAGAGAGTTCAAAAAACTACAGCGCGGGATAAATATAAACAAAAATGTATTTAAAAGAAAAATATATTTTTTTAAAATTTTGAGTGGGGTATCATATGAAACCTCTTTGTGCGTGGATGCACAAAAAAATATATATTTTTGAAAAATCGGAAAAAACTTTTGTCCTCCACCCTATCTCCCAGAGGGGTTGAACTAAAAATCTGAAAAAATCTCAGTAATGTATATTGATGGGAACCGGAATAGTTCAACAGGAAATTTTGATCAAATTGGTTTTTCGCAAAATATTGATTTTTTTGTGTCGAGGAAAAAAAAAATTTTTTTTAAATTTATTGTGTGGTATCAAAAGATTAAGAGCTTTCTTTTTTCAAATTTCATTGTGGGGATATTAAATGGAAGCTCATTAAGTGTAGATTAAGGAGCGGTAATTGATTTTTGAAATTACATTTCATTTTGACTAAATTTAGCCAAGTATTAAGATAAAATTTAAAAATATATATTTGTATATACATGGATACATTTTGGATGTAGAGAAGAGGTACGTAAATTTATTTTGCAAATGTCGACTAGTAAAATAAATAAATAACTGACCGGTTGGTGGGATTCCATTTCTAGTAAAGAATCTGTTAGTTTTTCATATAGTCGCAATATAAACAATGTCTCTGTAGGGATTATGCTCTTGCGTGACAAAAGATCGCCCGCAGTGTTGCCAGGTCTGAATTTGAATAAAAATATATATTATGGTATTATTAGAGATCTAACTGCAACCTTCTTGTCGTGCCTATTGATTTAAAAACAAAAGTTGTAATAGGGGATAGGCATGATTTTTTAATTTTTTTTATTATATTCCTCTTGTTGCATATAAACAAAAAAAACAGTTTCGCATTTTTTTTTTTTTTTCTAATTTGAAGGCTTAAAAAAATCATAAAGGTATGTAGCGCGCGAAAACCATGTGTGACGTCATACCCTACATAAGTGTAGGCCTACCCAGTCTACAGTGTACAGACACAATCTGTCGTGAACTTATTTGCTTGTATAACTTTTATAGATTGTGTAAAGTTAGAGTGATTTTAATTAAAATAAAGTTTAATTCTATAAAAACAATTTATACATGTTTACCGAATTAACCCTTTACTGCATGAATTTTTATTTTTGGCTGAAATAATTCATGGGCATTAGGAATTGGTTCTTATTGATAGAAAAATTAATTCAAAAATTATATTTAAAATATTAATTATTATTTTTATGAAAAAATAATAATTAAAATAATAATTTAGGGTTTGTGGCATACATGGAACATTATGATTCTACATTATGTTACAAATGAAAATGATTCCGTATTATTTGCTCGTCAATTGCTAGGTGTTCTTCATTAGGGATTAAAATCAGTCGCCCTCGAATTTTTGAAAGAAAAGGTCGTATCTTCTAGTTGTCCTTTCTACATAAATTCAGAGTTATAGTTGAAGTGCAAATTCCGCTTGATATCCTCAAATCTATTGCAGCCCATTACTTGAGATACTGCAGGATCCATTGCTGTATATGTGGCATATATGAACATTCATGAAGTAACGTTCTGATTCAGTTTTAAAAGTAAAATAAAAAATAAAAATCGGAATGTGCCATATATGGCACACTATGCGGTAAAGGGTTAAATTTCATATTAAAATATATAACCTATTGAGAACTGACACGCTCGGATACGCAGTCTGGTGGTCAAATATTGTACTAGGCGCCTGTTAGTACTGTTTGAACTTATTACATATGTTCTAGTGTTGATTTTTTGTTAGAATGTCGATAGATGTTGTGAAATATTGTAAAAGTAAAACAAATTGTAGTGTTTTTGTCTGTCATTCAAGACAGGATTAAGATGAGCATCTTAGTTTTTTTCTTTTCTTAAGAAAAATGGAGGGAAAGTTAATATTAAGTTCAGATTGGAAAAGATTTGGTTATAGACAGGACGAAGGCATGGGAATATATTTTGAGTCAAAAAGTAACTAATACTATGCGAGTTTGTTCACTACATTTGTCGCAGAAAAACTAAACTGCACTAATATATTAATAATAATAGCTAATAATATTAGCTGCTTCTGTCCAACTAAAACTAATTTTATTTCATGAGGCAATGAACATAATGCACTTGTTTACAAACATAATCCATATGTTGTAAATTCAGATGACCGACACTTAGATGTACCACATAAAATTAAATGCCCGGCATTTAACATCTTCTCAACTAAAAATTACACTTCAATAAATCTACTGAAATTAAACTTTAAATACTGTAATTTGATGCCCACGTTCTGTTATACACCTCAATACATGTGTAACGCGTAAAAATTAAAAAAATTCGCAAATATTTACTCGCATTTTCATAAAATAAAAATGTACTGTGCTTAAATTAACCTGTTCGCTGTTAGCATATTGACAGCTGAATACTAGACATGACAGCCATATTGCCTTGGATTACATCGCCGCCAACGGTAATGTCACTTCTCAATATTGCAGTATTTCAATTATGCCTCTAACGTTTTGTAACTTCATGTAAACAATGTAGTAAAATTCTGACATCTAAATTACATAAATATTTACATTTTACAGAGTTGCAGCGTTTATATTGTTTACATAAAGTTACAGAATACATAAATGGTTTACTTACAAGTCTGTTTTGACACCACGTATTTCTTCAGCACTGTAGCATTCATTATTTTTCATATATTCCATGAGCATAAAAGCATCAATGTTGGGTAAATTATCACTCTGAGCCCTAACAAAATCTTTATCTGCCATTTTAATAATAAATGCGTGAAAAATTGTTTAAAAACAAATACAAAACTCTCAAACAATACAATATACAGACGTAAAGATTATGTTGTAGTTTGGGCCGTCTAGGGTTTGACGTCATGCTCAGTCGTATTTACTCGGCAACCTTCGCGCTGTGGGCGGCTTATTTCAAATTTACAATATTTTAATTAAAAAATTTGGCTGTAATATTAATTAAAATGTGATTTTTGTTTTGTTAGGTGATATAACTAACATTAACATATCAAAAAAATTTAGTTTTAAGGTAATATAAATTTTATGCGTATCCCCTATTGTGTTATGTAGTGACAGACATTCATCGTTTGGCCTTGTAATAATCATCATTCATTGACTAAATACCTATAAAACCCTGAAATGTTTGAAAATTCACACTTCACGTCAATTTTTTTAATAATTTTTTAATTCATGGTAAATTTATGGTTAATAATGTTATGGATATTTATGACTAAGGTAGTGTATGTCTTTTTATGATATTAAAAATATAATAAAAAGTCAGCTGTGGCCACCACAGGACCGACCGCCGTCATAAAGTACTTATATAAAATAGATTCTAGCAGCAGAGTAGAAATAACTTGGCCTAATATTTTCTAACAGAGATATTATTTATCATGACCATGGAAACGTTACATATAAGTATGAAAAAATTGAGACTTTTACAAAAATTATTCGAAATTTTTCATTTTATCAAAAAACGTCTCGAATAAAAGTTATTAGTTATTGCATTTATAGCAACTTTTGTTCAATAAATTTTTTCGAAATATTTTTCTGTTGTGAAATATTCACCAAAATCTTAAAATCGACACGAGTAAACTCCCATTTTTCATAGTCATAGTCAATCGATTTTTACCAAAAGTTGATCAACTCGTGCCATTGATGGAAAAAGCTTAAATATGAAGTTTCATTAAAATCCTTTCAGCCGAATTTGCTCTGCAAGTGTACACAGACAGACGGACAGACGGACAGACGGACAGACAGACGGACAGACAAACAGACGGACAGACAGACCGACAGACATCATACTAAAAATAGTCAAAACGTTATGTAGGGACCTCAATTCGTGGAGATCCATCGAAATCTAGAAATGTTAAAATCGGTATGATCACAATACCTCCCTTATATATGTTGGCGGTCGGTAAAAATTGTTAACAGCTGAGAATCGAATCTCCTTCTTAAGAAGCTAACACTCATAAACTCGATCATTAGGCGCCTATCGTTATACGTCTTGTTTTTAAAGTATCAAAGAGGAATAAATCATTTATAGTAGTGAAATACTTAGAAATCAAATAACATATTGTTAATAGTGAGAAACACATTTCTAAAATTGAAAAAATATGGCCAAGGTATACAAAGACCAACAGACACTGAAAGTTAGCAACTGGAATAGATTCGCTTTGAACTATATAGCTGGAAACGAATCACAAGAGGTAAAACATTATTTCTAAATTAAAATAACTGTGTATATTTTGAAACATATACATACCATGAGTAGCGAACAATTCTTCTGTGTCTCCCATAGCAACAGCTCCATTTTCTCCATGTGTACTTCCATAACCAGCCGCTCCCCCAACACTCAAACTAGCACCCTGCAATCCTAAAGAACCCTTGGCACCAACAGCAGCACCACCTACCATTCCCAAGGCTCCACTATGGGCACCCAATACTCCAGTCACCTCAACATTACCATGGTTCAATTTAACACCGCCTTTAAGATCAACGCCCATTTTAATACCAAGAGGATTTAACATTTTTCTGTATGGAAGCTTGGGTACACCAGGGTACATTTCAATTCCTTGGATAATAAGATCGAGAAGATCTCTTTTACGGATTACGTGCGAGATTGAACTTGTTTGGAGGGTCCCTGGAAAATTCTGATCAGGTTTTTCTTGAATATTACGCGTTTCACTTGTTTCTTCTAACTGTAATATCTCGGACATTTTTTGTCGTTTGGATTCATCAATTTCTTTGTCATCATATTTATTATTTTGGTTCATTTTTCTCGATATATCTCTTTTCACAACTCTTTTATCTAGGTGGTCATCTGTTATAGATTCTTCTATGCCTTTTAAATCTTCCATTAATGATGGTGGAAATCCAAACATATTCTGAATTAATGGGATTTGGTCAATTATTTTCTTTTCTTTTGGCTTGTATTTTTCATCTGTTCGGCCATCTGTTATAGACTCTTCTATATCTTTAAAATCATCCATCAATGATTTTTGGGTTCTAAATATGCTCTGAATTGATGGAATTTGGCTAATTATGTCAATATCTTTAGCATTTTTCGGTATTTCATCTGTTATGGATCCTTTCACGCCATTTAAATTTTTCATTAATGATTTTGGTCCAAACAAGCTTCGTATGGATGATGGAACTTGACTAATTATCATTTCTTTTGGTTTCTTTTGTATTTCATCTAATGCTTCTATTGATGGCTGCAATAGTTCTAACATTAGTTGTGCTTGTGCTTCATTTATTTCTTTATGGTTGAATATATTATTTTGGCTCATGTATGTCTTCTGTTTCTGTCTTTCGTCTGTACTTATTTCATCTGTTTGAAAATCTTTTAAATGTTGTCTCAATGCTGGTTGCGTAAATTCTCCCTGAATTGATACTACTGGAAAATCATTTTGAGGATTGGTAAATAATTCCTGCTGTGTCATATTCAAAACCTCAAACATTGGTTGCATTTGTTTTAGTATCGCTTGTTGTGTTTTGCCAAATTCTTCTTCAATGGAGCTTTTGATTTGACTTTGTGGTAATGCTCCAATTTGTGGCAATGTTCCAATCATCAAGTGATTCAACATTTTTTGTATTTGATGTATTTTACCAAATTCCATGTTGTCTAGTATAGATTCAAATGTCACTGGTTGCGACATTTTTCTTGTGTTGCTATCATCATTTTGATCAATTATTTGTGATTCTACTCCAGTTATCAAATTATTCAACATCTGTTGTACCTGGTGAACCATATTATTAAATTCAATATTGTCTAGAACTGATCCCAAAGCTGGTTTTATTTGATTTGTATGTTGAACTTTTGGTTGGTCAGTGACTTTTTCAACGTCTTTTGTTTTGTTTTGGTTTATGTCTTTTGCTGTTGATACTTCCTCAACTATTGCTACTTCTTCAATCGTTTCAGGTTCTTTTGTATTATTTTGTTTTTGAAACTGTTTAAGTTCCAAAATTGGCACTGGAAATTCTTCTACTTTTATTACAACTGCTATTGGTAAACTTTGGTCAGTAATTTTTGCTTCGGTTTCATCAGTTTCGCTATTCATGTCTGGTTTTTTGCTAAGGTCAACTTTTTCTGGTGGTATTACAGAATTGACTGGTGGTTGTTTTGTTTTTTGTATTCCAGCTTTATCTAGTTTTGTATTTATTTTGTAATTTGTATGAACTGTCAATTCATCTTCTTCTTTGGTTAGATTTGGTTGAGTATGATTGGAACCATGGCTTGTTTCACATGGGGCTGAAATTGGTTGGTCCTGCTTAACGACTGGATTTTTCTGCAATTCATTTTCTTGTCTCTTTATTATTACAGCTTGGTTTTCTGTAAGAACTTTGTTTTTACTATTTCTCACTGATGTTGGTAGAAGTAGACTTTCATTTTTCTGTATTTTTGCATCTTCTACAGTAATTTTGACGTCTGATTGCAGACCAGATGTTGACTGTTCCTTTGTTTTATTTGTAATTTCATCTTTTGCATCTTCTCGATCAGTCACATGAATTTCTTTTGCTTTTGTTATTTTGTTTGTTATTGTAATTGCGTTTATTCTATTTTTCTGTACATCTGCATCTTCTACAGTAATTAACTCTTCTAATTTATGTCCAGGTGTTGAGCGTATCGTTGTGCTGAGGTTTTGTTTTGTGTTGTTTGTAGTTTCATTTCTTGAATCTACTCGATCAGCCGGATGGTATTCTTTCGCTTCATGTGTTTTGTTTATTGGGATTACTTTTATTCTATTTTGCTGTATACCTGCATCTTCTACAGGAATTTCGACTTCTAATTTGTGGCCAATCGTTGAGTTTATTTTTGTTTTATTTGTAGTTTCATCTTCTGCTTCTGTCTTGTTGTTTATTTCAATTGCATGTATTCTATTTTGCTGTATTTCTGCATTTTTTATTGTAACATTGATTCCGTTTTGATGGCCAGATTTTGGTTGAATCATTGTTTTACTTATATTTACCTCTGAATCTTCTTGAAGAGTTACCCGATTTTCTTTCACTTCCTCTGTACTGTTATGATTTGTACTTTGCATTACTGCATCTTTCATCGAAATTTTCTCTGGTGATTCATGACCAGGTGTTGGCTGAATGGTTGTGTTATTTGCATTCTCATTTTCTGCTTCTATTCGATCGGCCACATGGTTTTGTTTGGATTCCTCTGTTATGTTTTTTATTGCTATGGACGTTATCAGACTGTCTGCGTGTAATTGTGTTTCATTATAATTTTCTTGATATCTTTTTGCAATAGGCTGGATTTGTCCTCCAGATAATTCGTTATTATCATTTTTTATGGATCTGAAATAGTAAATAGTTGTTATTTATAAAACAAATAGCACACTATTATTTTTCCATTTATAAAATTTATCTTATAATTACAGAGTATCTTGAAATTGTTTTAGTTTTAAACTAATGTGACAGTTAAAATGAGTCATTTGTCATTTCTATAATAAATTGTAGAAAATAATGATTTCTTTTCTGAGAAGAGAGAAATTAAGCTATTCAGAGTAAACACAGATAAAAATGAGGATTCAGATTCTCATCAATGTGTATTATTTATCATTTTCCTGGTGGAGGCACAGGCGCAACAGGGGTGAGAGCGTGGTGTTATATTTGAAAGTTTGAATTTCATGGTGACGTTAGAGGCGTGATAAGTGCGTGTTCTAGACTCTAACAGCAATTATATATAACCTAAAACTTTATACAAGTATTCGGAGTAAACGGTTATTCAATTTTCTAATCGAAGGAGATGTATAGTTCTTTTATATACATATTTACAGTGGCAGCGCTAGCTCTCAAAATCTGGGAGGGGGCAGGAAATAATTTAGTAAAATTTGGGAGGGAGCAAATACAAGTGATGACCTAAAAAAAAGGTACTCACTTCTAAAATAGATTTTTCTCCAAACAATTCTGGGGGGGGGGCAACTAGGAGCCACAGCAATTTGGGGGCCCGGACACGCCGTTAGCGCCGCCACTGCATATTTAGATTTACTGCGATATGAAGAAAAGCTATGGTGGGTACGTTCCATATTTATAGAAACAGAAGACAACAGGGAAATTATCTTAACTTATTGCAAGAAATGAGACACAAACTGTTACTTTAATTACAAGAGAAGAATTTAATACACAGTCTTTATTGACTTGGGGTGTATTAAGGATGTATCACACTAGAACGCTATCCAAGTTTTATTTTGTAAGTCTTTTTCGAGTATTCAAGTTTTCACGTTTTTAGCTAGCACACGCGAAACAGGGAAAAGTGACCATAGAAAGTGACTTGCTTCTGCGTACATAACGTTAACAATAGACCCATCTCACTTGACCTGACTGAGAGGTCGAGACAGCGCAAGCGCATTTGAAGACTTGGATTTCGTCTGTCTTCTAAAGACGGGGGAAATATATCGATGTATTTGCTCAAACTTAAAGACCTAGGTTTTTTGTCATGCTATCACACACACAAGACTTCGATTCGAATGCCAAGACTTTAGTTTTCCAAGTTTAGACTTGAATAATAACTCTAGTGTGATAAGGCCTTTACCAGTACATACCCCAGAGCCGCCTTAACCACAGGGCGCAAGCCTTTTGGGACGGCAATTTTTATTTCCCCGTTTGCTAGGGTGACCATTCGTCCCGCGTTAAGATGCGTCCCGCAAAAGTCCCGCATTTTGGATTTGGGAGGTGAGGACCTTTTTTTTGCTCTTCACTTGGATTTGGGAGATGAGGACATTTTTTTTGCTCTTCACTTGGATTTGGGAGATGCGGACCTTTTTTTTTGCTCCGTCCCGCATTGCCTTAAGAAAATGGTCACCCTACCGTTTGCTATTCTGTGAATTTTCTTACGAAGAGGGGCGCATTATTTTTAGTAGCCCACGGGCGCCGAATTTCTTAAGACGGCCCTGACATATCCACTGCATGACACTCCTGCAGACCAGATGTTTGAAACCGAATCCATAATAATAAACTTTATTACAGCCGACAACATTGTAAAAGTTGCTATTTTACTATATCAATTTAAGTTTATTTATTATTATTTTTTTTGAGAAATTAATATAAATGTCTCACTTCAGATCTCACCAGTCCGAAAAACATGTATAGAACACACCATATTATTTTTGAAGATCGGCATAAAACAATTATCTCGTATAACTATAATCACATTGTTAAACTACAAAAGAACTAGGGTTCATGTTTACAACCACGTTGTAAACAGTCAACGGTTAGTGGCGCATACATACGTTTAAGTACTAACTATAAATAAGTATACTTGTTTTTGTTAATCCTTTAAGTAAGATGCGTAATGTGTAGGGTTTCTGAAAACTCGAGAAATTTTGAAACCTCGTCGAATCCGAGTCGAGTCCGGATCTAAATCTAAACTGAAATTAATGAGCGAAAACGTTTAATATTTTGGAGCTCAATTATGATTCTCATAGGTGAAGTTTTTGTAATAAAAAATATAATACAAAATTTCTTAATATATAATGCGTTCAAAGGTGAGTTTGCAGTACAGGGCATATGGAGTAGTTCTTTTACTGCAAACTCACCTTTGAACGCACTATAGAATTATTTATTACATCACTACTATTTTGGGAGAGTGTTTGTTTATAAACATTTAGAAAAATTTTGAACTGTACATTTTATTAGGTTGTCCCGATTTTTGAGTCTAAATCCCGAATTTTTTATATTTATTTGGTAAAAATCCCGATTTGGTAAAATAATAATCTGGCAACCCTGGTATCTGTACACTACCACTAGACAAATTCAAATTTAAACTTAAGAACATACTAACAAGTGATGCAATCTATGTCACTGATGAGTTTGAAAATGTCAATTTTGTAACATTGTATTAATATTATATTAAATTTAAATACTGGAGGCCATGTTGAGTGTGATTCCAACGTAAGTACCCAGCAAACATTCAACTAACGGCCGAATGCCGGCAAACTGGTTTTACTGCTGGTAAATTGTTGGCACCAAAAGTAAGTGCAACGCCAGTATTAATAATGTACTTCACATTTGTATTTCGATTTCCGCCTATACGAAGTACTTTACCAGCATTTTATAAGCACTCCTTATTTGTATTAATCCAAGCAAACATTTTTATACGGGCTATCGTCTCTTCTTCAGTCATACTTTTTATTTAAAACTAAACTTTTTTTGAATGTAATAATTTGAAAAGTCTGATTGTTCTTAGTCATAAAACACCCTAACCGCGTGGCCTTCGAGGGCCAGTACAAGTTGATACGTGTTGGTGGACAGTTTGTCAAGATGTGTATTTAAATAGTTATTGTTTTGTGAACATAATACAGTTTTTTATTGTGATTTGTGTGTGTTTTGTTAGATGTAAGGACGTAGTTTACACAAACTGTTTCATGTTAAATTGTATAATTTTTAGTTTAGTTAAATAATAGTTTTTTTCATGTAATAAAATTTTCAATTATTAATAAATCTGTTACAAGATTATAAATATGTCATTTAAAAAATATAATTTGTCATATTTTATTTTGAATAGTGACATCTTAAATATTTTGTAAATATAATTCTAACCTAAAATAATGCAAACTTAATCCAAAACTGTAAAGCTTTTTTTACAATATAACCAAGTTTCTAAAAGTCAGTAATACACTATAAAAATCACCAAAATAACCAGATCTAGTTTGTTCTTACAAAAGTGAACAGCTTATAGCATTAATGCTTATAAAATTTGATTATTGAATTTATTTTAACAAGTATGATTTCTATAGGTTGGCACTCTTCAAGTCAGGGGGAAAAGATGTGGTAGATAATACAAGCCGAATATTGGCGAAAATTATTAGTCACCACTTATCTTTAGGATGCAATTTTTTGGCCGAAATGGTAGAAAACCATTTTCTTAAAATTATTCATTAAATTAATAAATTAAATAAACTAATTCCTGTTATTCCTGAAATTATATTTATTTAATATTTATAAACAAATCAATAAATTATAACTGTTAATACAATTTACAATCGGCCAGTTTTACCATCGTTGAATAAATTTATTTTCTTGACTTTTTTTCGTATTTTATCTTTACATTATTAAATAAAACCTATATAATATAAATAAATACCTTTTTTTAATATTAATAAAACATCGATGTATCGGAAACATCGATGTTTAACATCGATGTTAACATCGACGCCTTGCTATCGATGTTGAAAAAACATCGAAGGAAAAACATCGATGTTTCCGATACATCGATGTTTTATTAATATTAAAAAAAGGTATTTATTTATATTATATAGGTTTTATTTAATAATGTAAAGAAAAATACGAAAAAAAGTAACTTATAATACACAAAAAGCATTTATTAGATTTTTAAATAGAAATATTATTTTTTAATAGTAATTAATTTCACATTAACATTACCCAATATAATAATCCTAATTTGTTCCTACTATTTTTACATTTCTAAAATGAAATATTGCATTTTATTAAAATACTAATATAGTAATCTTAATGTTATTTATATATTATTTAACATAAAAATAACATATTGTTATACACATTTTTTTTTCACTTTTTTAAGTTGAAATACATATTACATTTTTTATTGAGAACTGACAATAACTGAAGTGACGCCTAGCGGAATATTTTGGAACTTAACGGAATAGGATTTTGTTGGATGTGGCTCATTTAATTGCATTGTTTGTATGTGTTAAAGTGAAGAAAACTTTAATAAAATGTCTTTAAAATCGCAACAGAAAATTAACTGCAATGTGAATTGTTGTGTATCAAATGGCAAATGTCAAAAAATCCTATTCCAATCGCCATTTTGTAAGCGACAACAGCGCCTCTATAGGTAATGTTTATTCTCAATAACACTAATATTACAATATAATAATCCTAATAATAGTTTTATTAATAAAAAAATATTTTTTCTTATTTTTTACTTATTCTGCTATCTGCTAAAAAGAATAAGAGCTAACACTATTAGTATTGTTATATCACAATAGATGGCGCTTATATTTTGTGTACTAATATTAATAAAAATTAAAATTTTAAGATTCCAGCGCTCTAGCAGTAGTTTCTGAATTCCAAAGTTTAAACATCGACATCGGTAGTAGACATCGATGTTTTATCGATACTATCGCCATCTGAACATCGATGGTAAAAACGTCGATGTTTTAAAAGCAAACATCGATGTTTTCGATACATCGATGCTTTTTTCCTATCCCTACTTTAAAATATAATAATCGGAAGACGCAAGATCACGTGAGTACTAGGGTTGTACATCGATGTTAACATATGTTAACATCGATGTACAACCCAGCAAACATTGAACTAACGGCCGAATGCCGGCAAACTGCTTTTACGCTGGTACATTGCTGGCACCAAAAGTAAGTGCAACGCCAGTATTAATAATGTACGTCACATTTGTATTTCGCACTCCGCCTATACGAAGTACTTTACCAGCATTTTATAAGCATTCCTTATTTGTATTAATCCAAGATTATTTCCAGCGGGCCAGTGCTTATGTTTATAACTTTTTTTGAATGTAATAATTTGAAAAGTCTGATCGTTCTTAGTCATAAAACCCTAATGGCGTGGCCTTCGAGGGTCGGTACAAGTGATATTCTGTGAGTACAAGTTGGGACGTGTTGGTGGACAGTTTATCAAGATTATACAGTTTTTTATTGTGATTTGTGTGTGTTTTGTTAGATTTAAGGACGTAGTTTACACAAACTGTTTCATATTAAATTGTTTAATTTTTAGTTTAGTTCAATCATAGTTTTTTTCATGTAATAAAATTTTCAATTATTAATAAATCTGATACAAGATTATAAATATGTCATTTAAAAAATATAATTTGTCATATTTCATTTTGAATAGTGACATGATAAATATTTTGTAAATATAATACTAACCTAAAATAATACAAACTTAATCTAAAACTGTAAAGCTTTTTTTACAATATAACCAAGTTTCTAAAAGTCAGTAATACACTATAAAAATCACCAAAATAACCAGATCTAGTTTGTTCTTACAAAAGTGAACAGCTTATAGCATTAATGCTTATAAAATTTGTTTATTGAATTTATTTTAACAAGTATGATTTCTTTAGGTTGGCACTCTTCAAGTCAGGGGGTCAAGATGTGGTAGATAATACAAGACGAATATTGGCGAAAATTATTAGTCACCCCTTATCTTTAGGATGCAATTGGTTTGACCGAAATGGCAGAAAACCATTTTCTTAAAATTCTTCATTAAATTAATAAATTAAATAAACTAATTCCTGTTATTCCTGAAATTATATTTATTTAATATTTATAAATAAATCAATAAATTATAACTGTTAATTCAATTTACAATCGGCCAGTTTTACCATCGTTCAATAAATTTATTTAACAACTTAAGTTAACAATATCGCATCATTCTATTGAGAGCAATCCCAGCAAACATTGAACTAACGGCCGAACGCCGGCAAACTGCTTTTACGCTGGTACATTGCTGGCACCAAAAGTAAGTGCAACGCCAGTATTAATAATGTACTTCACATTTGTATTTCGCACTCCGCCTATACGAAGTACTTTACCAGCATTTTATAAGCATTCCTTATTTGTATTAATCCAAGATTATTTCTAGCGGGCCAGTGCTTATGTTTATAACTTTTTTTGAATGTAATAATTTGAAAAGTCTGACCGTTCTTAGTCATAAAACACCCTAATGGCGTGGCCTTCGAGGGTCGGTACAAGTGATATTCTGTGAGTATAAGTTGGGACGTGTTGGTGAACAGTTTTTAAAGATGTGTATTTGAATACCCAGCAAACATTGAACTAACGGCCGAACGCCGGCAAACTGCTTTTACGCTGGTACATTGCTGGCACCAGAAGTAAGTGCAACGCCAGTATTAATAATGTACTTCACATTTGTATTTCGCACTCTGCCTATACGAAGTACTTTACCAGCATTTTATAAGCATTCCTTATTTGTATTAATCCAAGGTTATTTCTAGCGGGCCAGTGCTTATGTTTATAACTTTTTTTGAATGTAATAATTTGAAAAGTCTGACCGTTCTTAGTCATAAAACACCCTAATGGCGTGGCCTTCGAGGGTCGGTACAAGTGATATTCTGTTAGTATAAGTTCGGACGTGTTGGTGAATAGTTTTTAAAGATGTGTATTTGAATAGTTATTGATTGTGACCATTATACAGTTTTTTATTGTGATTTGTGTGTGTTTTGTTAGATTTAAGGACGTAGTTTACACAAACTATTTCATATTAAATTGTTTAATTTTTAGTTTAGTTCAATCATAGTTTTTTCATGTAATAAAATTTTCAATTATTAATAAATCTGATACAAGATTATAAATATGTCATTTAAAAAATATAATTTGTCATATTTCATTTTGAATAGTGACATCTTAAATATTTTGTAAATATAATACTAACCTAAAATAATACAAACTTAATCCAAAACTGTAAAGCTTTTTTTACAATATAACCAAGTTTCTAAAAGTCAGTAATACACTATAAAAATCACCAAAATAACCAGATCTAGTTTGTTCTTACAAAAGTGAACAGCTTATAGCATTAATGCTTATAAAATTTGTTTATTGAATTTATTTTAACAAGTATGATTTCTTTAGGTTGGCACTCTTCAAGTCAGGGGGAAAAGATGTGGTAGATAATACAAGACGAATATTGGCGAAAATTATTAGTCACCCCTTATCTTTAGGATGAAATTGGTTTGACCGAAATGGCAGAAAACCATTTTCTTAAAATTCTTCATTAAATTAATAAATTAAAGAAACTAATTCCTGTTATTCCTGAAATTATATTTATTTAATATTTATAAATAAATCAATAAATTATAACTGTTAATTCAATTTACAATCGGCTAGTTTTACCATCGTTGAATAAATTTATTTAACAACTTAAGTTAACAATATCGCATCATTCTATTGACAGCAATGTTAATTTCTTCATTAATAGTTTAAAACCGATGCGATATTGTCAACTTTACTTGTTAAATAAATTTATTCAACGATGGTGAAAATGGCCAAATGAGTATTTATTTTGCACCTAACCATTAATTTATTTTAATACTGGGTAAGTACACATATATTACATTTGAAACACTAGAGAGTGGGTATAATATAAGCACTAGTCTGTCAGAAATAAATCTTGCAACTAATGCGATTATTTTGCACTTTACCGTTGCTGGGCCAGCTAACGGCCACGGGGACACCGGGGTACTGGCCCAGTGCAAAATGCCAGCACTGGACCAATGCGAAATGCCAGCACTGGCCCAGTGCGAAATGCCAGCACTGGCCCATTACTTTCAATGCACTTTACCGTTGCTGGGCCAGCAACTGATACATCAATGGACCAGCTAAGGGCCACGGGACACCGGGGTACTGGCCCAGTACGAAATGCCAGCACTGGCCCATTACTTTCAATGCCGGCGAGTATGTGCTTTACCAGTACTGGTCCGGATAAAAATGTTTGCTGGGTAGTTATTGATTGTGAGCATTATACAGTTTTTTTATTGTGATTTGTGTGTGTTTTGTTAGATTTAAGGACGTAGTTTACACAAACTATTTCATATTAAATTGTTTAATTTTTAGTTTAGTTCAATCATAGTTTTTTTCATGTAATAAAATTTTCAATTATTAATAAATCTGATACAAGATTATAAATATGTCATTTAAAAAATATAATTTGTCATATTTCATTTTGAATAGTGACATCTTAAATATTTTGTAAATATAATACTAACCTAAAATAATACAAACTTAATCCAAAACTGTAAAGCTTTTTTTACAATATAACCAAGTTTCTAAAAGTCAGTAATACACTATAAAAATCACCAAAATAACCAGATCTAGTTTGTTCTTACAAAAGTGAACAGCTTATAGCATTAATGCTTATAAAATTTGTTTATTGAATTTATTTTAACAAGTATGATTTCTTTAGGTTGGCACTCTTCAAGTCAGGGGGAAAAGATGTGGTAGATAATACAAGACGAATATTGGCGAAAATTATTAGTCACCCCTTATCTTTAGGATGAAATTAGTTTGACCGAAATGGCAGAAAACCATTTTCTTAAAATTCTTCATTAAATTAATAAATTAAATAAACTAATTCCTGTTATTCCTGAAATTATATTTATTTAATATTTATAAATAAATCAATAAATTATAACTGTTAATTCAATTTACAATCGGCTAGTTTTACCATCGTTGAATAAATTTATTTAACAACTTAAGTTAACAATATCGCATCATTCTATTGACAGCAATGTTAATTTCTTCATTAATAGTTTAAAACCGATGCGATATTGTCAACTTTACTTGTTAAATAAATTTATTCAACGATGGTGAAAATGGCCAAATGAGTATTTATTTTGCACCTAACCATTAATTTATTTTAATACTGGGTAAGTACACATATATTACATTTGAAACACTAGAGAGTGGGTATAATATAAGCACTAGTCTGTCAGAAATAAATCTTGCAACTAATGCGATTATTTTGCACTTTACCGTTGCTGGGCCAGCAACTGATACATCAATGGGCCAGCTAACGGCCTCGGGGACACCGGGGTACTGGCCCAGTGCAAAATGCCAGCACTGGACCAATGTGAAATGCCAGCACTGGCCCAGTGCGAAATGCCAGCACTGGCCCATTACTTTCAATGCACTTTACCGTTGCTGGGCCAGCAACTGATACATCAATGGACCAGCTAAGGGCCACGGGACACCGGGGTACTGGCCCAGTACGAAATGCCAGCACTGGCCCATTACTTTCAATGCCGGCGAGTATGTGCTTTACCAGTACTGGTCCGGATAAAAATGTTTGCTGGGATGTTAATTTCTTCATTAATAGTTTAAAACCGATGCGATATTGTCAACTTTACTTGTAAAATAAATTTATTCAACGATGGTGAAAATGGCCAAATGAGTATTTATTTTGCACCTAACCATTAATTTATTTTAATACTGGGTAAGTACACATATATTACATTTGAAACACTAGAGAGTGGGTATAATATAAGCACTAGTCTGTCAGAAATAAATCTTGCAACTAATGCGATTATTTTGCACTTTACCGTTGCTGGGCCAGCAACTGATACATCAATGGGCCAGCTAACGGCCACGGGGACACCGGGGTACTGGCCCAGTGCAAAATGCCAGCACTGGCCCAGTGCGAAATGCCAGCACTGGACCAATGCGAAATGCCAGCACTGGCCCAGTGCGAAATGCCAGCACTGGCCCATTACTTTCAATGCACTTTACCGTTGCTGGGCCAGCAACTGATACATCAATGGGCCAGCTAAGGGCCACGGGACACCGGGGTACTGGCCCAGTACGAAATGCCAGCACTGGCCCATTACTTTCAATGCCGGCGAGTATGTGCTTTACCAGTACTGGTCCGGATAAAAATGTTTGCTGGTATGATTAAAGTTAGTCAGTATTATGGACACAAATCGCCATTTTAATGTATTTATGCTAATTATAGGTATACAGCCTCTCCGCACTTCTAAATTTGTACTTCTAAATTACTATTAATAAATCTGTATTACGAACATCCATTTTTAGTAACGCTTAGTATAGTTGTTTTAGTAGCAGGCCCGACAAGAGGGGGGGGGGGGAAGCCGGGGAAAAGTCCCGGGGCCCCTGGGTGTTTGGGCCCCGGAGTTATGGGCAAAGCCCAATTGCCAAGGGCGCGTGGCCGTCACTCACTTGTATTTTGGAAGTGCGGACCTTTTTTTAGGTCATCAGTTGTATTTTCACCAGCATTATTTTATAATAAAAATTCCCGGATATAGAATTGATCATTACCCGGGGCCAGCAAAGTAAGTTTCTCCCCGGGGCCCCAGATGTCCTCTCGGTGGCTCTGCTTAGTAGTGCTATTAAGATTTAGTAAAAGATTATGAATATGGCCCTAGGTTGTTTAACCCGTCAACAATTACGGGTTTTTAACAAAACAAAAAATTTTGACTGCATTAACTTGGCAACCTTTATTTTAAATTTATCAAAATAATATCAGGTCAGCGAATCACGGGACAGGATATCACCAGTTAGACAATCACGGGAGAGGGTGTCACCTGTCAGCCAATCACGAGAACCTTAGGAAAAATTGACGTCACAATGTTACCGACACTACATACTAGGGATGGGAAAAAAACATCGATGTCTACTACCGATGTCGATGTTTAAACTTTGAAATTCAGAAACTACCGCTAGAGGCGCTGGAATTTTAAAATTTTAATTTTTATTAAAATTAGTACACAAAATATAAGCGCCATCTTATATATATATGTGATATAACAATACTAATAGTGTTAGTTCTTATTCTTCTTAGCAGTTAGCAGAATACGAAAAAATAAGAAGAAACTTCTAATTTTTGCAAACAATGCGAACGACCAAAGACGCCAACACACTTTTTCTTTTTGAGTCTTGTTGACACTTTCCCAGTTGTTATTCCTCCAATCCCTGGATTTTTGTAAGTTGTCATTAGATATTTTTTTAGGGTTTTGTAGGTATGACCAAAAAACCCTTATACCGTCATTTTGTCGTCTGTCTGTTCGGTAAAAATTGTAGCCAAACGACTAAACCTAGAGAGTTGAAATTTGGCATGCTTATACAACTCTTTGACCCGCACATAGGAAAAATACTAAAACATCTAAAAAACATACCTCCCTAAAAATATAAACCAATATGTGCTCATCGAAAACAAAAATATTTTTTTTTAAATTCTGTGTAGGGTATCAAATGAAAGCCCTTAGTACGTGGATTAACGATCAAATTTTTATTTTTGCAAAATAAATAATTTTGATGCGATTTTTGCCAAAATTGTGCAAAAAATCCCACACCCTGTAGCCCAGATGGTTTAACTAAAAATCTAAAAAAATTCTAAGTAATGTATATTGGTGTGAGCCGAAATAGTACAACAGGAATTTTTGATCAGATTATGTTTTCGGAAAATAACACATTTTTCGTGGTTTTTGGTTCGCAAAGTACAAAAGTTATACCAATGTAAGACACTCACATGCAAAGCGTGCGATGGCGTAATGGGTTAGAGCACTGCTAAAATGAGCTGGAAAACGAAGGGTTTCGAGTTCTCGAGTACGGAGTGAATTTTATTTTTTCTGTTTTTTTTTTTACATTTTTATTATGTTGAAATTATTTTGTCAAAATTCTAGTTATATTTTGACAAATGTTGTATTTAATTTTTAAGAGCGTAAATTTAATAACCAGTCTTATTATATGATTAACAGACGATAAATTATTTTAAAAATATCGTTCATTTTGCCGTGATTAGTACAAAGTAAAATTTGCCCTACACACTCAGCATACCGCCTTCACTTATTATATGCCTGCGAAACCCTGAAATGTGTGAAAATTCACACTTCACATCAATTTTTTATATATTGAGTTGGCTTTTCCTGAACAAAATGATCAAAAGCTTCAATTAGTCGGTAAAAGTAACTAGAATTGAAAATCTAGTTCCGCCTAAACCAAAGGAACAGACTTTATTTCAACTTAAAAAAGTATAAAAATAATTGTGTATGACAGTGTAATTTTTATGTTAAATAATATAAAATTAACATTATGATTACTATATTAGTATTGCAATAAAATCCAATATTTCATTTTAGAAATGTAAAAATAGTAAGGTCTGTTCCTTTGGTTTAGGCGGAATTAGATTTTCAATTCTAGTTACTTTTACAGATTGATTGAAGCTTTTGATCATTTTGTTCAGGATAAGTCAACTTCAATATATAAAAAAATATCTAATGACAAATTATAAAAATGAAAATTGCGGTTAGTTCCGCCTAATCGTTTGGAATAGACTGTAGGTACAAATTAGGTCTTTTATATTGGGTATAATAATGTTAATGTGAAATTAATTACGATTAAAAAGGAATATTTCTATTTCAAAATATAATAAATGCTTTTTGTGTAGTATATGTTACTTTTTTCGTATTTTATCTTTACATTATTAAATAAAACCTATATAATATAAATAAATAGCTTTTTTTAATATTAATAAAATATCGATGTTTCCGATACATCGATGTTTTTCCTTAGATGTTTTTTCAACATCGATAGTAAGCTCCGATGTTAACATCGATGTTAAACATCGATGTTTTGCCTTCGATGTACAACCCTACTACATGCAGACACTTACTAATTATAAGTATAGTTAGATTGTATTTGACTGACTAAAAACATTTTTTGAAATTGTAATTTGGTCAGTAAAAAAAAAAAAAAAAATATTGAAACATAACCTCAAACAACAATTTATTAAATTTAAAACTATTTACCCAATAATGTACCTACTGTATTCTAACGTTTGTATGTACTATAGTTACGCCTCTGAATATAATATAAAATAAATATAATCATAAATTTTCCTAAATATTTTTTATTAAGATGCAAATTATAATAACAATTATAATTATTTATAAATAGGCATTTCAGTGACAGATCGATCATTAGAAACTATTATTGATATTCAGTAACAGTTAATTGAAAAGCCATAAATCATTTCAGCGAATAATTATAATCAAATTCATACCTAAACTAAATTAATACTTTATTAAACGGACAATAAATTTGTAATCGATAAATAAATTACTTGATAATTTGTTATTATTAATAGTTAATTATTAATAGTATTTGTGATTTAAATCATAATATAAATTTTGTAATCTTACCTTGCCTCTGGCGTTAATGACTCCCCAAAGACAAGAAACACAAAAACGAAATACACTAACATGATTTCAGCGACTCCATGCGTTTCCCCTTTTTATAAACTTTGAAATAGCCAAGGTTATTTATAATCAGTGGTTTTCAAAATGTATATTTTGGTTTTCGAAATGGTAAAAGTGGGGTCAGCGCCGCAAAAGCAAATATACGAGGGCTGCTGGCAAAGTTTCTGAAATCGAGTAGTTCATCCAGATGAACTACGCAGAGGCCAGCCTCTGCGTGTTCAAACGATCATTTTCTTAAAATTTAACATTTCGAACGTACAATTTAGTTGGCAATTCGTCGTTAAATATACTAATCTATAGGCTATTCCAAACGTTTTGGCGGAACTAGATTTTGAAATCTAGTAATTTTTATATATTAATTCGGATTCTTGGTCAATTTGTTTAAGCTTTGTAAATCATACTCACATTGCAAATTCTAGATTAAATTGATTGTCATTATAAAATGTCCTTTTCATTGCATTTTAATTTTTTGTTATTCTTAATAAAAATTTCCCATTTATTTATTTTTTTTTCTTGTCTTCAAAATATGTAAAAAAAAAATAATAAATGTCATTCGTTTCCATGATTTCACTGTTGGAATTTTAAATTTTCCTATATCAATGTAAAACATGTAATAACCCAAGCAAGGTCCCTTCTCGTGACAACCTAAACTAACGAAATTCCTATTTAGTTCCGCCAAAACGTTTGGAATAGCTTGTATATTGAAAAGTGACACGCTCGGTAATCAAATTATTGTACAAAATTGGTTCAGTTTGAACTTATTACGTAAGTATATTTTAGTATTGAATTTTTGTTATAATGCCGACAGAAAGTACAAAGATAGGTCCTTTCTTCCAAGATATCTTCCTTCCATAGGTCCTTCATTCCAAGATATCTTAGATCTTAGTTTTTTTTTTTTAAAGAAGAATGGAGGGAAAGTTAATATTAAGTCCAAATTTTTGCGAGATAATTCTGTTGTTGAGCAATAAGAAATAGAAACCTAAGGTTTGAATATTTAAAATCTAGTATTTTATCTACCTAATTAAAAATTGAGACAATAAAGTTTTCCTGAGTACAATAAAAATTGTTTCATGGTACAAGGAGAGCTAAGGTACTTTGGAACAACTACATTTGTACCAAATGATTGTTATTAATCAGCAAGCCTATTATGAAACGTTATATCCCAAAATTTGGTAGCTAACATTGCTTTTAGAAAAATGCATTTTTGCAAAAATTATATACGGTTTGAAAAAGTAACAATGGCTGTATACAACAACGTACGTGTCAAGGTCGTGCGCCACTACTAGCGCGAATGGTTTGGAGGGGGAATAGTTGAAATTGGAACTCGGTGCGATAATCTGCGGTCATAACTGGTGAATTAATAGTAAAGGCCTTATCACACTAGAGTTATTATTCAAGTCTAAACTTGGAAAACTAAAGTCTTGGCATTCGAATCGAAGTCTTGTGTGTGTGATAGCATGACAAAAACCTAGGTCTTTAAGTCTGAGCAAATACATCGAGATATATTTCTCCTGTCTTTAGAAGACAGACGAAATCCAAGTCTTCAAATGCGCGTGCGCTGTCTCGACCTCTCAGTCAGATCAAGTGAGATGGGTCTATTGTTAACGTTATGTACGCAGAAGCAAGTCACTTTTCCCCGTTTCGCGTGTGATAGCTGAAGACGTGAAGACTTGAATACTCGAAAAAGACTTACAAAATAAAACTTGGATAGCGTTCTAGTGTGATACGCCCTTTATAGAGAGGTCAAGCTTGTTTCGTTTGATAGAGAATCGATTACTTTACTCGATTTAAAAATATTGACGAATAAACAAGAAATAATTTAGATATTAAAAAAACGGATATTTAACACTAAAACTGGAGTTTCCAAACGATAACCGGAGATGTGACAGCCCTAAACAGTGGCGGCGCTAGCTCTTAAAATCTGGGGGGGGGGAAGGAAATTTTTGAGTAAAATTTGGGGGGCCAGAAACTATTTGAAATCATTTTTTTATCGTTTACACATGAAAATACATAGTGATTACCTAAAAAAAAAGTCCTCACTTCTAAAATACATTTTTCTCCAAGAAATTCGGGGGGGGGGCAACTGGAGGCCAGAGCATTGGGGGGGGGGGGCAACTGGAGGCCAGAGCATTGGGGGGGGGACTCCCTGCTAGCGCCACCACTGGACCTAACGGTCTAAGTTTTTTTTTTTTTTTTGTTATACAATATACCTACGATATCCTAAAATGATGTTTAAAATTAGTTTAGAATAAAACTTATAAAACATTTTACTGAAAAGTGTTCTTACCTGAAAAACTTTTGAAATTTCCTTGTGTAGTCAGATAATACTATCGACCTAATTTTGAAAATTATACAGTGATAAAATAATTATTTAATTGTAGCACATCGATTATTCCTTGGCGTATTATTTCAATATACATAACAAATTTTGCAGTCCTTTATTATTATAATTATTTTTACAAGCTATTTGCACTAATAGTTAATTTGTATAATAGAAAAATTTTACAACATAGTCGTCATTAGAAATTTATTACATGAATGTATAGACAACTAATTTCGATTTCCTAGTACTTACAAAATATGAATCATAAATCAAAAATAAAAATTTGATGTGATGCGAATTATACATATTCAGAATTCTGTATGTAATAAGTGCAAAGGGCTGATCGAGGATCTGAATGCTAGACGTCTGGCAAAACTTTTTTCATGACACTACATGTAAATCATTATCTTTTTTTAAAGATAACTTTCTTTCACTGACCAAATTATAATGGAACCCATTTAATAGCGTACTGTTCCCCAGAGTAGGGTGACCATTCGTCCCGCTTTTTACGGGACTGTCCCGCATTCTAACATTTTGTCCCGCATTAAGATGCGTCCCGCAAAAGTCCCGCATTTTAACATTTTGTTCCGCATTTTGTAACTTGTATTTGAGGAAATGAGGACCTTTTTTTTTGCTCTTCACTTGGATTTGGGAGATAAGGACCTTTTTTTTGCTCCGTCCCGCATTGCCTTCTTAAGAAAATGGTCACCCTACCCCAGAGCCGTAGCAACGGCCTGGCATCGGGGCACTTGCCAGGGGCGCAAGGCTAAATGAGGGGCGCCATTGTGAGTATTTGGTCATTAAAAGTATTGGGAGGTTGGGACTTTTTTTGCTCATCGTTTAAATTTGAGAGGTGAGGACCTTTTATTTTTGCTCATTAGTTGTATTTTGGAACTAAGGTGCTATTTTAAGTGAATTTAGTATATTTGGCAAGGGCGCCAAAAATATTGCTACGGCTCTGCTGTTCCCTTTCGCTAAATGGCGCTAAATGAAACTGTTAAATTTCTGTCGTTGATTGCCACTATTGCCGCGTTTTCCTATAAGCTAAAGATTTTTGTTGAAGAAGTTGAAATTATGGTGTAAATAATAATAGATAAAAGAGTAAAAAATCGAAGAAAATGTACATGTTTCAAAATAAAATTGTATTCCCCAATAACACCGCAGTTGTCTTATTTCATCAATTTTGTTTGGCTATGTTTACATCAATTTCAAATTTGCCACCACTATTTTTAATTTCAGCAAACCTGCTAGTCATCGGATTTTTAGAAAGACGCTGGGCGCTTTGAGGCTCTGTGCCCTTTGACAGATCACTCGAATGGACTAAAAGTAATAGTCCGGGAGGCAGCGTTGCTTTTTTGATGGTCATTTCATCCCGCTTAACTTTTTTTTGTAATTGATAGTTATGTGGCCAGAGCCGCAGTAAGGAAACTTGCGCTAGGGGCAGAACCGTGTTTTGGCGCCCTTAGCAAATAAAAACAAGGTTCTCATCTCTCAAAATTTAAGTGATGAGCAAAAAAAAAGGTCCTCACCTTCACAATGACGCCCCTTAATCAAGCCCGTCAGCGCCCTTTTCCTTAGTGCGCCCAGGGCCATCAAAGGCCAAACACCAATCAGTTTTCAGAACTTCTGGCCGTTCCACGGAGCTTAAAATCTGGCCATTCATCAATAGAATTACGAAAGATTCCTTAAGGAATCCTTCGTTAGGACTTTCCTTCATTAAGACTTATATTAATATTAATATTTACACCAAGTAAGATTAATATGAACGCTACTATAGGTTCAGCAAAATTCCTTGGAGTGTACTTGGATTCCAGACTAACGTGGAAAACTCACATTGATAGCCTATGCAAGAAATTATCAACAGCAATCTATGCAGTCAAAAGAATATCGAAAACTGTAGGAGAGAAAGCAGCGTTAAGCGCATACTATGCTCTGTTCCACTCCCGTGCTACATATGCCATCGAGATCTGGGGTTGTTCAAGTCATCTGAACTCAGTGCTAATCTTACAAAAAAAGTTGTAAGATCTATTGAGGATAAACCACAGCCTACTCACTGTAAACCACTGTTCCAACATTTCGAAATACTGACCATAACATGTAGTTATATTATGGCGCAAATACTTGCTTCTGCCAAACAAAAAAATGAACTTTTAAGAAGAACTAATATCCATAATTACGATACAAGAGCCAAAACAGATTTTGAAATGGATCGTTACAGACTAACGACAACTGCGAAATATAATTACCGAGTTAAATTTCTCAATAAGCTACCAAAAGAATGGATTGACCTGCCATTCCCGAGATTTAAGAAAATATTAAAGAAGTTTTTGTTGGAAATGTCTTTTTACAATATAGAAGATTTCCTTAACTTCCGCTTTGATTCAGCGTGAAACCACTACTATGAACTAAATTTATAATTTAATATAATTAAATGTACCTATTCAATTAATTATGTATTAAATTTCATATGTATTCATATCAATATTTTTGACAGAATGTATATTACATTTTAATAAATATTATTATTATTATTAATATTTCTATATATAAGTCTTTCATTTGATACTCCACAATATATATTTTTTTAATACTACAAAAGCTAAAAAATACAAAAATAAATAAATGATGATAATAATTCGATCAAAAATCGAGCTGTCAATTAATATGCAACAGATAAAAATTGAATATCAGAAAAAAATCGATATTTTTCGAAAAATTATTCTGAACAAAAATTTCTTCCAATTAATGTGCAATAATCCTAATATTTTCAGATTTTTAAATCAGCCACTCTACTTTTATTCTACCAGGGCAACATTTTATTGGTATAATTCAGGAGTCAAAATTATTTTGAAATAAAATTAATTTTTACAAAGATAGAAAACACAAAGATAGAAATCTTAGTTTTTCTAATTTTCCTTAAAAAAAAAAAAAAATGGAGGGAAAATTAAAATTAAGCCCAAATTTTCGCGAGATGATTTCGTCTTACACCGTGATACTTGTGTAGCGCTGAAAAATATTTACTCCCATTTTAATAAAATAAAAACGTATTGTACTTAAATTAACCTGTTCGCTATGTACAAATTCTCGTCTAAGTACTATTCGCGACTGAAACTAACGTTGGCGGCGCTGCATACAACAGCTGATGTCGGACGAGAAGCGTATATATCAGAAGTTTTTTCTTAATATTTATCTGTTCAAACAATATTTCGGCAAAAAAGCACTGTATTTAAGTCACTATATTTTAAAATACTTCTTAATTCACATAAACTGCAGCACAACACGCTACAAATATTATCCAAATATACGCTTCTGTTTAATTTAGCCAGTCACCACCAGATATCTCACTGTTATTTGCAGTCGCGAATTGTCGTCAATCATATTTCCTTCGATCACATCGCCGCTACCGGTAATGTCACTATTCTCAATTGTACTATTTCCGCTTTACATCAATATGCACTATTTAGAATATTTTCAAAAATTGATAGAGAGATAAAGGGAGAAAGGAACGGAGACAAAGAGAGAGAGAGAGAGAAACAGATTTGGTTTTATGGAATAGGTAAATCTTTATTTTGCAATCGACTATTATTGAATACATTACTGTAAAATGTAATAAAATAGTGTAAAACACCTTAAAGACGGATTTAACTACTTACAAACACCTTAACTACTCTGATATTAACAATACAATAGTGAGATAATTTACAATCTTTATTTGATATTATATTAGAAAAAGTACAGATTAAAATCCCTGATTCTATTAAGTCAAAGAGTATTCCTCCAAAAATCGTGTTGAATAGTTTTTAGGAATAGTTAGTAAACATTTTAGTTGCACAATAGGTATGTGCAATAGGTATATAGATCTTCTTAACTCCTCAAGTGAAGCAAAGGGCTCCAACGAAATATCGCCATATGCAGTAACGTAACAACCGCCCGGACTGACCGGGGGACCCAGTTTTGAAATTAAAATTTGTAATATACCTACATGCAGGGGCGGATACAACCGGTGGGCTACCGGGCAATTGCCCAGTGGGCCGGTCACTAAATGGGCCGATCATAAAAAACATGACAAAACATCAAAAAAAAAAAAAAAATGTGGAGGTTAAACCCTTATGCCAATTCATTAATGAACAATGAACATAAATATTAAGGTAATATAAAAATGATGACTAGGGAGCCGATATTGTTATGTCGGCTCCCTAGTCGATCAATACTGTAAATAACATATTCTTTTTCACTAAATTCACTCAGTTTAATATTAACATTTGGTCAGTGAGCATCTTACACATAAATTTATTACATGGTCTTCAAATTTACTTAACATACACGAAAAGATTAACATAAAAATAAGTACTAATTTTACTGAAAAACGGTTAAGGGAAGTAGTTGGTAATTCTTACTTTCGCAGCCGGCCATAAATAATTTTTCTTCACACCATGTCGACGAAACAGTACACGAGAACGATGAACAAGATGAAGAAGAAAATGAAGAAATAGTACGAAGTGAGGAAGAAGTGATAGAAATTAAAAACAAAAATAGTGAGTTACTTTGCAAGAGCTGTAAAAATTGTATTCATTCAAAAAAATTATTATTATTAGGTATTACTATTATTTTCTACTTTACTCTTGAGCCGATTTCGCAGTTACTAAGTTCTTAATACATACATAAATAAGATCTGTATTTATTTGACCTAATAAATCTTGTTATTACATTCACAAATCAAGCAATTTATTTAATGAATCGTAAATATACAAGTATTTTGAGATGACGGCAAAGGTCAAACAATTGTCATAAGGTATAAGATAGGCGAACAACGTAGCTATCAACCACCCTGATAGCAATAACAATAACAGGTCACACAACTAAACTAAAATTAATAAAAAGCGATTTAAGAGAACCATGGGTCAGGAACGGTATGATTTAACTATTTTGTCCATTCAATAAAAACAAACCCAAAAGCAAAAAAAAATAGACAATATAATTAAATGTATTTGCAGAAGCAAAAGCAAGAAAACGGAAGTTTTAGTAATGCTTTTTAGGTATAGTTAATAACAATTTTTATAAACTAACAAAAAAATAGAGGGCCATTTTTTCTGCCTGGGTGCCCTTAGTTTTGTAGTTACGTCACTGGTCATATGACATGGTTCGTTGCTAGAACATTTATTTAGCTAAAAGTTTTCTCATGCTAATTTTCTTCTGCTCTTAGTGCAGTTAGTTTTGTTTTGTTAGTTACAAAATGATAGGTAGCAATGTAGCAATTGTACAAGATATAAAACGATGAGCGTGTGTAACAAATGCAACTGTTGAGTATGTTGACTGACAGCAGTTCGCTGACCGAGCCCGCCGAAATTAACCTTACTAATTTACTAAACAAGAAATTTGTACCGTGTCGCTGTTTGTATTTGTCACTAAGTAACAAATAAACAGGCAGTATTTCGCTTGATGCTCGTTTACCAAACCTGCAACAGTTGACCGTAATCACCAAGTAAATAGATTGAGAGCTTATCAGCAGTTGCATTCGCTAAACGCGCACAAGGTTTTGTAATTTCTTATAACGAGATTAGTAATTATTTCAATACAGAGCCATGCCGATGTAACATTTTCTTCGGGCTTATAGCCCAATAGCCAAAGTTTTCAATTTTATACTTTGCTTTTTGGATAGTGCGCAAATTTTTATTCTTGCGTCAGGTACTAAATAGCTCAGCATGACTCTTATATAGAGATTTTTTGGTAATTATTGCAAAAATATGTATTATGTATATTTTATAGAATAAGATATCCGTTTTAAGAGTAACGCTAAGTACAATAGAGAAAACTAAAGAACAGCTAGCAAAAGTAGGATATGCTATGTATCACTATGCTTATGCAGCATACATATTCAGTGGTGATTTGTCCAGAATAACTTTTGGGACCAAATGTACTGACTCATTATTGACTCAAATGTCTCATCATACCTGCCCAGTTTTTACTTGTTTTGAGTAAGCAAGTATCTCTCAGTTTTATCACAACAGTTATAGGTTACTCATCGAATTAAAATTATAAATTTATAGTTCAAAGTGTTAGCACATTCATCAATGTTTTAGAAGTGCTATCTGAAAAATAAGTAGTGTTTACATGATACCAAAACTAACTGGACAGGTAGAAACTGGTTTATGAAATATCGTTCTCACGATACGCCAATGAAAGATGAACCGAGACTAGTAGTGGGATTTCGAATAGAATTCTATTCTATCATTGCCAATAAAACAATTCTATTGGCAGATGTCAAGCAACGATTGTTTTTTGTCAACTATGTTGACCAACGAGAACGACGTTTTCGTTGTATGATTTTTTTTTTATCATAACTGGTCTATTCTGCTTCATCCACTGTCAGTGCCATGGACCAAGCCCAGGACCCAGATTGAAGGTAATATTGGCATAATAATTGTATTTGAGTTAGGACTTTTTTTTTAGGACATAACTTGTATTTTAAAAGCGAGGACTTGTTTTTAGGACATCACTGTATTATATAGTGTTTAAGGGGGCCCAATTATAAAATCTTAAACTGGGGCCCAAAAAAAGCTAGTTACGGCCCTGTCTACTATAATCAATTGATCTTGCGCATTCCTTTTATCATATTTTTAGATCACTACACAATGGATCGTGCCGAATCGCGAAATTATTATTGCCAAAAAGAGGCACCAGAAGCCCGTCATGATATCCCTGTATTTTTCAAATAAATAAATATATTTTCCTTTATGAAATGGTGATAAATAGCTAATGTTTATTATTACAATTATGCCAAATGTTTTATTATTACTATTAACATGATTATTATTTACGACCATTATTTTACCGCCCTTTTTTGTGCCTGGGGATGCTCTTCCCTCTGCAATACCTTTGTTTCTTTGGTTTAAGAGGAACTAGACTTTCAAATCTAGTAACTTTTACCGATTGATTTGAAGCCTTTGATCATTTTGTTTAGGAAAAGCCAACTTCGATGTATAAAAAATTAGCTAGTAACAACTAAAGAAAATTTAAATTTAATTTGTTTCCCTTTAAAGGTTTAGTTTAACCAGAGCCCTGCAAATCCGCGGATATCCGCCATTTTTCTGCGGATGCGGATAAATTATCATTTAAATCGGGCGGATGCGGATTATATATCATATCCGCAATATCCGCGTGAACATAAAATCTTCGGTTGGAAGCCTCTTCCTACGGAAGACGCGTTTAGGACCCCAAAATTGTATCGCTGGCATTTGTATTGTGCTTATGGCAAGAGTGAAATAATGATACGGTACGGCCCTGTTTCCTTTTTTTTACGCTTACTTAAATAGTTAAATATAGTAGAGTTTATATAACAGTCGTAGATACAACAATATTAATTTAAAAATAAATATGTATCGCCTTATTTTGCATTTTTGGAAATATTAGTAAAAATTAACCATGGTAATTTGCCACATTTAAAATCACAGATCATATCAAATTTAAAAAAAAACGGCGGTGGCCACCACAGGACCGACCGCCATCATAAAGTTCTTATATAAAATAATGTATTTATTTGGCAGCAGAGTAGAAATAACGTGGCATAATATTTTCTAACAGAGATATTATTTATCATGACCATGGAACGTTACATATAAGTATGAAAAAATTGAGACTTTTACAAAAATTATTCGAAATTTTTCGTTTTATCAAAAATGGGTCTCAAATAAAAGTTATTAATTATTGCTTTTATAGCAACTTTTGTTCAATAAATTTTTTCGAAATATTTTTCTGTTGTGAAATATTCACAAAAATCTTAAAATCGACACGAGTAAACTCCCATTTTTAGTCAACCGATTTTTACCAAAAGTTGATCAATTCGTACCATAGATAGCAGAAGTTTAAATATGAAGATTCATAAAAATCCTTTCAGCCGAATTTGCTCTGCACGTGTACACAGACGGACAGACAGACAGACCGACAGAAATCATGCTAAAAATAGTCAAAACGTTATGTAGGGACCTCAATTCGTGGAGATCCATCGAAATCTCGAAATGTCAAAATCGGTATGATCACAATACCTCCCTTATATATGGCGGTCGGTAAAAATAAAAATATCTTAAAATTTTTGAAATCGTCATATAACTTTCATCTTTCAATAATAGGATGAATTTAAGAATTTAGTTTTATTATTAAGAACTTATTTTTTTTAAATTTGCTGATCTTATAGGACTTTTCTTGTTATTTATCGGTCATAAATGTGATAAATTAATCTGTTTAATTATTTCTAAATATCGCTGCTCTAAAATAATAATAGTGAGATATTTTAAAAAACTAAGTTTTTGAGATATTACTGTTTAAAGTTTTACATTTTATATAAACTTGGTTTAAGAGTCGAATAATTGTAATTACTATCTTTATTATTTAATCAATATAATCTCAGTACGACGTTAGATAGAAAACATATTTCTGGACCAAGTAATATTAATGTGATAAAATTTTTAATATTTCAGTAGTGTTTTAAAACAGCGATATGCCAAATAAGGCGAAACATGTTAGATATTTCCAAACAGGCAGCAAATCCTGTGCGGATTGTGCAGATATTTTTGCGTATGCGGATTTTATATTTACAAAGGCTGCGGATGCGGATACAGAAAAATGTATCCGCGCAGGGCTCTAAGAATAACCTATACCGACAGATTGTTCTAAGTGGTTTGTATCATAGACTTTTCCGGGTTCAATAAAATAACTTTATTCATGATATTTTTACGCGAATCTTGGACAAACGAACAGACCGATAGATTTTTTTGCGGATATTGTCTAATCTGTCACACACACAAGACTTTGATTCGAATACAAAGACTTCAATTTTCCAAGTTTAGACTTGAATAATAACTCTAGTGTGATAAGGCCTTAAGAAAGTAATTTTGAAAAGGCCGCTACACTGCTGAGCCGTATTTTGTGTTTAAATTTTAACGCCTACTGAAAGATAGAACGATTACTCGATCTTTTGAAAAATTAATAATTTTTGATTTTGTGTCCCTAAACTGTACTGGTTATATTTCACGACTAACCAGGACCAATGAACAAAAAAACAGTACAGTACTGGTAAAACCAATACGAATGGTCACCTTAGTTTGCTGCACGATCAAATTTGTCGTTTTCTTGTACATCAATTTTAGTACTTCTAACCAACCACCAACAAAACGCACCCAATAACAAGTCATTACTAATTATAGTAAATATATAATAGAACAAGGTACATTTGTCCTTTTTGTACTGCAATAATATTGCAATAGATAAAATTAATATACGAACACGAAACACAGTTATGACTCGACGCAATATATTTAATATGCATGTTGCTAGCTTTTCTTTCATTTATATGAAAAAATACATAAATAGAACAAAATATGGAAAAAAAAAAAAATGAACAATCATCAGATAATATACTAATTACATTAAAAATTATTATATAAGTAATACAGTAAATTCCCGTTAATTAGGAAACATCAGTAATAGTTTATTTAGCCCAATTCTGAAGCTTTACCAATTTTCTATCAAGCTGACAAGCTAATTTTTTCCATATCTAAGTTAAGGAAGAGAGATAAATATAATAGAGATATAACAAAGATAAACGTGAATTTCTAGATTTTGGGATATTATCTCCGACAGCTGTCGATGACTAGAGTAGGGGGGGGGGGAGAGGGAATCTTTACGTGACGTCACGACTATCATAGTTCCAATTAAGTGAAGAGCTTTATTAATATTTAAAATCTTATTTTAAATATTTATTTTGACGCGATTCTTGCTGCAAATGTGCTAAAAATATATATTTTTTAAATTTAATAGGATCCTACACTGTACACGCAAGGAAATCACTGTATCTGTAAATAATTCACAAAGGGTTTCGAATTTAAACAAAATAATATAGCAGGATCAACAAATAATATATGATCTTTACATATATTTTTGTTTGATTTTCATCAGTTGCATAGTATGGACTAAAATTGCAAAAGCGAGATTTTATAACATATTTAATATTTAGACAGATTTTACTCATGCTATTCAATCGATCAAAACCTAATAAAAATGAATGTAAAGATCATATTTGTTGATTCTGTTGTATTTTTCCTAAATTTATAGGTAACCCTTTATGAATTATTTACATATACAGTGATTTCCTTGCGTATACAGCGCAGGATCCTCTTTGAGAGGGTAATGTACCAATAGGTGTGTCCGTTTGTGTTTTCCAAACTGTTCTAAGTTGTCTAAATTCCAAAAAAGCGTTCGTTTGTATGTTCTGAACTGTCCAAGTATTGTTCGTTTGTCAGTTCAGAACAGGTTCTAAGTTGTCTAAACTGCACTACGTCTAGAGGAAGTACAAGTTCGGACAAGTCAGAATAAGTTAGTGACGTCACTCTTTAACTTTTTTTGACTTATTTTGTTTGTTTAAATAACCTAAAATCGTAAAAAAAAAATGTTGAAAAAAGCATTTTTGGTGAAATGTTCAACAAGTGAAGCCTTAATCGAGGATGAATGTTATATTTTTTCTTGTGGTAAATATAATAATTCCACGGATAAAAGTTACTATAAAAAATGACTATAGTAATTCTTCTGCATCATCGTCAGGAATTATTAATGAAGTCATTAATAATTTTAATCAAACACAACATATGTATGTCGCGATCGGCAGATGACAGTTGTATATTAGGTTAGATTAAACTGCAATAACTTGTTCAAAGTACGTTGGTTTGTACCATCACCTATTTCCTGTGAAATAATGTTCTGATGACGTCACGACCTTGTTTTAAGGACAAGTTAGAACAAGACAAACGAACCGACCTTATGTTTCGCGAAACATGCACTTGCTTGGGCTAAAGAATTTAAACCAAATATTTTATATAATTAAAGATTATCCTACTGAGTTGAATTGGCTACAGTATAGTAATAAGTATTAGTGGTTTTAAGTTAAAGCTCTTAGTACTTAGATCAATAGATAAAAATAATTAATATAAAAAAATTAAAAAAATTGATTCTGATGCGATTATCTAGCATCTGTTGGCCTTTTCCACAATTCATACAATTTTTTGTTTAATTGCGGAATAACTTATGCAAATTAATGAGTATTTGGCCTTAAAACCTTAATATTTTTGGGATACTCATACTTGATTAGTGTGTGTTCTTTACGTATTGCCGCACATAAAAGGTTGCTCCAGATAACCAATGGACCAATTAACCGGAATCTACTGTATATCACAATCACCATAAAATTTATTATAAATTCTAAACAATACAATAATTAAAATTTGTTACTACATAAATAGATATTAAATAAATTACATAATTTAATCAAATCTATTTGAAATATAAAAATATAAATTCTGGTAAATTGACCACATTACTTAGTAATAAAGCTCAAAATTTCATCTCCATCCTGCCAAATAAGAACTTCAGCTAAAACTTTTTCATGTGTATATTCCTTCTTATTTTTCTGCATAAGTTCTTCCAATGGATATCCAGCTCTTGGACAAGCCACATCTCTATCCTTCAACCTCAATATAGGGCAGAAATCATTCTTTCCATCTCCTACATAAACTACACGATCATAGATAGTACCTTTTTCTTTCTGCGCTTTTATAAAATCTTCCATTATCATTCCTTTACATAAATTTACAGTACTTAAATTACAGGTTGTTTGAAAATGATATCCGCTAATTTCTAACAATCCCGTACTGTTATATTCCGCTGGGTTCGTAAAAATACTATGAATGTATTGTTTCATATTATGCGCTATTAACCACTGATCGATAAACAAGGTATTAGAATCACTTATTATAATAATATCATACATTAAAGTGGTTGCTAGAGTTGATATTAATTTTTTTAAACCCCGTACTGGAGGTATATGTACAATTGCATTTTTTACAACCTCTTTCGGAACATTATATTTTTTTAATAGTCGAAAAATTTCTTGCATGTAAATCGTCCAACCTTTTGTATGATGTAATGCTCGTATTGATTCAGGTATTTGTTCATTTTTTAATAATTTTCTGGCAACTACATCCGTGTTTCCATCCACAACTGTGTGATCAAAATCAAAAACTGCCAAATTTTTAGCCATCTAAAAATAAACATAAATTTATTACAAATTATTTTATGAAACCCAGGCAAAATTTAAAGTTTCTATTTATAGAATTTCAGAAATTGCCAAAGATTGAAACTGTCAGTAAAATTTATGTGAAGTTTTAATATTTACATAGATTATAAATTATCTACAATTATATAATTTTAAATTGATACATTAAAAACAGGAAATAATTGTATGAATTTAACTGAACTGTAATTAAAGATCGTTTCTGTGTCAACTTGTCAATTGATACGCAAAGAAAAATATTATTTAAAAAGTATTTTTAACTTTGTTTGTATACAAACTTAACAGGTTAGAAACACAACAAAACAGGTGGTTAATTATGACACTGACAGTGAAATCTATTTTATAAATAAACCTTAATCGCAACAATGCACAGAAAGTGAAAATGCGAGTGAATATTAATAAAATTAACATAAAATACTCTTAACCTTTCTGATTGATAACATTTTGCAGTAATCAGCTGTTTTTACACCTGTTCGCCAAACGGGTTTACACTTTTCACCTAAAAATATTATTTATAATACATACCTATTTATGTCAAAAGATAAGGTGCACTGAAATTTGTTACGGTTGAATGGTTGTAGTATTTAAATTTTATGACACTTACGATTTAACTGTCAAAGGTTAATTAAATATATCTCAACTTATCAAGGCAAGCTCTGTCGCAAATATTGACATTTTGCTGGTTTGCAGTAGCCCTCTATCTGCCGGAAACTTAATTAATTTAAACTAATTTTGGCTTTTATAACATTTTAAATTAAATAATAACCGCTGTTTCTCTTATAATTTGTTGTGAATTCTGAAATGTTTTAAGCTCCGTCAAGTTAGCAATTGATCGAGCCAGCAAGTAATCGACACGGACAGGATATTACAGCGGACCAAATCAAGTAACGCTGTTGAATAAAATCGTTGTTTTTTATAGAATTAAACAAGTTGCAGTTCTGAACTTTTTACCAACCATGAGGAATAGGTACAGGAATCGAATGATGGCTAAACGAAAATTTTCTCACGCGTCAGAGGCGCGCAATTAATTTTTTTCTCTCGAAACCACTCGCTATCAACATAAAACTAACAATATCGCTAGAATTAAACAAGTTCAAGTTCTGAACTTTTTACCAACCATGAGGAATAGGTACAGGAATCGAATGATGGCAAAACGAAAATTTTCTCACGCGGCAGAGGCGCGCAATTAATTTTTTTCTCTCGAAACCACTCGCTATCAATATAAAACTAACAATATCGCTAGAATTAAACAAGTTCAAGTTCTGAACTTTTTACCAACCATGAGGAATAGGTACAGGAATCGAATGATGGCTAAACGAAAATTTTCTCACGCGTCAGAGGCGCGCAATTAATTTTTTTCTCTCGAAACCACTCGCTATCAACATAAAACTAACAATATCGGTAGAATTAAACAAGTTCAAGTTCTGAACTTTTTACCAACCATGAGGAACAGGTACAGGAATCGAATGATGGCTAAACGAAAATTTTCTCACGCGTCAGAGGCGCGCAATTAATTTTTTTCTCGAAACCACTCGCTATCAACATAAAACTAACAATATCGCTAGAATTAAACAAGTTCAAGTTCTGAACTTTTTACCAACCATGAGGAATAGGTACAGGAATCGAATGATGGCTAAACGAAAATTTTCTCACGCGTCAGAGGCGCGCAATTAATTTTTTTCTCTCGAAACCACTCGCTATCAACATAAAACTAACAATATCGCTAGAATTAAACAAGTTCAAGTTCTGAACTTTTTACCAACCATGAGGAATAGGTACAGGAATCGAATGATGGCAAAACGAAAATTTTCTCACGCGTCAGAGGCGCGCAATTAATTTTTTTCTCTCGAAACCACTCGCTATCAATATAAAACTAACAATATCGCTAGAATTAAACAAGTTCAAGTTCTGAACTTTTTACCAACCATGAGGAATAGGTACAGGAATCGAATGATGGCTAAACTAAAATTTTCTCACGCGTCAGAGGCGCGCAATTAATTTTTTTCTCTCGAAACCACTCGCTATCAACATAAAACTAACAATATCGCTAGAATTAAACAAGTTCAAGTTCTGAACTTTTTACCAACCATGAGGAACAGGTACAGGAATCGAATGATGGCTAAACGAAAATTTTCTGACGCGTCAGAGGCGCGCAATTAATTTTTTTCTCTCGAAACTACTCGCTATCAACATAAAACTAACAATATCGCTAGAATTAAACAAGTTCAAGTTCTGAACTTTTTACCAACCATGAGGAATAGGTACAGGAATCGAATGATGGCTAAACGAAAATTTTCTCACGCGTCAGAGGCGCGCAATTAATTTTTTTTTCTCGAAACCACTCGCTATCAACATAAAACTAACAATATCGCTAGAATTAAACAAGTTCAAGTTCTGAACTTTTTACCAACCATGAGGAATAGGTACAGGAATCGAATGATGGCTAAACAAAAATTTTCTCACGCGTCAGAGGCGCGCAATTAATTTTTTTCTCTCGAAACCACTCGCTATCAACATAAAACTAACAATATCGCTAGAATTAAACAAGTTCAAGTTCTGAACTTTTTACCAACTATGAGGAACAGGTACAGGAATCGAATGATGGCTAAACGAAAATTTTCTCATGCGTCAGAGGCGCGCAATTAATTTTTTCTCTCGAAACCACTCGCTATCAACATAAAACTAACAATATCGCTAGAATTAAACAAGTTCAAGTTCTGAACTTTTTACCAACCATGAGGAATAGGTACAGGAATCGAATGATGGCTAAACGAAAATTTTCTCACGCGTCAGAGGCGCGCAATTAATTTTTTTTTCTCGAAACCACTCGCTATCAACATAAAACTAACAATATCGCTAGAATTAAACAAGTTCAAGTTCTGAACTTTTTACCAACCATGAGGAATAGGTACAGGAATCGAATGATGGCTAAACGAAAATTTTCTCACGCGTCAGAGGCGCGCAATTAATTTTTTTTTCTCGAAACCACTCGCTATCAACATAAAACTAACAATATCGCTAGAATTAAACAAGTTCAAGTTCTGAACTTTTTACCAACCATGAGGAATAGGTACAGGAATCGAATGATGGCTAAACGAAAATTTTCTCACGCGTCAGAGGCGCGCAATTAATTTTTTTTTCTCGAAACCACTCGCTATCAACATAAAACTAACAATATCGCTAGAATTAAACAAGTTCAAGTTCTGAACTT
Organism: Liopterus haemorrhoidalis; assembly: GCA_963971575.1. Classification (NCBI taxonomy): domain Eukaryota; kingdom Metazoa; phylum Arthropoda; class Insecta; order Coleoptera; family Dytiscidae; genus Liopterus; species Liopterus haemorrhoidalis. Next base: position 204,305,994 of record OZ020611.1, read on the forward strand.
TTTACCAACCATGAGGAACAGGTACAGGAATCGAATGATGGCTAAACGAAAATTTTCTCACGCGTCAGAGGCGCGCAATTAATTTTTTTCTCTCGAAACCACTCGCGATCAACATAAAACTAACAATATCGCTAGAATTAAACAAGTTCAAGTTCTGAACTTTTTACCAACCATGAGGAATAAGTACAGGAATCGAATGATGGCTAAACGAAAATTTTCTCACGCGTCAGAGGCGCGCAATTAATTTTTTTTTTCTCGAAACCACTCGCTATCAACATAAAACTAACAATATCGCTAGAATTAAACAAGTTCAAGTTCTGAACTTTTTACCAACCATGAGGAATAGGTACAGGAATCGAATGATGGCTAAACGAAAATTTTCTCACGCGTCAGAGGCGCGCAATTAATTTTTTTCTCTCGAAACCACTCGCTATCAACATAAAACTAACAATATCGCTAGAATTAAACAAGTTCAAGTTCTGAACTTTTTACCAACCATGAGGAATAAGTACAGGAATCGAATGATGGCTAAACGAAAATTTTCTCATGCGTCAGAGGCGCGCAATTAATTTTTTCCTCTCGAAACCACTCGCTATCAACATAAAACTAACAAAATCGCTAGAATTAAACAAGTTTAAGTTCTGAACTTTTTACCAACCATGAGGAATAGGTACAGGAATCGAACGATGGCTAAACGAAAATTTTCTCATGCGTCAGAGGCGCACAATTAAGTTTTTTCTCTCGTATAAAATGTATCGCCTTGAATTCTTTACCAAATATGTAGATATAGCATTGAAATCGAACAAAAGTCGAATAAAAAATTTCCCGATATTCAGAGGCGCGCAATTAGTTTTTTTTCCTCAAAATCACGTTCTTTCCGAAACGGATCGTGTGACCTCGGTTTTTATCGATGAAGACAGTCACCGAAGCTAGTTCAAACTGGCATTTATGTGCCTGTAGTACCTATCCGTGCCTATTTCATGTTGGGTCGTATTTGTAACATTTCACTTACTAATTATACTGATTCTAATAATAAGTGAAATGTTACAAATATCACATGAAATAAGCAAGAATAGGTAATACAGGGACGTAAATGTCAGTTATATCCTTTAGTTTAAATCAGGTTAAATATGGTAGATATGTAGTAACAACGGCTCGGCACGGATGAGTACTATTTTACGATTAACTGACATTTTATTTACGTGCCTGTACTATCTATCCGTGCCTATTCCATGTCAGGTCGTATTTGTAACATTTCACTTACAAATAATATTGATTCTAATAATAAGTGAAATGTTACAAATATGACATGAAATAAGCAGGAACAGGTAATACAGGAACGTAAATGTCAGTAATATCGTTTAATTTAAATCAGGTTAAATATGGTAGATATGTAGTAACAACGGCTCGGCACGGAGAAGTACTATTTTCGAAAGAACGGTGGAACTGGCTTCGTCATTAATTGCGCGCCTCTGACGATTGAGAAAATTTTCGTTTAGCCATCATTCAATTCCTGTACCTATTCCTCATGGATGGTAAAAAGTTCAGAACTCCAAATTGTTTAATTCTAGGGATATTGTTAGTTTTATGTTGATAACGAGTGGTTTCGAGAGAAAAAAATTAATTGCGCGCCTCTGACGCGTGAGAAAATTTTCGTTTAGCCATCATTCGATTCCTGTACCTATTCCTCATGGTTGGTAAAAAGTTCAGAACTTGAACTTGTTTAATTCTAGCGATATTGTTAGTTTTAAGTTGATAACGAGTGGTTTCGAGAGAAAAAAATTAATTGCGCGCCTCTGACGCGTGAGAAAATTTTCGTTTAGGCATCATTCGATTCCTGTACCTGTTCCTCATGGTTGGTAAAAAGTTCAGAACTTGAACTTGTTTAATTCTAGCGATATTGTTAGTTTTATGTTGATAACGAGTGGTTTCGAGAGAAAAAAATTAATTGCGCGCCTCTGACGCGTGAGAAAATTTTCGTTTAGCCATCATTCGATTCCTGTACCTATTCCTCATGGTTGGTAAAAAGTTCAGAACTGCAACTTGTTTAATTCTATAAAAAACAACGATTTTATTCAACAGCGTTACTTGATTTGGTCCGCTGTAATATCCTGTCCGTGCCGATTACTTGCTGGGTCGATCAATTGCTAACTTCACACGCATAATGTTTTATGCAAACTTAATTATTCAGATTAATTGAAAAACTTGAATTGTCCAATTAACAAATCAGGATATTTATAAAACTCTTTAATTTACAATAAAACAGCATTAGAACCATTATTATTATTGTTATTGTCTAATAAATAAGATTGGAAGATTTATTTATTTATTTGTCTTCATACTTCGTTTCAGATGATTGTTTTTATGTTTTTTTCGAGCCAATTGATAAGCTTGTTATTATATTAAAAATGAAATGATTTAAAATTACAATTAAGTATTAAATCAAACATATAAATTACTTTAAAAAACACAGTATTTTATAATAATAATAATAATACTAATAATAAGATTGAACCGTTGTAAAAATATTAAATGAAATCAATTTCATTTATTGCTTTTGCGATTACGATAGCGATTTTGGTTACATGTATTTCGAATAATGAGCTGTACGTTGGGGAGCTGTCTAAGATTTTACATCCACGAACGCATCTAGTGTGAAATGAACAGCTGTATAGGCCGATATTCTTTTCTTTTTATGTACCTTTTTTAAACTAGCCGGTTGTTAACTATTTACCAACACACCACTAGCTATTTGGCATCTTAAAATACATATTTCAATGATTGGTTACTTAACAGGATTTTTTTTTCTTTTTTTTCTTTATTTACCTAACAACAAATATATATACATACAGAACGTTGTAACGTGTAAATTTTCACACATTTTATAGTTTCATAGGTATTTAGCCAGATTTTTTTATTAATACAATGAATGTGATTCCGAGCGCGCTATTCCGGTTTCTATGTGCATTACAGAATTTTAAATAAGTCCCTCTAAGAAATAGTGTGGCAATTCAAAAAAATTCTCACAAAAAAAAACGCAAAAAAAATTTTTTTAAATATTTTTTTTGTACATTTTTTAAGGAATATGAACTCTGTTTAAAGTAATACAAAAGTTAGCTATCTAACAGAAAACAAAAAACTCGGTTAAATAATAAATATTCATCTAATGTAAATGTAAACATTTAAGTACCACAAGGGACAATTTTTGGAACATTACTTTTTATCTTGTACATTAATGATTTATTTAATGTTATAAAATTTTCCAATTTTAAGCCCTTTGCAGAATATACAATAATTTATATAGTAGTAGACAATATTGACAATGGCTTAAATAAAATAAAATCTGACTTAAACAATTTAAATGTGTACTTCATATGAAATTAATAGATTTTAAGTCAATATAAGTAAAGCTAAATATGATATTAGAAATCAGAGACGTGCCAATGCTCAATATGTATTTAGATTATGAAAAATTAGAACGGGTTAGGAAAAATTTGGGTGGTATAATAGACGATAAAATAAATATGAAATATTTTCTTCATAGAATAAGAAACAAACTGACATATAAGTATATAAAACGATAGTGCTTAGTAACTTTTCAGTCTATAATACTTAAAAACTCAAAAAAGTAATATACATAATCTCAGATTTTTAAACAAGCCCATCTGGGAAATAAAATGACATAAAAATTGATGTGAAGTGTGAATATTCACACATTTCAGGGTTTCGCAGGTATATAATAACTGAAGGCGGTATGCTGAGTGTGTAGGACAAATTTTACTTTGTAGTAATCACGGCAAAATGAACGATATTTTTAAAATAATTTATCGTCTGTTAATCATATAATAAGTCTGGTTATTAAATTTACGCTCATAAAAATTAAATACAACATTTGTCAAAATATAACTAGAATTTTGACAAAATAATTTCAACATAATAAAAATGCAAAAAAAAAAAACAGAAAAAATAAAATTCACTCCGTACTCGAAACCCTTCGTTTTCCAGTCAGTTTAAGAGCGCTCTAACGCTTGTAGCCATCGAACGCTATGCATGTGAGTGTCTTACATTGGTATAACTTTTGTACTTTGTGAACCAAAAACCACAAAAAATGCGTTATTTTCCAAAAACATAATCTGATCAAAAATTCCTGTTGTACTATTTTGGTTCACACCAATATACATTACTTAGAATTTTTTTAGATTTTTAGTTTAAACCATCTGGGCTACAGGGTGTGGGACAAAATTTTTTTTGCACATTTTTGGCAAAAATCGTATCAAAATAATTTATTTTGCAAAAATAAAAATTTGATCGTTAATCCACATACTAAGGGCTTTCATTTGATACCCTACTCAGAATTTAAAAAAAATATTTTTGTTTTCGATGAGCACATATTTGTTTATATTTTTAGGGGGGTATGTTTTTTAGATGTTTTAGTATTTTTCCTATATGCGGGTCAAAGAGTTGTATAAGCATGCCAAATTTCAATTCTCTAGGTTTAGCCGTTTGGCTACAATTTTTACCGAACAGACAGACAGACAGACAGACAGACAGACAGACAGACAGACAGACAGACAGACGACAAAATGACGGTATAAGGGTTTTTTGGTCATACCTACAAAACCCTAAAAATTGTACGGCACATTTCAAACAAATATCATGAAATTAAAAATAAATTAATTTTTGATCATTAATCTATGCTTCTAAAAGTTTTAATTTATATCACACAAATTATAAATAAACAATTAATTTTTGGACATAATACAAAAAATAATCTGATCTAAAATTCTGAACGTATGGACTACTTAGTTTGGTTCATATCAATAAGCATTACTCAAATGCATGCATTTTTTTTCTCAAATTTTTTCCATTATGTCTCTATGAAACATTATAAAAATAAAATCGATAAAAATCGTATCATATTTTTCTTTTTTTTTTAAACAAAATTTTCTCTACTCAAAATTAAAAAAATATAATTATAAAAACTACATAAATGCAGTGGTGTCACTCTAATTTATGAACAACCAGTTGTCTTAGTCAGGCTTAAGTTTAAGGGCGGATCTAGAACTCCCTCTCTAGATCCGCCCTTGCACTTGGCAATCCTCCCTGTGGCAAATTTTAAGGAAAAGGAGAGGGGTTTTAAATATTTGTATTTATCTGTTCAATCTAATACATCGTTGCTAACCCCCTAAAAAAATTGCTGGATCCGCTCATGGGGTGTTAAATAAATATAACTACAGATAAAAATACCGACGATTTATAATAAACTAAATAAATTTTAACAACCGGTTTCCAGAAACCGGCTGGGTGACACCACTGCCTATATGTATAAGTTTATTTTAGAAATCCAATACGTGGAGGAAAAAAGCTATCATGCATGCCAAATTTCAGCTCTCTATGTCCAGTTGTTTGACCAATTTATACTGAACAGTCAGACAGATAAACACAAGAGTGACGTTATTAGGATTTCTTAGTTCTTAATCCATAGAAATCGAAAAATAAGAAAACAAAAAAAAAAAATGGTTAAAAACAAAATTATTCTTTTTTATTTAACTTTTTTCTAAATACAATTCTTTTATTATATTCTTCTTTATTATTTTTTATCACAGTCGAAGGCATCAGATTAGTCTGTTTCATATCTTGTACAGTTTCAGACGTAGCAGTACAATTTAAATTATTAACATTAACTTTATCTGGTCCGTACATTGGTTTCATGTTTGGTAACTGAAAATGTTTTCTCATACCAACTGCCCCAAGTTTACAAAATGGATCTCGTTCTCTTGGATCAATATCTTTCGGAATCCCTTCCCAAATATTTTGATTTTCTGTTTTAAGTCTTTTATCTGTAATAGGGATAGCTGGATGTTTACGTTTCCTACCTTCTTGTGAAGTACTAGGTCTTGTTTCACAGTTAACATATTCTAGGAGCGTTGGACCTGGCTGTATTCGTGATACTACATCTCTTTGACGTTGTTTTAATTTTTGTCTTGTTTCTGATAGTGTTTCATATTCAGGAGCATAACATACATGTAAATGTCCTCCGTAAAAAGGTTTGTTGTCTAAAAAACGTTTTGCTATCCTTGCAGACTGTATTCGTTTGAAATGTGCATGATAACAAACTGTAAATTGTTCCAGCGGGTATTCTTTAACTAACGCGAAATTTTTTAATTCACCATATTTTAAACATGAAGATTTTAATTCATTTTCTAGTTTTAATTCAGGTACTCCGTAAAGTAATAAATGTTGTGATTCATTGTTTATCGTGTATACCTGTGAAATATTATTAATGTAAATTTGGTATGTTTTTGTTTTTATAACCTTACTTTTACAGCTGTCAGTTTTCTTCCTTGTCGATATAAGGGCCGAGTCGTACATAATTCTTGTTGGATATGATGTTCTGGTAACTCCTTTTGATAATTTCCTTGTGTATCAACCATTATAAAATAGACATAAGAATTTATTTCTTTTCAATAATCATATGTCAACATATATCGAAATTACTTACGCGCATGCGTATTTTTATTTACGCATGCGCTTTTACGCCCACATTTGAAAAGAAAGAAAAAAAAAAAAAAACGCGCAAAAATAAAATAATTTTGAAAACTAATAATTTATGATCCTTAATTTAACCTAGTCTTCAACATCTTTCAATTGATGACCCATATTCAGAGCCGGGATATATTAAATGTGTTTTCAGAACTGGAAAATATTTGGTAGCAATATGTAACCGAATAAGAGCAATATTTCGAAGGGTATAATTTAAATGTAAAATTATTTCTTATTAATGGGTTTAAACCTTAGTCCCCGAAATTTGGATTAACACTCGTACAATTTATTAATTTCATTACTCGAATAATAGCGGCTGATAAGTAAAATATTTGGGGGGAATTTCTCCACTCACCCTGTCCTTAACTGGTTTTCAGAATTTCTTCCCTACGTTCTAATTTCTACCACCCGTCCTCTCCGATTTATAAATATCTGGCCCGTGAAACATATCTAGAATTGATATACAATGTATCAAGATACAGTGCGATCATTAATTCCTGAACGTTATGTAATACTTGACAGAATCATTTAGTTATCAAACTTATTTCCAAGATCATGTACGCATAGGCGTACATTTTATTTTTGTTACCTTATACGAATTAATTATAAAATGAACACTGTTTTTCTCTACACGCCAATGAGTTGATAACAAATATTAAGTTAGCAACATATTTTCGTTGCTCCTCGGGCTAACCAAGTAATCTGATTTGTTCTTTGGGATTTTCAACTGTGAATAGACCATATTAGTAACTACGCCACAAAATAGGAATCAGTGCTGCCGTCTCGCGGTTGGATTCCTTTTATTTGAATTAAGCATGTTGTTTTTTTGTTAAATTGTATTTTGGAAATATAAATTAAGTTTTCAAAGTAAGAGAATGCTTCACATCAAAACTACAAGTCAATATTTATTTATTAAAATTCTTATTTTATACATAACTTAATATGTCATTATTTTTGCAGAACAATATTATTTTGCAGGTTAATTTTGAAAATTTTACGTTAATAATCGTTATTACGGCAATTAACATAGCAATAAGTGTGTATGCCGTATCTAAATGGTTTGAAGGAACAATATGTTGGTTTTATTTTATCCATTATTGTTTTTTATTTTCATCTGCCAAAAAACGAAAAAAAAAAATGCAATTAAGAATGTAGCTGTAATGATTACAATTTGTAGCAAAACAATACACCATTATGCATTCTAAATATAGATATATTTATATATTTTGTTATATAAATATAACAAAATATTAATGATTACTTAGTGTTAATTAAATAAATACTAAAGATATTTCGATTTTCATATTATTTAAAAACGTTACCTATAAATATATCTTCGAATCCTTATTTATATATTTATAAAATCATTATTCTATATTATAAAGTATCTGGACTGTATATATTAGTATATATTTATCAAAAATACATATTTTTTGCTTCAAAATTGAAGATATTCATAAAATTAAGATAACAAAAGTAATGTCACATGTATTTTCATATATATATAAACTTGTTTATATATATATGAAGGGTCCATTGCTGTGTAGACCCTGCAGTTTTCTCAAGTAATGGGCTGCAATAGATTTGAGGATATCAAGCGGAATTTGCACCTCAACGATTACTCTGAATTTATTGAGAAGATACGACCTTTTCTTTCAAAAATTCGAGGGCGACTGCTTTTAATCCCTAATGAAGAACACCTAGCAATTGGCGAGCAAATAACACGGAATCATTTTCTTTTGTAACATAATGTAGAATCATAATATTCCATGGCACTAACCCTAAATTATTATTTTAATTATTATTTTTTCATAAAAATTATAATTAATATTTTAAACATATTTTTTCTATCAATAAGAACCAATTCCTAATGCTCATGAATTATTTCAGCTAAAAATAAAAATTCATGCAGTAAAGGGATAACCTTATTTAAATTAAAAAAAAAAATCACTTGCTAACCCAGTTACCACGCCCATACCCTAGTTGTAATTTATTTTAAATTTTCCGCTATACTGTATTATCCAGTGTAAATCGTACTCGGTTCGCAGCACTATCTACTTTTTTTTAATTTGAAATAGACCAGATCTAAATTATTAAAATCTATAATTTATATTAAAAACCCTTGAATTAGAAATAATAAAAATAAATTTATGCAGATATATGTAGCTAATTTAATGCAATTTTAAAGTATAAATGAAAATCTGAATGAATAAATGAAGTCTATAAATTCAGTTTTTATTTATTAACTTTTTTTTATATCACTGTCTCAGCCACCAGACTTCATATAGCGTAATATTTAACAATACTCGATATTTTTGGAAACAACCTCTCACACTGTTCGAATTGTTGTATTTTAGAAATAAATATTGAAAAAAGGATTTGGAACTTGGAAAAACAACTTTTTAATAAATAAATGTAGCTAATCCTAAAAATTAAAACATTTTTTTTATAAAATGTCCGTATTTATTTTGTTTAATACGTACATAAAACCAATTGTGTAAAAAGGAATACAAAATTCTTATGTTTAAAAATCAATGCATAAGTGTAATACTGTCACAACCAATAAACCTAGTTAAAGTACTGCTTAAGTCAAAACACAAGTTAAATGTGGAAAAATCTTAACAGTTACTCAGAGTTACAACGGAATAAAATCTAAAACTATATCTTTAAAATGTTTAATCTTATTATTTAGAATGATTAAAATTTAAATTAAAATATTTGATGTGTTTAATCTAGAAAATTCACAGTTTAGTTTTATATTCTAAAATCGTTCTTACCATTACCATTTAACTTAACATGAAGTGGCAGTAATGCGTGTTAAATAAAATCACAGAACATGTCTGTTAATAAACGATGAGGATATTTGTTTGCAATCGTGGGCCTCATACATAAAATTTATCCACGATATGGGCTAGGTCAAAACAAAAGTATTGTAGATATCACAATTTTTAGTATTAAATTAACTAAAAAATATAAACACTATACTATACGTAAATGTAGTAAGTTTCAAAAATATTGAAGGTCACTTGGATAAAGAAACGTCCTTGTGCTGTATTCACAACCTCAAAATTATAAATTAAAATTAGTACTTAGAATTAACGTAAATGTTTGTTCTTCGTAACTGTACGCTAGCGTTCACAACTTTCTAAATTAATACTTAACCAAACTCTGTTCTGGAAGCATGAGCATAGATATAAAAATTTCCTCTATTTTGGTTCTTTTCAACTCTATAGGTTTGTTCGTTTGTGTTGCACCAAACTTGTCCAGGACAAGAGCAGCTGACGTCACAGTGCAACTAAAAACTTCTTCCGAACTGCTCGAAACAGGAATACAAACGAACGGTTTTCACGACAGGCAAATGTCATTTCCAGACAAAGTTGATAACCTCACTTTTTAAAACAAATTTGTGCTAAAGTAATAGTAAATAAATAAGATAATATGGAAAGTTTAAATGCAGAAATAAATTTTATAAAAATAAATAATAAAATTCAAATTTTAACAGATTTTATAAAACTTCTGAATTTATTTATGTTAGTTGCCAGCATTGTAGGAAAAGTACTTTCTTTCTATTCATATTACTCGATTCATGATCGATATATGATAGATAGATAGATGTAAAATAAAAATTTCCGCTTGGCCGAATACAGATTATTGGGGAAAATTTTTAAGATCTTAGCGCCACGCGGATATTTTTGAAACCATTCTTAAACAGATACCACTTGACATTTACTAGTAAATAATAGCGAAAAGTGTATCAAAAAACGACAAAATATAAAAAATTGTATGCGATTTTCTGATTTTGTTTTAATATTTTATAATCAAGTAAGTATACACACTTATTGTGAGGACATTTTTTTAAGTGACATTACTTGTAAACATCTTAAATACTACATTTTGTAATCTGATTTTAAGTTATGGCGGCACAGTTTTCCATTGTCGATTATTTTAATTATATTGGGGGAAATAATAATTCCCGTGTTGTTTACGAAGGGGTAGAAATCTACAATGTTGGGCATATAATATAGTGTGGGGTCACTGAAAAAAACTTGTGAGTTCATAAAGATTTATGCATTATGCCTACAGACTTGTGCATTACAATAAAACCCACACATAATAACAGGAATTTTCAAGATATGCGATAATAAATACAAAATTGAAAATATTATTTGTAGTCACTATCATTAAAATGTAATAAGCAAACTTTCATATAAGGGCTCACTTTTTTTCCAATTTTTAAATTGTTTTTCTAAACATCGCGTCGATTCCTAACCTCTTGCTTTCCCAATTTTGTTTGGAACCGTACGGTGTCTGATATTGGTGGAAACAAATGAAACGATATTTCCGGGTTTCTTCTTTTCAATTAATTGTACATAGGCACACAACAATATGTATTATACATTTTCAATGATTATAATAAAACTTAAAAAACAAACTTCATACAAAACCAATACACAAAACGAAATGTTATCTGTCGTATACAAGTTCATGAAACGCTCACCAGATGGTAGGGTGCTTAGCTGCAAATCCCTATAACCAAGTTAGATTTAGTTTGCCGCCTTTTTACAGATTGCCTGAAGCTACACTTATTCCCGAGCAAGTATAGATTTTGCCTGTCCTGAAGAAGTTCATAAATACAAACACTTTACGTACAGGTGTCGGAACACAAACGAACGCCATAGCGTAGCTGTGGTGTAGTTCAGTGTAGGTTGGGCAAGACAAACGAACACACCTTATGAAACACTCAAAACTTCATTAACACATATAAACAGCTGTCAAATATCAATCGATAAAGTAGAAATCGATAGAAATTTACCGGTACAGCGCTGTCAGTGTCTTAATTTCTTAATTTACATTGTGAATTCTACTTAATTTCACCATTCAAATGTTAAGTACTAATTTAACATTCTTTATAATTATGACGTTTTAAATGCAGCATTATTCTAAAAAATATATACTTAGATTTAAATTTTTTAATTAAATCTGATATTTACAATACTTATGTTATAGTTTTGGATCATTTTAACCCAATTTTGCAGCAAAAATCTTGATACTTTAACAACAATGCAAAAAGAAAACTATGTAGAACATTTAACAAAAATTACAATAGATCTATTTGCTTACAAATCATAAAACATTTGAAACTATGCTAAAACAAAAGCTAGTCTGAGCAGTTACAGCTAACAGCTAGTTTCTTTGGTGTCGAAAGCGGAGCCTACACAAGCGATTCTGCTGCCACGAGATATCGTCCGTAAAACACCACAAACATGACAAGACTCTACATATATCAATATCAACTAAAATGTAATGATCTGCGCAAGCGCGTTTGTTTCGGTCTGTCAGACTACAAGCATAGAATATATTTATTTAGTACTTAACTACTTTACAAAAGTTAGAGATATTTAAAATAATTTTATTTTGCATAATAAAAAAATAAATTAAAAAAACTTGAAATATTTAAATTATTACAATATCTCGAACATTTGTGAGTCAGTTTATGTTAACACAAAAGAAGGTGTATTATTATCTGTCTCATTTTGTAATACGGAACTAACAGGGAAAGTTCATTTTTTATGTTGTATATTGACAATACATTTATAATATTATCATAGTATTGGTTTACACGGATATGCCAAAGTCTGTTTACACCACAACAGTCACTAAAGTAACCAGATCTAGTTTCATATTACAAATTGAGACAGATTATATACATTTAAATTTTATAAATAAAAATTTGATGGAAGCCTTTAGCGCCACGAAATATCTTGGCAGTTATTTTTGCATTCCAGCTCTGGAACTCGCCTAACAACATGGCGTAAGAGGTCGCAAGAAAAAAAATAAAAACCCACACGAAAAATTTTAAATTGTAGAGAATAAGGACCGGAGAATAATCCGGGAGGCGGCGTTGCATTTTTGATGGTCATTTCATCATCCTTAATTTTTTTTGTAATTGAAAGTTTAGATATGGCTAATAATCGAAACAAGCGTTAGCCGCCAGAATCGTGGTGGGGCTGGTCGTGAGAAAATGTATATCTTGTAAAAAAAAAAATCATTTCAAGTCATTTCAAGCCACTTGAAAATTTGCAGTTATTGTTTAAGTGATAATAATAATAAAAAAAAGTCAGCTGCGTGCGTAGTGGGGGATTATACGTCAGTCGCTTGTATAAACCTGTCATAAAAAAAAAATGACATAACACATCAGTTTAGCTATAATTTCATTGTTTTAATCGATTTATTATATTAAAACAATGAAATTATAACTAAATTGATTTCAAGCCACTTGAAATTTTTATAATGAATAGTATATATATTATATTAAATAAAAATGATCGTCAGCTGTGGTAAAGATCGTTAGCTGGGTAAAGATCGTTAGTTACATCATTTATTACATTATAAAATGCTGAGGCTAAATGCCCGCTAAGCAATTATAATCCCTCAGCAGACGGTCTTACCCCTATTGTGCAAACAGCTGATTGTTGTTTTTATTATTCTTTACCCATACACTCGATCCGCGGAGCTAGGTAAGTGTAAACATTAGCCGTGACTTGCCACGTCGTCTGTAGGCACCTTAAGAATATTCAAAGAGCTAAGTTCAAAATGCTTTGAAATTCAAATGATACATTCAAGCGCATGCGTGGATCATTGCACTCCGTCTGGAATTTGTGTCTGTAGAGTCTTGTATAAAATAAATACCTATTCGAAGTCACATGCTGCATACTACACTGTACGGTTTATCGCCGCAGTTCACAGGCGGGAGGAAATTAACCGCCACATGCAGCGTAAAACTTTACTAGGAAACTGCTCGTTCAAACTACACGATGGTGAATTCCCGCGATTGCGTCAGTCTGTCAGTGAATTTACAGATGATATATTTGCATCTTGTTTTTAAATGTGATAGCTCAGAATAGATAAAAGCTTGTCAAACAATTTTACAGATATTTTGTAGTAAACGAGGAATTATTTAGATTATTTAGGTGGACATCAAACATTGAATTAAATATTCTCGACATTAAATGATAACTTAATACTGGATCAACCTAAACATTGCGTTCTCTTTCGTTTAAATTCTATTAATAAAGCAAACTCTATGAGAACGATAACGATCCTCGTTAGATATTGAGACTGACCAAGTTAGCGGAAAACCGACATGGTATAGTTTTTAACACGCAGTTTTATTAATGTCGCGGTAAAGTTGCTATTAGTAAAACTTTTTTATGTAACGCTCTTTTCTATGGATCGCCCTATTAAACTTGTAAGCAAAGAGATCAACTGTATTCTTCCCAGAGTGAATAATATTAAAACATTTCTTACATATTAAATGCATACAGTGTTAAAAATATAATCCAAGAATATACAGACTTTATAGAATATATGAAGTTGAAAATATGATATTAGGATATAAAACTTAGTAATATGATTACATACTTTTGATTACTATCCAATTAATAGTTCAATAAATATTTTAACATTTATAAAAATTAAATTACATATTTTTTTTGTATACATATATATACCTTTCCGATTAGAGATAATTCAAATGGTACTTTTGGAGTATAAGTACCTCCATTATGTTGCAAATTCTACGATACAAATTTTTAAAGACTACCCTAAATAAAGAATCGAATTTCAATTTGCAGAGACCAAACTCCAAGATGGGCTTAAGTCTTGTTTATAATGAAGCTCTATAAGCACACAGTATTAACACATCAGGTTGTTCTGTTTTAGAATGAAAGCATAGCACAGATTCATAAAGATATAGCATAGAAGAGTTGATCTTTCCTGTGCTTATGCACCTTATGCGACATGTCTATGTACCAATCACAGTAATGTTGTGAGAAAAGCATGACTTTTGAAGTTAATGTTTTGTGTTTTCTATTATTATTAACATAATGTAAATAATACTACTGTAGTTTTAGCATCTTCGTCCAATTTAATTATATTTTTACTGACATAAAACATCAAAAACTATGGCATGAAATAGTTAACATAACCACATAGTATGGAGTTCTTATGGAGCTTTATTATAAACAATTTAAGTCACATACACAGCTTACAAACCTTCAAGTTTCTTGAACCTGCGTTTAAGAACCAACAAACATAAACAAACAAGACTGAATAGAAACAAACAGTTTTTCCTTCCACATATGAGCCCAAAGTAGTTTCCTTTTAAGTGAACCACGTTTTTCTGGCAGAAGAAGTGACATGCAGTTGGTTAACATAGCTGAATATCAGTCATTTTATTATAAGTTATGCCATATGTGGTATATGTAGCATTCGACGTTGCGAGTTTGTATTCATTTGTATGTCCATATTTATCAAACATATATGTTCATTTATGTTTATTTGTTAGATGTGCATGTGGCTTAACGGTATATGTCACTAAAACTTCAGTTTCCGTAATATGTAGCGCATACCCTTACTTTAATTAGACTTGATTACAATTGTAGCTGAACTAAGCGACAAAAACCGCTTGGATTTTACATATGGATAGTACTGTATCAGACCGGGGAAGTAATTGTTAACACAATCATGCAATTTTAATTTTAAACAAACCAGTAGCGTAGCTAGAGTTGTGTTGCGAGTTCAATAATCAGCCCTTTTCGGGTTTCAGTGCGTGAGCGGTAATTTTAGAAATAAAATTTCATTATTAATTAAAATAAAATGATTCAATTAGTTTTACAATTTTAGTTTCTAAATTATTTAAATATACAAACTAATCGTATTTTAAGGTAAACACGGTGATCTTTTTTTTAGTTTAAAGTTTGAAGACAGGGGTACAATTTACGATTATATGATTAGTTTAAAATATTGTCACCGCTTATTTCAAATATATGAAAATTAATTAGAGATAAAATTAATTATTAAGTTTATAATTTCCTGGGGGACCGACATGAGTTAAGGAGAAGATATAAAAGGTTTGTTTGGTAATTGGAGAGCTCATTATTTTTATAACAAAAGAAGGGGTTCAAATTGCTAGTTTTAAGAAAAGAGCTAGTAAAATTGTGAGAGACAAAGTAAGTTGTTTTGGACACCAGTAGTCATACGAACCTATCAAGCATTTGGTTAAGAAACCCATGTAGTAGTGGTTAGACTAAAACTAGTCTTGAATTAATTGTGAACATATTATAGTGTTAACCGAACCTCGAAACCGGTTTTAAATCCTAAGTGTTGTGAGGTTTTGATTGTCTCTCATGGGATAATTGCCGCCGTCTTTATATTTTCCCATTGTAAGTGTGTAACCACCTATCTTAAATGTAACTTCTAAACTATCATTAAACGTAGTTTAAGTAAAATGCAGACTTTAATTCAAAGCACCCTTATTCTTAAGTCATAGAGAATTATAACAACCAGCTAGCGAACTTAGAGGGTTTTCACGCTCGACCCGTTCGCGAGTTCTGGAAACAAACTATGTGGAAGGCTATTCAAAGTAAGTACAATGAAGTATAATGAAATGCTTACAAAAGCAATTAGCGTGACCATTCAATTATATATAAAAAGGGCCCCCCACACCAACCCTGATGCGATGGCACCATTGTAACTATGCCACTGCTTATATCGTCATTGATAAAACTTATATGAGTAAAAACTATAACAGTAGAGGTAAATATAGGCGATAAGGTAGCCACATTAAACTTTGCACTGCCCTTATACCGTTATTGTAGGAACCTATTATTTATTAAAGTAAAAATCATGGATAAATATCACAAGAATTGGTGAAGAACACAAAAAAATCATGGTTCTTGATATCTGGCCAAAGTATGGAACGGCATCGCTTGGAGTGATATGAGGTAGTTAGATGTAACAATAATTCCCGCTTGATGTTTACCGTTCATGTCTGGCCATATCCAGAGGTATTTATAGCCGACTTTTATCGCAAACTTTAAGCTACAATTGTCTCGTCTGGTTTTTCTCAGATAACAAGGTCCAGGTTTCTCCATTTTTATAAAATAAGCTATATTACATACTAAAAACCAACTTATGTTCATGTATTAATGTACTGTATGTTATTTTCAAAATATAAATATATTAATTCTACTTCTTATACTTATATACATAAAGAGATGTGTAAAATATTTTTATTGCTACGATGTTAAAAGTAACGAGATGTTTAATGTACAGAAAATGTAAAAAATATACTTCTTCTGAAATTTATATCTGTTATTATTAAAATCAATTTCATTGGATTGAAATGTTCTTCTAATTATTAAAAAAGAAGGCATACGTAGCACCGTATACATTGAAACCTAACAGCACTTAGAATTTATTAAAAAGAATCTCTAAGAGAAACAAAATTAAAATCCATAAAATAATAAAATGATAAAATCATTAATTTATTTCTTAGAGATCCTATTCCTGTATTTTATAAATAAAAATGAAGTATATGAACTATTAATTGACAGACACACAAATAATCCTACCTCAGTACGATAAATAATTACGGTTCGAATAACGGCAGTGCTTCCAGCTTGTCTTTCTGTTCCTGAGTTTCGTTATCAGCTATAATCATAGTATGACTGTAGCCCATTGCTACTTGTTGGACTTTTATACCATCCAACTTGTTTACTTCTTTGGGGACTGATGTTGATTTTTGGAATTCGCCGAGACCCTGAGAAACAAATATTAGACAAATGTGCATAAAAATAAATTGATGCGAAATGTGAAGCATCACACATTTCAGAATTTCGTAAGTATTAAATAAGAGTAAGAGGGCAATAGAATGCTAAATGTCTGCAAAATTGCGCAATATTCGACAATTTTCGAAAAAATAATCTTCATAAATTCCGAGTACCTTAATCTGGTACAATCAAATTCTGGTAAAATTACAGTCTTCTCATAAATTAAAATACCTGGCGCCCAACGTGGGACTAAATAATCAAAGTGCAAGGTATTATTCAGTGCATATTGCGTCGTGCGAGAATTGCAGATACAACGTTCAACGAAGAAGAACGAACAAAAAACAATAGTTTCTTGTTGGTAACCGGTGATGGCGACAGTGTGGTCCCTACCGAGAAAGTTTTAATTTTCTATTTAATCATTATAATAATTTATTGTACTTTTTGATAATATTTAGTAAAACTCACGAACAGTAACATTTACGGTTGGTTTATATAAGGAACAAGAATAAAGAATAGGAAATAAGAATAGTACACAAGATGTTAAAACATGGCTGCGCCGTATATCGGTTTATGTAGAAATGAAATAGAACTTTAAACGCAAGAATAGTTGGTAATATTTAACATTTTATTCCTATTCCAAGAATAAGAGACGATAAGCATGCGCACAATGGTCAAAATGTCGGCCGTAATAAAATTTGTTCAACAGATGTTTTCCAGCTGTGATCAGAAGGTTGGAAACAACAATATAATGTGTGAAACACAAGCAAATAAATTTACAAAATCTTCTAAATACATTTTACTGAAAACAAATTTTTTTTAAAGGTTATATTAAACACAACAACCTGTCAAACGACAACCATTAAACACAGGCCAACGCAAGTACGCAGGCGCAGCGACGAAATGTTATGTCCGATATAAACGGTTTCATATTTTGTATTCTTGTGTACTATTCTTATTTCCCATTCCATATTCTTGTTCCGTATATAAACCAACCATTAATAAATAAAATCTGTTACAAATATAAATTAAACTACTGAGCTACTTTAAAAAAAAACGATGTTAAGTGTAAATTTTCACATATTTCAGAATTTTGTACGTATTTAGTAAGCGATAACTTTTGAAAGAATAGTCCACGTGTTTCCATCTAGGGACTTACAAGAGTACTTAATTACAGTCACTCAGATAAATATTGTAAGCACGCTGTTAAAAAATCGATAACTTTCGAAATAATTATCAGATCAAAAATTCTTGATGTATTATTCCAGTTCACATTAATGTGCAATAATCACATTTTTTAATTATTAAATTTACCCCCCTTGGCAATAGGGTGTGGGACAAAAGTTTTTTAAATACATTTTTGGCAACAATCGTGTTGCCAAATAAAGACTGTTTAATAAACTACTTTTCGTTCCTCAATCTACATCTTAAGAGCGTTGTTTTGATACCACACAATAAAATAAGAAACAAAATATTTTCGAAAAACTAATCTGAACAAAAATTGCTATTGAACTATTCCGGTTCCCATCAATGTACGTTTTTTTTTTTTTTTTTTTTATTTTATATCTCTGTTGGGAACTAAAGTTATGATTCATATTGGCGAAAATCACATAAAAAAATTTTTTTTCCAAAATAAAAATTTGTTATTTTATCCCCGCATTCAGAGTTATTTGTTATTTTATCCTCGTTTCATGTCATACACCATTCAATTTTTTTTTTAAATATTTATTTTTACGTTGACTACAAGAGGAGCTTATTTTCAAAACGTCTCTAATAATTTTTTTTAAAATTCATTTTATTGTTTTCTTGACAACTTTAATAGGCAACAACTTTGAAAAAAACACTTTGAAACATAATTTCTGTCCAAACCGACATAAAAACCTTAAATAAATGGCTGATTTATAAAAAAGTAGTGATTTTAAGTAGAGATGGGAATTTCGGCTCAGTTTGCGGAACCGAATCAGTGGAGGTCGTTCAGTTTGTTGAGCCGGTTCATTGATTCGGCTCAGTGATCTGGTTAAGTAAACATGTTTCCGAGACACAGGTCGGTCGTTAGTTCGTAGGTAGAACGTCGCTTAGAGCCGGTTCTTGCAATATATGAACTGTAAACATGATCCCGAGACACAGGTCGGTCGGTCGTAGGTAGAACGTCGCTTAGAGCCGGCTCTTGCTTAGAGCCGGTTCTTGCAATATATGAACTGTAAACATGATCCCGAGACACAGGTCAGTCAGTTGTCGGATGTTCGCTCGTAGGTAGAACGTCGCTTACCCTCTTATCTAACATTTTTGAAACAAACAATTCACTTTATGTAGCTACTGTATTTTAAACCAGATGTGTTAAGTTTATGGCAATGTTTATTGCCCTTATAAATCGGACATCTGGGATTTGGGCAATATTTTTAATTTTTTTATATAGTATGGTTGTAAGAAAATACAGACTAAACCTATTAGTTTCAAATAAACTGCCCTACAAATTGATGACAAAATACACTTAATGATAATACATTACAAGCCGAGTTCTCGCGAAGATCAACATGACATCGAACCAGATCCGGATCACTCCGCACTGCTCACAATCGCCCGACCAATCGTATCCTTGAAACTATACAGTGAGCCGTGAGCTGGCTCATTTCAATTTGGTGAACCGTGTCACTTCGGTCAGTGTAATGAGCCGGTTCGTTCATGAACGACCCATCTCTAATTTTAAGTAATTTATAATTGCAATGAATCATTTTTCATGGTTACTCTTAACTTTGAAAAAATGGACAAGTGACGTTTTGGAAGTATGCTCCTCACATATTTGTTTATATTTTTCCCGTGATGTATTTTTGAACTCAATAGTTTTCCTATATGTGGACCAAAGAAATGTACAAGCATCCCAATTTTGAACTTAGTAGGTCCAGCCGTTTAACTACAATTTGATGATGGATGATGTTACAAGTTTTTTGTTTTCATTTTTTTTTTTATCATACCTACAAATTTCAAAAAAGAGAGAATCTTCAAGATCGTACAGTTCGAAGTACAAGAACGCTCTAAGAATTTTCCATGAGCAAAAAGGTAATAATCCTTTATGACGTTCGGTAAGACTGCAAAGTGTTTAAAGACCAACAGGTCGATCGCTAGTGATCATTTGCCGACCCCTGTTTTATGTTATTTAACTTCTTAATCCTTAGTTATTTTTTGGTAAAATTAAGTTAATAAAGATAAGTTTAAATGTCTTACCAATTCACCATAGGTTGGTGATGCACCCCAGGCGATTATACTCTCATCTGCTGCAATGATAATGCTGGTGAATCCGTTAGCGACATGTTTAATATCCCAACCAGCTAAATCTTGAACTGGTTTTGGATACATATTCGCTTCACCTGTACGTTTGGTCTGACCAAAAAGAAATAGTCCACCTACAAAAGAAATAATGTTCAACGATCATAATTTAATATTTTTTGATTTAATATAGTTAAAAAAAAATCAGCTGTGGCCACCACAGGACCGACCGCCATCATAAAGCACTTGTGTAAAATACATGCTAGCAGCAGAGTAAAAATAACTTGGCCTAATATTTTCTAACAGAGATATTATTTATCATGACCATGGAAACGTTACATAAAAGTATGAAAAATTTAGACTAAAAAATTTTATAAAAATTTTTCAAAATTTTTAGTTATATCAAAAATCGTCTCAAATAAAAGTTATTAGTTATTGCTTTTATAGCAACTTTTGTTCAATAAATTTTTTCTAAATATTTTACTGTTGCTAAATATTCGCAAAAATCTTAAAATCGACACGAGTAAACTCCCATTTCTAGTTAACCGATTTTTACCAAAAGTTGACCAACTCGTGTCATTGATGTCAAAAGCTTAAATATGCAGTTTCATAAAAATCCTTTCATCCTAATTTGCTCTGCACGTGTACACAGACGGACAGACAGACAGACAGACGGACAGACAGACCGACAGATCATGCATAAAATAGTCAAAACGTTATGTAGGGACCTCAATTCGTGTTTTTAATAATAAATTCATTTTCAATCAATGTTCCAGTTAATAATCAATCAATTAATTATGGGTCAAAACAAGGAACCCGATGGATACTCGGGTACCCGCTACCCAACCCATTAAGTTTGTATTCGGTGCTGATTTTGATTACCCGCTACCCGTTATATCCAGTGTTGTAATAGATACATTTAAAAAAATATTTAGATAGAGAACAGATACCTAAAAAAATTGTATCTAGATGCAGATACAGAATTATAAAAAGTATCTAGATACAGATACATTCAAAAAATGTTTGTATCTAGATACAGCTAGATATTTTTGAAAAAACACTGAAAAATGAAAATACCATATTAACAGTGCATGTTAATCAGTATTATACAGGCTGTTCTAAAATGACCGTGACGTCACAAAATGCCCACTAAACTCAAGGTAAAACAATATTCTACGGAATAAATTTGTATTTGTAATAAATAACGTATGTATTATGTTAGCCATATGTGCTAACGTATGAGCTGCGTATCTATAAGACTAATGTTAGTCTTATAGATACGCAGCTATTTTCTTGTTAAGAGGATGTTCCTTCCAATCAAATTTTAGCCCTAATTGAAGTAAAATTCGTGTAATGTCACGATCATTTTTGGTCTTATGATTTTGAATTTAATTATTAACAAAATTTCAGTTGACATTCTCACGCTTACAAACTAAAATTTATATGAATGTTTAATAATTTATTTAAGTCTATGTCCTTTAGAAAACACACCTATTTATCTTACTGATTTCACTTAGGAAATGAACTTAATATCCACACGAGCATGACGGGTCCTTGGGTGAGGCGGACTAGAGTGATGAAAAAACTCAAAAAAAATATCAAAGTATATTTTCAATCACTGGATATTTTTTAAGGACCTTAATTTGTCTTGCCCAAGGCTTCACAAAACCACGGTCCACTCCCAAACCACTTGTGTGGATATAATTATTCATATGTGTTTAGTAAATTTCTCATCAAAATAGCAACAATAGTTATTCAAAAACTTATTTTTCATTAATAATGACCCATTTTTCTTAAGTGTTGTACCTACTATTGTGGTACATAAATACCTACTATTTTTACGGCCGTTTAAAAGCTACGAAAAACGAGTGAGATTTTTTTTTTCTTTTTGTCGTTCCATATAAATTTTATTTGTAAACGTCAGAATTCCAATAGTTTTTAGAATTTTGTTTATACTAAAAATAAAACATTTAAAATGACAATTTATAATTAAACTATTATATCAGTTCGATATAATGGCATAACGTAAATAAAGTAACGATCAAAGTATCTGAAATACAGATACCAGATACTTAAATTTAAATATCTAGATACAGATACATATTTCAAAAAGTATCTAATTTGTATCGAGATATTTAAAAAAGTATCTAGTTACTGTATCTAGATACTTGTAACTAGATACATTACAACACCGGTTATATCTACCCATTACCTATTTTGAGTATTTCTGTTTATCCATCTGTATTTTGTTGTAAACATTTTTCTCATCTTTTCTCATAATTGGAAAAATGTAGATGGAAGTGGGTTATTATTATTATTATTAGTAGCTTTAATTAATGGGTAGCGGGTAATGTAATCGCCTACCCGGTTCTAGAATTTTTTAATTCTCTTTATTCCTAAACTAGCAGACCCGTTGCCGACAACGGTGGCAAACTGATATCGAATAAAAATAAATATAAGCAGGAATCAATTATTAAAATTTGCAT
This sequence comes from Liopterus haemorrhoidalis, assembly GCA_963971575.1. Taxonomy (NCBI): domain Eukaryota; kingdom Metazoa; phylum Arthropoda; class Insecta; order Coleoptera; family Dytiscidae; genus Liopterus; species Liopterus haemorrhoidalis. The sequence continues at coordinate 204,328,897 of OZ020611.1, forward strand.
GATTCTGCGTATATTAACAAAACAAAAACGTTTCTTGATTATACCTAGGAAATCCTAAAAAGCTGCTTAATGCGTGTTGTTTAAAAATTAATATCGGGTCGGGTACGGCCCGCGGGCCATATGCTGGACATCAATGGTATAGCTGTTTCTAATTATACCTAGGAAATCCTAAAAAGCCGCTCAATGCCGTTTAAAAATTAGTATCGGATTGGATACGGCCCGCGGGCCATATGCTGGACATGAATGGTATAGTTGTTTCTGATTATACCTAGGAAATCCTAAAAAGCTGATTAATGCGTGTCGTTTAAAAATTAATATCGGGCCGGGTACGGCCCGTGGGCCATATGCTGGACCTCAATGGTATAGCTGTTTCTGATTATACCTAGAAAATCCTAAAAAGCCACTCAATGCGTGTCGTTTAAAAATAAGTATCGGGACAGACGGCCCGCGGGCATAACGTTAATTGGCACAACATTCTTTAATTAAGCCAAGGTATATACTGACTGGAGAGCTAAGAGCTATATTCTCGCTAAGGCTAAACACATAGTGAAGCAGAGAGCAAAGCAGCGATGAAAGCGGCGAGCAAAGCGGCGAAATTAAATAAATGAATTCCTGTTAACACGCGCATAGTGGAGCGTACTGCAGCGAGGTTATATCGTTGTTATAGTCGAGCAAAACGGCGAAATTAAATAAATGAATTCCTGTTAACACGCGCATAGTGGAGCGTACTGCAGCGAGGTTATATCGTTGTTATAGTCGAGCAAAGCGACGCGTTCAAACAATTTTGATTTATCTGCTATCATCGTTGCTAAAATAGTTGTTTAAAATGGATATTGAGGCATTTACAAGTAGTTCTCATTTATAAGAGGTATTTATAGTAGGTTCCGATCGAAATTTGTCCATTTTTTACCAATTTATGTTGATTTTTTTCCAAAATATAATCAAACGTTGAAATACTCATGCGAAAATAAGAATGAAACTTTTCTGGATGTTCGCGGAGTTGCATATGATGAAATTCACCATATGTCTACTTTTATTTATTGTGAACATTGCACCTTCTAGTGTGTTTATTTTTATTTTTTAGTAAATGCCAAATTTTCAGGGAAGAGTTTTCTGTTAGTAAAAAATCCATTATAATTTTGTGAACTTTCTGCTCGATTTTAAACGCGTCACTATGTGTAGACACTCTTTTATAAGCGCGACATTCTTTCGCTGTTTTACTCTCCGTTTTCATAGCTACTTTGCTGTCTGATTCACTATGTGCTTAGCCTAAGTGAGCTGTTGTCGGAGAACGTCGCTCTAACTGGTGGGGAGCGACCGACCACACACCTAAAGCCCCGCTAGCACCCAGGAACTTAGCGTTACGAGGATACACAGAAATTAGGGCTTTTATATATATAATAAACGTCAATTAAAGCAGTGGTTATCAAACTTTTTTGCCCACGTATCCTTAACCCAGAAATACCAAATATCACGTACCCTCAATATTTGGAAATACCACCTCCATTTGAATAGATTTATTCATTTAGTAATTTCAATGGTGAATAAAGAACAAAAAAATATATGTATAACTACATAGATATTACATATTATTCGCGCACCCCCAAGTATCCAAGCAGTTATCCCCTTGGGGTATACGTATGTTACCATATTTTGGAAACCACTGTATTAGAGTCTGCAGAAAATGTAGTAAAAAGTCGCGTAAAACTGTAATAATAAATATAACACTGACGGTGATTATCTGGCATGTAATACTAAATTAAATAGTAATTATGTAATTTTTAAGGGATTTAAACTACGTACCTATATCAGTGACAGCCATACTGAAAGTACTTCCGCAATGAACGGAACGAACACCACGACTTTGACTGTCGAAGTATTTAATAAGACGTGGTACCAGTTCATCTTTTTGTTCTGCATGTCCTAAACGGCCAAATCCTCCAAAGCCCCATGAAAATGCACGTTTCTGTGAATCTATTGCGACCTACAAGAAAATATTATTTACTCCTACATATATAACAAACAATATAATATATATAAGATTAATAAATAAAACACTCGGTAAGTTTCACAAATATAAGTTTAATATTACTCTATACGTATTTCGGCAGTGATATTTAATTTATGCTCAGAAAGATGGTTTGCCTATGGGTTCTCCCCTCTCCCCCCTATTGTCATAAATATTTATGGATCATATGGAGAAAATTATTTTTAGTAGTTCCAACAAATTCCGTCACTGTATTAAATTCTGGTATCGTTATGTTGATGATATTACTTGTCTTTGGGAAGGTAGTAATAGGCAATTAAAATTATTTTTCAACCATATTAACGATATCAATCCTTCAATAAAATTTACTATGGAGATAGAAAATAATCGTTTCCTAAACTTCTTAGACCTTTCCATCTCACATTCTAATTCTAAACTCAACTTCAAAATCTATAGAAAACCGACATATACTGACACCATCATTCCTGCTTCCTCTATACATCCTTATAATACTAAAATGGCTGCTTTCAATTGTTATGTAGACCGATTATTAAGAGTTCCACTTTCTGATGAAGACTACAATCTGGAATTACAAACTATTTACAAAATTGCTATTAATAACGGTTATAACAAGGCTGAAATAGACAAAATTATTAGAAAAAAGCGCAAAAAACTGTTTTATTAACATATTTTTATCCCCCAAGTATACAAGATACAAAAATTTATAAAAAAATACCCTTTCACGGTCAGGTTAGTTTCAAAATAAGATCAAAATTAAAGAAATCAAATATAACTCCAGCCTTTTATAATAAACATACAATTAAAAATTTACTCGTTAATAATAAACTAGATAAAACTGATTACACAACAAAAGTGGAGTTTATCGAGCATCGTGCCAAGATTGTTCAACAATATATATAGGCTAAACTGGTCGAAAATTTGCTACAAGATTTGGTGAACATTTGAATGCCATCCAAAATAAACCAGTGGCGAAGGGAAACCTCCGCTAGACTTGCCCCCCCATAAAAAAATATTTAAAAAAAAAATGTAAATTAAAAAAAAAAAAAATTAAATATTTAGATAAATTTTCAAAAATACATCAAATTATGTTCTATACAAATTTTTGTCCAAGGCTTGCTTTACTAGTTACGAATTAATTATCGTGACCATGGAAACGTTACATATAAGTATGAAAAAATTTGGACTTTTCGGGAAAAAATTTTAAATAATTTTACAAAAAAAATTCGAAATTTTTCGTTTTATCAAAAAACGTCTCAAATAAAAGTTATTAGTTATTGCATTTATAGTAACTTTTGTTCAATAAATTTTTTCGAATTATTTTTCTGTTGCTAAATATTCGCAAAAATCTTAAAATCGACACGAGTAAACTCCCATTTCTAGTCAACCGATTTTCATAAAAAACAATAGGGTTCTTCCCATTTAATAGGAGAATTTTTTAGTACCAGAACGAACTCTTTAAGTTAAACCGTTTTTGAGTTATTGTGTATACACACAGACACACAGACAGACAGACACACACACACACACACACACATACGGACGGCACTTCGAAAAGAGGTTTTTGCGGATTCCCTGGACCATGAAACGTGGTCATCCGTCAAAATCTCGACATCGAAAATTTTCGCGATTACAATACTTGCCCCTTATATATTAAGGTCGGGCAAGTAAAAAGTAAAACAGTCCATCATAGCAGAACATATGATCTCCAATAATTATAACCTTTCCGTTAATGACTTTAAAATCCTACACATTCATAATAAAAGCCTTAAACTGAACCTTTTAGAATACCGAGAAATTCACAAAAATATTAACTCTGGAATTCCCTTAATGAATGACCAGATTGACGTTTACAACTCACCCCTAATAAATCGGTAAAAAACTTTTTTCCCTTATCTGCTAATATGGTTTACACTTGTATTCCCTACCATTAATATTTTTTCCCACTGAATGTATCTGTTAAAAAATAAGTTTAGTTCGTAATTTGAACTCCTGTAGATGGCGTCACTGCCGAAATACGTATAGAGTAATATTAAACTTATATTTGTGAAACTTACCGAGTGTTTTATTTATTAATCTTATATTAAATATGTTTCACCGAGAATATACGGACTCCTCTGTCAATTATATAATATAATATATAAACTAACAATAACATTCGTATAACATAGACATAAATTATAAGAACTTTAATAAAAATGTAATAGAAGCCCTCCGCAGCCTTTATTTTTCCATACGTTTTTTTTTTTTTTTTGCAAATTTTGCATTCTACCTTAGCCTTGCTCTAACATGGCACAAGGGAGACCAGAAAAAAAAAAAACACGAATATTGTAAATTGGAAAATGTAAGGCTACAGTCTTTACGCAGATGATACCGCATTGCACACGTCTTCCTGGCGACTTTGTGCTGTGCAAAAACGACTAAATGAAGCCGTCTATAAAATTACTAAATACTTCCACAAATGGAAGATAAAACTCAATGACAGCAAAACAGAATTTATTATATTTACTAAACGCCGACCTAATACAACAGGATTGCATCTTACTGTAAATAGTCAATCTATTTATTTGAAGGATTCTGTAAAATACTTAGGTGTAACTCTTGACACAAAATTAACTTTTGAAAAACATATAAAACAAATAACAAACAAATCAAATAAAATGCTTCACATGATTTATCCAATTTATAACAGAAAAAGTAAACTCCATTTTAAAAATAAATTGCTCATATACAAATCTATAATAAGGCCAATACTAACATATGCTTGTCCGGCATGGAATATGATTAATAAAACTAACATTAATAGCTTACAGATTATCCAAAATAAATGTTTGCGGGTTATTGGAAAATATCCCAGGTACACCCATCTTACAAAAATGCACCAAGAAATAAAAATCGATAAAATAGACGTATTTATTAAAAAAATAACTAATGCATTTTTCAAAAGAGCAAACACTCATGAAAATAACTTGATTAAAAACATTGGTACAATAAAAACAAAAAGAAAAGTTCACAAAACAATAATGCATATGCTAAACATCTAAATAAAATGTTAAATAAAAAAGGTAAAATATGGTAAATTAGTAAAATAATAATATTCAAAATATATATTTATATAATTTTGGAATGAATAGGGTTTTTTATTCAAATTTTTACCCTATGCTTTAAAAAACGTTCAATCTTTTAACGAAAACAAAAAATTAGATTTAGGTAAATTTAGTTTGTAAGAGGTAATTGTACATAAAAATAACAGGGACTCTAAATTGCAAATATATGTAATATAAAATGTAACATTAAATTATGACAATAAACTTATTTTATATATGTAAGGCTGGAAGATGAAGATGAGGGAGGACAGAATGGTTAGAAAAATATGGGAGGGAAGATTGAATACCCAGTGGGGAAACCTTGCAAGAAATGGAGAGATCAGCTAACCGAAAATCTAATAAGTATTGGTATACATAGTACATGAAAATACCTGACAATGAACAGATCAAGAAGGAGGACTTACATATGTGAGTGAGGCCAAAATTCGGAGAGCCAATATAAAGTACTGTTCACCTAAAAACTAGGTTGGTAAAAGTATAGAACAGAAGATGCCGAAAGGCTCGAAGTAAGCTTAAAAAATGTTCCTGTGAGATTTTTTTTTTTTACCAAACCAAAAATTTTAATATGTATAGTGCAGAAAAGTTAAATAAATCATATTATTTTTACATTTAAATTTTTCGTTGTATTGGATGGTAACTTGCTTTAGATTGTGGGCTTGGATTACCCCCAGTACTGTCATAAATGCCGGAACTGGTTCGGGGTTTACCAGGATTTGAATATCCGACCCAAGAACAGGGTATATGCAAAAAAAAAAAAAAATCGTAACCACGTATCCGAAACCGGGTTATTTGTAAATTATGAACCCGGTTTGACCTGAAAACCAGTACACGAAACACCGGTTAGGGTTTTCAGCACTACTAAATACATATTTAACAATTATGTTGTAATGAAAATGGTTCTAGAATACAACAGTAATTATTCAACACTACATCGAAAAGATCCTAATATATCTAACGATGGAATACTAAATACAAATATACTTACAGTATGATTTGGACCACAAGAGAAATCAACGATCTCTGTAACATCAACTGGTGTAACATGACCATCCTTAGTCTTCTCGATATACAACACAATACGCTTTGGACTTGTTTGGTAATGGAAACTTAGTTTTGTAGTAGTTTGGAAGTATTTACCATCTGTGTTGTGTCCTGATAAAAAAACAAAATTATTAAAAAAGCCCAATATATAAGACTTTAATCCTTACCGAGTTGACCGTATTCTGGTAAACCAAATGAATGTAAACCACCTTTGCAGTCGAGGATTAAGGAGAAATCTCCACCACAGCCTACTTTAATAATTGGAGGACCTCGGTAGTTGATACGTGTTGGAGTTAAAATTTGTGGAGCAGAATTTCCAACTCCACATTGCCCTGATTTGTTATCACCACAAGCATACACAGTGCCAGTATCTAAAACAAAACATAATATCATCGTCTATAGCTGTGTAGCGGTAATTTTTTTTGTTGTCAAAGTTCTTTTTCATTACTTTTCACTCCCAGTATTCAATATTATGTATTTTTTTATATAAATATAAAATTAATTTCGTGTATGAAATATATAATATAAAATGAATTTATTTGCCAATGCATTTACAGTAAAAAATTTAAAAACAAAAGACAATTTCTTATTTACATATACCTATAAAACAATATGCATACTTAAAATTATAATTTAATATTGTATTAACATCTATATAGTTTAGATAATACTAACAAATTTTGGTTGCTAGGGGAAAAAGGCAAAAACCTAGCACTTGTTTAACTTATAATTAAAGAAGTATATGTTTAATACGCTTATGTTTATACTTTTTGTATTTTAAGTCTCTTAATGCATAGTTGCCCAAGTTTTTAATTACATTACTGTCATTAATAGTACATTTGTCAAAGAATTTTTTTGTGACTGAAAAAACATGTTCTTTCACGTAGTCAATATTCAATTCCTGGTGCATTTGTGTTATTTTTGTCCATCTGGGATAGTTCCCAATGATTCTGAGGCACTTATTCTGTATAACCTGTAGAGATTGAATATTGGCTGCGCTTGTATTGCTCCAAACAGGAGCTGCATATGTGAACACGGGTAGTATGCACGTTTTGTATATGAGCATCTTATTTTTAATGCTTAATTTACTAAGTTTGTTGAACAGTGGGTATACTTGACACATTGCTTGGAGCGATTTGTTTCTAAAATGTTGTATATGACTAGTAAAATTTAATTTTTTGTCTAGTTTAACCCCTAAATATTTTACGGAGTCAGACCAGTCCAACTGTGTGTTGTTGACTTCAAGATTGGGAATGTCTTTAGGTCTTCTTTTTGTCAATAATATTGCTTCCGTTTTATGGGTGTTTAGTTTTGTTTTCCACTTTTTTAAATGGCTATCCAGTTTACTTGCAGATTGTGTTAGTCTATTTTTAATGGTGTCTAATATCCAGGATGAAGTGTAAACTGCTGAGTCATCGGCACATAGAGCTAGGTCTGTGTTCTTACAAGTGGGTATGTCGTTTATGAACAATATATAGAGAACTGGGCCGATGACTGAGCCTTGAGGGACACCTGCTTGTATAATTTTTATAGCGGAATGTTGCTCTCTTAAATGGACGCTAAAGGTTCTATTACGGAGATACGTGTAAATTAATTTGATTAAATATGGAGGAAAATTTAGATTTATTAATTTATAAACTAGACCGTTTTGCTACATAGTGTCAAATGCTTTTTCGATGTCAAAAAGTGCAACACCTGTATATTTATTACGATTGAATGAATCGGTTGCCGTATCGCACAGTCTTACTAATTGGGCAACTGTTGAGTGGTTGTTTCTGAACCCGAATTGGGTGTATGAAATGATATGTATTAAAATATATGAAAATGTAGGGGTGTTTCAAATGCTCATGCGTCATGTCACTTTTCTTTAATCTAAAATGTAAATTATTTGATTTATCAGTTCCTACGTAATATTGATCTTTTACATTAATTATATATATTTTTAATGATCTGATGATTATTTGTAAAACAAGTTGATCGTGAAATATTTTCTTTCGGAAATGTTGTGTTAGATCGGACTTTTTTTCAAGATATATTAGGTAACCTGTATCTACAGTTGTTACTTACCAGTCAAGAAGAGTGTATGATTTCGTCCAGTAGCAGCTCCGATGATGTTTTGTTCTTCCAACGCTGGAATGACAACGGGCATATCCTTGGTTACTGTGTCACCACTCCCCAATTGGCCAAATTGGTTGCGACCTGCAAAAATTAAAAATTATTATTTTAGTTCAGAACAGAAACATTTAGAATTAATAATGACTCCTTTCAAATTTATTTATTACATACTAGATAATTAATCCCAACCTTTTGTGGTAGAAGATCCCATTTATATTAAATTTAACCTCTGCTTATAATAAAATAAAAATAATAAAAATATTGCTGAATAATGACACTATTTATTAAAGTATTGCAATAATTATTATAGCACAAGAAATATAAATAAAAGATTTTTCAAACTATTTTAAAATAAATTTTAAACAATAATGTTACTTCTTTTTAAAATATTAGATGAATCAAAATTAATGTGACTGAAAGAAAATGTCTTCGTCAGTATTTTAAGACTTACCAAATGTCATAGCTTGCCCCTCCTCTGATACAAGAACACTGTGTGCCGAAACACAGCCGCTGACAGCCAAACGAACTTTGAGATCTTTGAAACGGTAAGGTACATTCAGATTTGGATGTGTACGTTGTAATTTCTTAGATTCTTTCCGACCTACTATGTCCCAGCTTACCATGCCAAATATTATCAACTGGCCAGCAGGTTTTATCATACGCTTCAATAATTCCTACAAATAAAATTATATTATTAACGATAATATTTAATAAATACCTTAAGACAGTGATTCCCAAACTGTGCGCCAAGAAACTATTCAAATATTCCTCCAACTGCTTTAGTTAGACCAATGTTTTCACTTGGATCGCCGCGGAAAAACCCTGATACATTAAGGGCGCCGGTAACCGAAAAAGTTTGGGAACCACTGCCTTAAGATATGATATGAAGTGTGAATTGTCACACATTCAGGATTTCGTAGGTATTTAATACAAGACAACAATTTTTGTTCAAAATCGTATGAAAATTAAGAAATCTTTGAAAAGCCTTTTCATCCAATTAATCTATGTATAAAGCGTTTTCATTTATGCCCTACATTATATTTAAAAAGTTAAAAATAAAAAAAAGTCCTCTGATAACATAAAAAAAAAATTTTTTTAAAGAAAATCTTTTAAAATTTTTGACTGTACTATTCTGGTTCACATCAATATGCAATAAATACAATTTCTTTAGATTTTCATGCCAACCACTCTGGGTAATAGAGTGAGACAACGCTTTTTTTTGGAATTATTTTTGACAAAAACCAAATTAAAATATATTTCGAGATTTTTAAACATTTTAGTTACTGAATCCAGTGACGGATTATCCCCTTAGACAAAAAAGACATTTGTCTTGGGCCCGTAATTTTCAAGGGCCCGGATTTGGGAGGTGAGGACCTTTTTTTGTTTGCTCTTCACTTGGTTTTGGGAGGTAAGGACCTTTTTAAAAAAAACATAGGTTGAGGGCCCGTAAATCAAAAATGTCTTGGGCCCGGTGAAGGCTTAGTCCGCCACTGACTGAATCCATACTTCAGGAGATTTTAGTACCCTACTTTGATTTTAAAAAGATACATGCATTATATTAAATTTTATTATTATATTTTGTGCATTGCTTAGAAATTTTTCAGATTTTTAAACAAGAGTTTTTTAGCATATTTTTTCCAGTTCCGTATTATATACAAAAAAAAATTTAAAAATATTTTGTCTATTTTATACATGGTGTTTTTTTTTAAGCGTCAATATTTTTACTATTTGTAGGTCAAAGAACTGAGAATATGGATGCCATATTTCAACTCTATAGGTCCAGCCTTTGGCCAAAATTTATAGTGTATAAATCGGATGATGGGTGATGGTTCTTTTAGAGCTTGAACAGACCGTTCTACCTGACCCACCATACTCATCTGACTTTGCGCTTTTCGATTATTATCTTTTAAAATCTCTTTAAAACTCTAACCTTTACCATACTAAATTTCTTAGAATTTGCACCTAGCTGGCCTAAATTAATTTGAGTGAAAAATAGTACAATTACTGAGACATAGAAAAATTACTTAATTTTTATTAGATTAATAAAAAAAGTCACACAAAGGCAATGAATAATTATGTAATGAAAAAATTGAAATATAATTAAAAAAAAAAAAAAAAACCAGCTGTGGCCACCACAGTGACCGCCATCACAAACTACTTTTATAAAATACATTCTAGCAGCACAGTAAAAATAACTTGGCCACAAATTTTCTAACAGAGATATTATTTATCATGACCATGGAAACGTTACATATAAGTAGGAAAAAATAGTAACTTCAAAAAATTTTCAAAAATTTTTTCAAAATTTTCGTTTTATCAAAAAACGTCTCAAATAAAAGTTATTAGTTAAAGTTAAAGTTATTAGTTAATTGTATTTATAGCAACTTTTGTTAAATAAATTTTTTCGAAATATTTTTCTGTTGCTAAATATTCGCAAAAATCTTAAAATCGACACGAGTAAACTCCCATTTCTAGTCAACCGATTTTTACTAAAAGTTGATCAACTCGGGCCATTGATGGCAGAAGCAAAAATATGAAGTTTCATAAAAATCCTTTCAGCCGAATTTGCTCTGCACGTGTACACAGACAGACGGACGGACGGACGGACGGACGGACAGACAGACAGACAGACAGACGGACGGACAGACAGACGGACGGACAGACAGACAGACCGACAGACATCATGTTAAAAATAGTCAAAATGTTATGTAGGGATCTCAATTCGTGGAGATCAATCGAAATCTCGAAATGTCAAAATCGGTATGATCACAATACCTTCCTTATATATGTTGACGGTCGGTAAAAAACAAAATTGAAACAGTAATAATTGGTTTTGTTTTTAAACTTTTATCGAATTAACTGCTATATAGTAGTAAATCAAATATTATAAAATTACAAAAATATATAAACGTCAACTTTAGGCCTGCAGAGGATCCCTTTTAGCGTTGTATATTTACAATATTAATAATAATAATATTTATTTGTGTTGAATACATTACAGAAAATGTTAAAATTATAAAAGTTCAAATTTAAAAATAGCTATTAAAAAACAACATTAAAACAAAACAAGAGAAATACACGTCAAATATAATCATAAAATACAATACTATAAAATATAAGACATCTAAATCATAGACACAGTTTTCAGTTAAAATATTTTTTAATTTAATTTTAAAGGTTGTTTTGTCGAGTTTTAAAAGTTTCAGGCAGATGGTTGTAGAAGAAAGTCGTCAAATACATACCATTTTTAAATGGTGTTAATCAGATTTTCAGACATCGAATATTAAATTTACATTTGGTATCAAAAGAATGATTGTAAAGTATGTTACATACATGGTCAGGTTCTCTTTTACGTACATAAATAAAAAACTGTATACTGCCAATTTTATTGCGAATAAACAATGGTCTACAATGTGTTCTATGTGGAGCATTATTAATTTGTCTTATGACATGTTTTTGAATTTTTAGAGATTTTTTCTAAGATTCAGTCAATCGAACTACCATCTTCTTATAGAATCTATACCCCAACTTAGACCGACAGGCACCGAAGTAGAATAAGTGTAGTGTTTCAGAAGAAAGTGAAGATTTTCATATGTTTAGAACATGAGGCCTGTAGAGACACTTTTTAAGATTGTATATTAACAATATAAGTTAAAAATTAATGGGAAACAATTTCTCTAATGAAGGCTAAGTTCAAGAGCTCATCGAGAACGTTAAAACCGGTGGAATACTAAACAAAAAAAACAAAGAGCTCCTTAATAAATGGCATACAATGATAAATATATAATAGAATAAGGTACCACTGACATTTTTTTGCTAAAAACTAAAATCAATATATGAAAATACATCTTATTTTTGATTTGATCAAATATTTTGTACTGATTTGCAAAATATTGCATGTAAAAAATATGGTATTTATGTTAACTACACTATATTAAATTCTTATAGTTTTTTATCAATAGCTTCTCTGAATAACTACATAAAAATTATCTTTTTCTAAAATCTAAAAGTTTGTACATACTGTAAAAGTAGCTTAGCTTTCATTAGTATCCTGAGAATATAGTGTGATGTACTTAAAAAACCATTGCACAAAACTTTCTTAATTCTGGGAATGTAGATAAATAGTTAAATAAATTTGTATTAAATTGTCATAACATAATTTGTATGACAAAATTCTTGGCAAGCAAATAGCAAGAATTATTCAGCACTTTTAACTAAATTATTGATAAATAACAGATTATTTTTGTTAATAAATTTAATAGTATACCTCTGGTAGTTTACTTGGGGTGTCCAGAACATCCCCATGACCGGCAATTAATACTTCATCTGGTTGATTTTGTGAATGGTCAATTTCACTGTTATCACTGAGTTCTGAGTCAATATCACTATCTTCAACCTTCTTTTTTCCGCGTTTTGCAGCTGGTTTCTTAACTGGTGGCCTCTTTCTTTTAGATGACATGATTTTTAAATCTATTCAAAACAAACAAAATGAAATATCATTACTTTTTGCACAAAATATTCAACTAAACCGCTTACCTTGCAAAATCTAACCTATCATGTTTACACGTGCAAATTTTTTAAATGAAAACGTTATAGAAAACACTTGTAAAGTGTATAAAACCGTATTAGATTTAAAATAATTGTATAATATGTTGATAATGCTCGAATTACAAGCATGCTACAAATCAAGTTTACGTAAAAAATACGTTAATATGTACTTACCTATTTGTTTATGTATAATGCAATAAACACACAATGTAGAAAGGTCATAAACTAATATAAATAATGTTGAAGTAGAAGTATAATTAATAAATTAACAGTTATTCTTTGTGTGCAACGTTTGCAAACATATACAACAGCGAAGCCGGTTTATTCTGGCAAAGAAAGCCAGGAACTGAAGCGGTATCCGCATCTACATAAATGAGTCTAAAAATATTTATAATTTAATAAAAATATCATATTTTTAAAAAAATCTAAAAAAATATATTCTTTTTTAATTTTATAAACTGTTTATTTCATAATTTTTTTCTTTATTTGTTACAATTCAGGCATTAATCAGTTTAAATAAATATTTTTTTGTCATTATGATTTTGACATCTGTCTCAAATTATGACATGGCGGTCGATTTAAAAACTAATTTATGACAGGTATTAACGATGATTGAGGACATTAATGATTAAATTGAATATTGTTTTTAAAAAAATATTCATCTTAATAACAAATTTATGTGAAAAATGCCTAATTTTTGTTGGTTTAATTTCGATTCAGATAAAATACAATAATGAGAAGGAATATTAAGCTAAATATTCAATTAATATTGAATATGACGTTGTTTTAAAGTTTAGGACTTTTAGGAACAAAAAAAAAAAAAAACACTTGTTCTGTCTAATCATTTTTGATCTGATCTCTTGTAATAATAAACTTCAATTAAAAAAAAAAACAAAAAATGCTACGAAATACATTTTTTTTAAAATGAGTATATAGTTTCATAGTTAAGCACGTTAGTTTTAATATAACGCACTGTATCCAGTTTCACGTTTGAGTAAAATCAAATCAAACGAACGCTAAGCTAAGCCGCCGGCCTAAATTCATCAACACATTCACACTAACAATTCGCCGCTGTTGCTCTTTCCAGTTCATTTTAATTACTTGCGTAGATAAATATAATGGAACTGGCATATGGCAACAGGGCCGGCGCTAGGATTTGCGAGGCCATGTGCCAGAGCAGGCGCGAGATTGACAAGAAAAATGTATATTGACGCGGAGGTCAAAAAGGGCTGGGTTAATGTTCCGTATAAGTCCACCGCGTCAAATTAGAACTAGGCTGTATGTTTAGAATAGAATATATGTAAGAGTGGGGAACCAATAGTAATCATTCTTGCATATGTGCTCGGTGTAATCAGACACAACTTTTGTGCAATTTAGAATCAAGGGAGAACGGTGTCTACACAGGTGTTATTTACATAGTTAGTTCCTGAAACTTGGAAAATGGCTGATAATTATTTCAATTTTTTAAGTAATATGGAGAGTAAGGATATGAAAGAGGTGTTAAGATGGTGTATGAATGAGGGTCTGATTGTGTCTGAATGTAAATGTCCCAAAAAGTTCCCAGACTCCTGATTTATATAATTGCAATGTGATCTAAATGCTATTCATTTTTTCCCAAATTTAAACCCAAAATGTGATAGCTAAATTTTATCGCGTACAATTTCAAAGAGTTATAAAAAGGATGGATAATTTTATATAAAAAGGTATTCTGTGGCGATTTTCACGGCTCTGGATTTGCCTACTAGTTTTATCATTGTTTGTTTGCATATAGTGAAGATATATAAATGCTTTATACATTTTTAATACATTTACATAATTTGGTATGTATGAATGCGATGAAAAACGGAATGTTCTATTTTAGACATAAAATTGGTAGGTCGGAATATATTGATAATTTGAGGATTCTCTCTTTTAATAAAGTTAGTGTTTTTCAACATATGTATACTATAAATCTCATTCAAACTATTTAAATATGACTTTAAGCGTATAAATACTGAAATTTCGTTATTCAAGTTTTTCTTTAAAAACCTTAATAAGAGCTAAATGTTAACTAACACTTATTAAATAATTGCTTGGATTTCAAAACGTATAACTATCAAGTACTTATTTAGATTTCAGAATCGCAAATATTATATTTTGAAAGAAAGGGGCGGCGCTTCGTCAAGACCAAATCTCATTCCAACTAGCATACACGTTCTGTCTGACGAGTTATGCCTGGTGGACTTATACGGAACATTAACCAAGGGCTGTTTCAATAATGATAGACCACGCAAAATGACGGAATGAACGAGATACATCAGTCAAAATGTAATTTTCCTTACCTAGTGCTGTCCGCTACCACGCCATGTTTACATATTAGATACTCCTATAATGTTTCAAATGTATATATTTTAATGAGGGATACATTTTGTGAATGTTACAGTATTTTTTTTCTGTGGCATCTATCAATAACAACTTTCGGCTGTTTGATATTTTCTCGTATTCGGGGAATCACAGCGCTTCAAAGCTGATGCAAAGCACCCCACCCGTTTTCTTCTTTCTTATTTCAGCACGCTCGAAAACTACATATACAATTTAGATGGGAGTTTGGTGTACGCGCGATTCAGAAATTTCGCACCATACGCGAGGACATGTGCCACTGCACATGCCTAGCGCCGGCACTGTGTGGCAACACTGTACCGAGACACTAACATGTAGTGTCCACAGCATTGTTTACTAGATCTAAATTATTAAAATCTATCACTAATATAAATAATTCTTGAATTAGAAATAATAAAAATAAATATACGCAGATTTAGCTAGTTTAATGCAATTTTAAAGTATAAATAAGATTTTAAATTTAGTTTTCCTTATTAAAAATTTTTACGACACTGTCCCAGCGCCACCCTGTCTCGGCCGACACATGGGTGACGTTATAAGAAATTTTGGCTACAAAACACTAAAAAAATGTTAAAAAATAAATAAAATTTTTACTGCATGTGTGTTTTAAGTTAGAAAGCACAACTTGAAAGTGAAATATTTTTATTTTGTTCCGAGCTACAGATAGCTCAAGAACAAGGATGCGAAAGTGTTTAAATCAAAATGGAAGGCATTTTTAATACTTCTAAATAAAAATACTATACTTTTAATCTCTATAACGATAGAGAATACAATTTTCTGTAAACCGCAAAAAAACAGTAAAAGTTGTTTCTTTTCAAAAGTTCTATCCAAAGATGCCCAACACGAGATACGTTCCTATTTAAAAAACCAAAGTTGTCCTTGATATCCTGTAGAATGCATTTCTCAAGAGTTGATACCAGGGACGTTATCGTATATTCGCCAAACTGACATAAATAAAACCAATCACAATGCAGTTTGCAGCCGGTTCTACGTCCGATGCTTAGCAACCAAGCTACTGCCTATAGGACCCGTAAAATGTTTTTTTTGCTCATCACATGGTTGTGAAACGATGTTCCCGCCTTTTTTCTTTCGTCATTTGAATTCGGAATAATGTTTCCTTATTAATTTTTTGCTTACCACTTTTTTTCGGTTCATGTTCCTGCCATTGAACCTTGCCTAGAGCCCCGATTTTTCTTAGTCTACTACTAGAAATACATCAGAATCAGAAAAAGACATTCGAAAAACAAATTATTATATGATTGAAACATTTGATTAGATTTTTGTATTTGAAACATAGGAAAATTAACAGTAATTTGTATTTATTATATTTTTTTCCTACACTAATTAATAAAATCTATTTTAATTGTTAAAAAATAAGGTTACAAGATCTAAAATTATAAGAGTGTATATTTACACAATATTAAACTCATCTTGCTACAGTTTAGAATATGTTATACCCTTTTCACACTAGAACTTTAAGACGAGTGAACTTAAAGTTCACCGATGTTTAACATCGGTATGCTTTCACACTTGATGTTTAAATCTCTGGTGCTGTCATCAGCTACAGTAATTTTGTCCTTAAGTCACCGTCCGTAAACTACCAGTTTTGAATTGTCTGCGCAGACGCACATTTTGAATTATTATAAACAAATATGGATATTTCATTTCATTCTACAATAAAGACACTACAATAAAGAATATATTACACCTGTATTAACATGTAAGTCGATACATTTTATCTCAATTATTGTAGCTCTGTATTTTATTAAACACATTATTAAAATAAATAATTTTATTATAACAATAAGTATAAACTTCTTATAACGTCGATATAATACAGTATTCTTGTTTATGATAATATAAACTGTTGACAGCACAAATTCAAGGAGTATTTTTTTATAATAGAAATTAAGTTGGCAATGCGGACGATGTTTACGACGCAGATCTCTGTCTTAAACATCGCTTGTATTTAGACGAGGCCATACGGTTTCACATTAGCGTTTAAAGATACATTCACTTTAACATCCGATCTTAAAATTCTAGTGTGAAAAGGGTATTAGCTTTCCCATTTCCGGGATATTTTATTATCTAGAAACATCCCAAGCGATTAGAGCTATTGAAATCTGTACATCTTTAACGGTTACTTAGATCCTGTAAATCATGTTACCTAATTAAAATTAAATTGTTACGTACCGTATTTTTCGGACCATAAGACGCATCTTTTGCGCAAGAAAATCCACTTAAAATTGGGGTGCGTCTTATGGTCCGAAGGTGCGTTGTTTAAAAAGTGTGCGATGTTAGTGTGGAATCAGTTCAGAGCGCATAAAACAGAATCAACCAAGAAAATATAATAGAAATGAATACAGAATTAGCTGTCATGTCTGGAGGCCTTACAAGTCAACGACAACTTTTGGATGTGTCAATTAATAAACCATTTAATAATTTTGTGCGGAAAGAGTGGAACAAATGAATAATAAAGCCAAATCACGATGTTACAGCAACAGGACGTATGAAAGGGCCGACAATTTCAGAACTATGTACCTGGGTAAATAACACAAGGTTAGCTGTAAAAGAAAAGACGATTATAAAATCATTAAAAAATGCGGTATAAGTAACGCATTAGGTAGTATCGAAAATGACTTGGTTTTTGAAGAGATTGACAACAATAGTTCAGACGAAAATAATAAGAACAGAGACATTAACGAGACGAGTGATAGTATAGAGAGTGAAGATGAACAGAATGTTGCTGTTACAAGTTATCGTAATTATAAATATTTTTTATAAAAATTGTCTCATAAATTTGGGGTGCGTCTTATTGGACCATAAAACGCACCTTATGATCCGAAAAATACGGTAAGTAAAACTATGAGGCACATTTAAATACTTGAGTGAAACACTGCATCTTTCTTTCAATACAAGTTTATTTAAAACTAATTGTACATTTCGTGCGATTAAGGAAGCAATTATCCGGCACGAGGAGGACCAACGATGATGACAATAATAAAATAGCACCATTTGAACGAAAAGCAAAGTTTAAACATATTCTGCTGCAGCTTTCATATTTAATAAATACATCATCTCAAACCTTATGTTTTCATGGTAGTGTCAAAGGCGCGACAGGGGTGAGAGGCGTGGTATTATATTTACAAGTTCGAATTTCATGGTGGGGTTGGAGGCGTGATAAGTGCGCGTTTTCGGTTTTGACAACATTTGTATCTAACCCAAATCTAACCTAAAAGTTTATACAAGTGTTTGGAGTAAAACGGTTATTCAATTTCATTAAATATGCCGTCAAATCGAAGGAGACGTCTAGCTCTTTTTTATGCATATTTAGACTTATTGCGATATGAAGCAAAGCGATGGTGGGTACGTCCCATACATAAATAGAAACAGAAGGCAACAGGGAGATTATTTTAACTTGTTGCAAGAAGTGCGACACAAAAAACACAGACAGTTACTTCAATTACAAGAAAAGAATGTAATACACAATCTTTTTTACTTGACATAACAATTTAGAATGAAGATTCTGTTGGCCCCTGTTTGGGGGTATATTATTAGTATACCCACTGCATGACATTTCTGCAGACCAGATATTTGAAACCGAATCCATAATAATAAACTTTATGACTGCCGACAACATTGTAAAAGTCGCTATTTCGCTACATCAATTTACGTTTTTTTAATTTTTTTTTTAGGAAATTAATATAAGTGTCTCGCTAAAGATCTCACCATTCCGAAAAAATATATCTGTTTCTATGGTTTCGATGATGCGGTCAGAGCTAGAGTTGAAATTTCTGAACTTGCGACACCGCGCCTACGACACTATGGTACGGGTTTTTTCAAATTAGAGCGATCCTATTGATTGAATTTCTTGTTCCACGCTTCCAACACCAAAATGAAAATGATACATTAGTTAAAATTCTTGACTATCTATAACAATGGCAAATTTCTGGCAAAGCCTTTGTTTCACATGCAAATGCATATAAAAGTTTAAAATTATAAAGCATTGTTGATTTTAAAATTATTCGTCATTGGCTTACATGAATGGAAAGATAATTGAATCACCGATAATAAAATGACGCTGTGCATTCTTTTCTGACATAATTGCTAAGAGCTGCGAGTCGAAAAAAATAAACAATTGATGATATTACACAAAAGATTTTGCAGAAAAATGCGGGTTAACAGGTATTTGTTTTATCGAAATATGGTGTTTTATTAAGATTAAAATCTGTTGTATGAAATGGAAATTTGGACTTTAAACCAAGAACACATTATACAACTGGAGATTATTGAAATGTGGATTTACATTGTACATTGGAGATTTATCATGAATGGACAAATGAAGAATGAACTTACTATTATCTTTCAGACAGTTGGAATATCGCAGATATATCACAAAAAAGGGAAATGTTAATTACTACAATTTTTATGACGACAATAAATTTCGTTAAAAAATCTACGTCATTGCTTTGGATCTTAATCAAGAGATTTATTTCGAGCCTGTCTCCATTAATATTGTAATATTAAACTAACATCAAAAACAATTGTTTATGATGTTAGTTTAACGTAACATTAGAATATGTAATATTACAACATATTATTATATGATTTAGTTTACTAAGGTTATTGTTCTTTATAGCACCTGAGGAAGCTAACAATGGTTTAACGAAACGTGTTTCTAAAATATACGTATTGTCCAAAAAGCTGAGTGACTCTTTTTCTTTCTCTTACCACTTAATTATTTGGAGGTAAAACATTTTCCATTTTTAATTTTACTAAAAATAAGCATTAACAATCATAAAAATTTGGGGGTTAAATATTCAGGCCCAGTCTTTCCACCTTCAGGTAAACTTCTAGGTAACTAACTGACAGATAAGGTTATGTGATACTTTCTGTGCTGAATAAATGACAGCCTGTCTTTCAATACATGTTTATCTAAATACGGATAGTTATCTAACGGATAATGAGACTGATGTATTGAATTCACTGATTGATATTGACATTTATTCAGCAGATGAAGTTCCAGATAACCTTATCTGTCAGATAGTTACCTAGACGATTATCTGAAGGCGGTAAGACCGGGCCTTAGCACAATATAATTTTATTCAACATCTTAAATAATAGCTCCCGCGAGTAGAACTTAATGCGCGCATGTAGTTTAGTTTCTTTTGAACATTTGAATGTGAATACTTTCCGACATAAAACTAATAATAATTATCTTTTATACCAAATTAAAACTAATACATTAAACTTACAATACATCTTTTTACCAATTAATAGGTCTTGATTTTAGTAGAAATTTCAATTACATATATTTTGGTTAATAAATAACCCGTACAAGTCTTTCAACGCATTAATAAATAAAATAGGTGTATGTATCAACAGCACAGTTTCATTTTCTAATTAAAAACTGGTTTTTATTTTTGTCAAAACTGGTTTTAGTGGATTATAATAGACGAGAACGTAAAGAATACAAACATTATTTTTCGTTTTCGTTCCGAACGTTATTTTTTGTTCTCAGTCCCTGCATTTAAAAACAAATAAAAACGAATAAATTATATTTAATAACCTAACTAATATATTAAAATTACTGATGTGGAAATGATAAGTTAATTTTTACATCTGTACTATCTTGAGGTTGACGAGATATTAATGATCTTACATGCTCTCTCATATCTCCATTAATTTTCTTACTTTTTAAATTAAAATTACCATCTTTAGATAAAAATCCCTTCTCTTCTGTATAAAACGAACCAAAAGATGACTCAGGTGTTGTTTTATCAGAAAATGAACTAGTTTTAGATGTATTCTTTTGTTTTGTTTCAATTTTTTCATATGATGAATCTGAGGAATATTTATGAAAAGAACTGTCTTCAAATATTTTTGTTTTAGATTCATTCGAATCATCTAAGAAAATATCAAATGATTTTTTGTTTTTTAAAATAGAATTAGTTACTGATGAATCATCTGTAAATATTTCAAATGATTTTGGTTTATCTTTTGACAATTTCGATTTGCAAGTTTCATCTTCAAATATTGGAAAATCTTTTTTGGTTTTATTCTTCGAACTTTTCTCGTTATCTTCAAAAATGGGAAAGTGTTTTTCCTTTTTTACAGCTCCTGTGTTAGCATTTATCTTGGATATATACTTTGTGTTGTCGCATATTTCATCCTCAAAAATAGGAATTTGAGTCTTAATAGCAAAATTAGTTTTAGTGAAACTTGGTTTCTCAAATTTATCTTCAAAAATTGGTATTGGATTTTCTTTTTTAATACACCCTTTCTTACTATCTATTATTTCGGGAAGATTGTTATTTATTTTTGTACTAATATTATCTTCAAAAGTACTTTGTTCTTTGAAAGATTGTTTTGTAATAATTGCCGTTTTTCTCAGATTATTTGAATTCTCAGACACGTTATCTTCAAAAATTGGAAATGGAGTTTTTTTATTAATGTCATGTTCGACAAAACCATCATTTTTTGTTCTCACACTTCTACAATCTTCAAAAACCTGGAAAGCATTTTGTTTTTTGATAGATTCTTCATTAATAATTGTTCTTTTCAGATTATTAGAATTCTCAGAAGTGTCATCTTCAAAAATAGGAAAACAATCTTTTTTAACACCGCTGCTCGCGATATTCAAAACTTTTTTTGATAATTCTTTAGCATTATCTTTAGTATTATCATCATATATACCTATTGGGGCTTCAAGTTTTAGTTTAGCACCAAGAGATGTCGCAATAGAATCTGGATTTTCATCTGGATCCAGATAAGAAAATACCGTGCGAGGTCTTACTAATTCATTCTGGTTTTTTATACTCGAATCAGCATTTTTGTTGCAAGCTTCTTCAAATATATATTTTTTTGATATATCTTCTACTTTTGTGCAAGTTAAAGAATCAGTTAACAATTTTTCACTTTCTAAATGATGCGAATATTTTATTTCTGATTTTGAAAGAGAATCAAAATCTTGTTCTAAATTTTTGCTACAACTTGAATTCTGTTTTACTTCTTTAATAGTTGGTGGTAATTTTATTTTAGCTAAATATTTCTCAGCAATTATTTCTTCTAAACTTGTTTCGATGTCGTTTGAATATACTTTGTGTTTGGGGTACATTGGTATTTTCGTTTTGTCTTCAGGATCGGGAATACAGATTGGTGTTATCCAATCGGAGAAGTCATCCATGTTATTTGAGATAAAATCTGGATATAAATGTATGGTTTCTGTCGATTCTTTTATTGGCGCTTCATCTTCATGGACTGGAAAATAAAACATGTTTTTAATTAACCTATGGTACTATATAATATCCACGTGTTTCGGTATGACTTTATGACGTCCCTGGGAGCTCCCAGAAATGTTTCTTACGGAAGGTAAACCTATAGTATATTTAGGGTGTTTTTAGTTAATTACAATAGTGTTAATTCAAAAAATCACATCGCGAGATATATATACACAAATATGTAGGTATATAATGAAAAAATAAATATATTTATTTAAATTTTGAGTGGAGTATCAAGTGAAACCTCTTAATGGGTTGATAAACAGATACATTTTTATTTTTTTTAAATCAATTTTTTTAGGGGTTCTTCAACAAAAGTATGTAAAGAAAACTTTTGTCCCCCAACCTATTTTCCAGAGGGCTTGATCTAAAAATCCGAAAAAAATCTCAATAATGTATATTGATGGGAACCAGAATATCAACAGGAATTTTTGATCAGATTATTTTTTCGAAAAATATCGATTAATAAGGCCCTTATTAATCGATATTTTTATTAAGCTTAGTAAATTTTAAGCAAATGGTCAACAATGGTCACAATATAAAAATCCCATAATGAACCATAGCAACCATTTTCTAACTATTTGGTTATAGTTAACTAAGATTTCATAAACCGGCCCTTAGCGTCGTTGAAAAAAATTATTGTGTGGCAGAATAGTTTTTCAATTTTTAAAAAAATTTTAATACGATTATTTTTCCTAAAAATGTATTAAAAAATCACAATATCGCACCCTTTACCCCAAAGCGCTTAAACTAAAAATCTGAAAAAATTCTAAATAATGTACATTGATTTAAACTGGAAACGTACGAGAGGGATTTTTGATCAGATTTCGTTTTTGGAAAATACTGCAATTTTTGTTTTTTTTTAAGATAGTGCGTGTATTTTTTTTTAATTAAAAATATTAAAAAAATAATATATTTTTTTAATAGTTGCGAACTGAGTCACTTACACCACACCACACTACAACCTACACTGTAAAATATTTCTTATTAATCTAATGATGACTTGAATACGAAGCAAACGCAGAAAAAAACGCTTGTATATTTAGCAAGTTATTTAAATTTTGTTTAAAAAAATGAAATGGAAGCTCTAAGTTCTCAAATAACTAATAAAAATGATTATAAAAAAAACTGTTGATTTTGGTGTGATAATTCAACCAAATAAAAAATGCTCTACTTGATATATCTCTAGATGAATCTCAGAAATATTCTATAAAAGTGGTTCACGAGAAATAGCAAACAAAATTAATAATTTAGAATTCATTTTATTAACAGTTATTTGGGATAAAATTCTTTCCAAAATAAATGCAAGCAGTAAATCCTTACAAGATCCTATTATGCCAATCTCGTTTGCGGCAAATATTTTTGACAATTTATTTACTTACGTTAATAGTTTAAGAAGTTTATTTCCCGAAATAGAAGCGGAGGCATTAAACGCATCAGAAATAAAAACTTATTCCGATTCAAAAAAAAAAAAGGTCCCGAAAAAGGAAAGGATTTTTTGATGAAATTCATCATGATGAAGAAGACGTAAATTCTTGTAGTCAGAGCCAAAAAGCCTTTAAACGAAATTGTTTTTATGTGATTTGTGACAAAATATCTTTTGAACTAAAACTACGTAGCAAAAGTTACAAAGACATTTTTAAAATATTTCATACAGACTTAAATGCCGACGTATCAATTAGATCTGAACATACCGCATTGCTAAAAAAAATGGTACAATGAAGACATTGATACTGAAGAATTGGACGAGAAACTGTTGCAATTTATGTTAATTTGTGAAAAGCCAAAATTTAAAGTTGCCATCTGATATGCTACAATTTATAAAGACCACAAAAATTGTATCCACATTTCCAAATATAGAAATCTTATTGCGCATATATTTAACTTTGCCTGTATCAAATGCATCTGGTGAAAGGTCGTTTTCAGTATTAAAACGTGTAAAAAATTATTTACGAAACTCATTGAACCAATCAAAATTGACTTATTTAGCTGTACTATATATCGAACAAAATGCTTTGAACAATATAAATTATGATGAAATAATTGATAATTTTGCAGAATTCAAAGCGAGAAAAAAGGATTTTTGAATTGTCGTTTTTCCTTGATTCTATTGGAATAAAAACTAAAATTTATTTATTTTGTTTTGTATTGAAAATTCTTTTTTTAATAAAAAATTAACATATGCATTAGTTTTTTTAACTACCTCAGGAACATTATTTATTTATTTTTTTAATTTCATTTGTTTTCTAATTTTTGGAGAGTATTTTTTTTTGGTCTACTTCTTTACCCCGGCAGGGAAAAAATGTCTAGGGCCCCAAAATAGGTTAATCCGGCCCTGATACCCTGTATCTTTCTTGTAATGAACTACGTTCAACAATATTTCATTTTGACATACTTATACGGCATGTGGAGATCATTTTACCTTTAAAAGAAGGAGTTAAATGATGATTACTGCCAGCTGTTCTTTTCTTGGGTTTCAACTTAGTCCATGGACCCGGTTTCAGTGTATTTTCCTTAATGACATCTTGACGCTTTGCGACATCCAGTACACTTTTAATAGTGCCTGATACAGCGCTAGCCCCATCATTATTTTCATCATTTCCATCCGTATATACAGACACCATCTTGTTACTTTTAGTTGATGTTTTTGATGCAGATGGCAAAGAACCAGGAGTAAGACGTAACACCTAAACAAAATTGGTATATAAATTAATTATTTAGGAGTAAAATATTTAACATGGGCCGTGCTAGGAGCAAATAACCATCGTTGAAGTGCGCCAAAAATATTAACTAACTATAATATTTAAACTATTAAGTCCCAACAGATACAGAAATGCTTCTTTTAACGAAGTAGATACGTTCCGAAAAACTACTTTGTTATGTTTATTGTTTTTAGAAATAAAATTATAATTGTTAGAATAGTAACGTGTTCTTAAACTACAAAAATATAGTCACATTTAATCAAATAAAGCTGGCCATAAATGCTGAAGTGCCATGTAAACTATCAATATGTCAATACTGCCAATAGCAACCAAATAAAAAAAATCTTATTTTTTACTTAATACCAGGTCTACAAGTATGAAATGCGGATTTTTTTTTTAAATAAATACATTAAACTCAAAAGAGCAGTAAAAGTTTATTTATTCAAAGTATGCTCCATTAGAAGTTATACATTTTCCCCATATTTCAGGCAATTTGTGAATACCTCGCCAGTAGAACTCTTCCCCTTTCCCCGCAAACCATTCAACTAGCCATTCTTTCACATTTTCATATGAACAAAAGTGCTGTTCGGCAAGTGCGTGACCCATCGATGCGAACAAGTGGTAATCTGAAGGGGCGAAGTCTGGTGAGTAAGCGGCATGAGGTAGCACTTCCCACTTGAGTGCCTCCAATGTGTTGCAAACTGCTTTTGCCTTATGTGATGGAGCATTATCGTGAAGAAAGATTACCTTGTGCTGTCTTCTTTCGTATTCTGGTCGTTTTATGAGCAGCGAATGGTTCAATTCGATCAGTTGTTGTTGGTAGCGTTGGGTATTAACTGTTTCACCAGGTTTTAACAATTCATAATAGACCACACCCTTTTGGTCCCACCAAGTACAGAGCATTGTCTTTTTGTCAAAGCGATTCGGCCTTGCAGTTGATGTTTTTCCATCTGCCTCTCATTCAATGCATGTGGAACCCATCTGCCGACTTTCTGGATCTTACCCATCTCTCGTAGGCGATTGGAAACGGCTTGTTGACTAACGCCTAACTGCTCTGCTAGTTGTTTTTGTGATTGACTATCGTCTTCCTGTAGCAATGTTTCCAATTTTGTATCTTCATATTTTTTTGGAGGATTTCCATGTTCTTTGTCTGTAAGATCAAAGTGACCACTTTTGAAACGCCGAAACTATCGTTCACACGTATCTTGCGATGGAGCATATTCACCATAAGCTTCTCGAAGCAGTCGGTATGATTCAGCAGCAGTTTTTTTTTTCAAATGAAAACAAAACAGTAGTACTGTCCGCGAATGCTCTTTATTTGGCACAAAATTTGACATTTTTAACACAGTAAAACAAAACTATATGATCACTTTTCAAATTATAACCTATGCGCATTTGAGACTTAATGATAACTTAACAAAACGCCATATGTGTTGAAACTTTGAACTATACACTCTGTTTGCGCGGCAAGTTTGAAAAAAATCCGCATTTCATACTTGTAGACCTGGGAATTAGTAAAGAATTAGAATAAGTAAAACTAGTCAATACTTTTGATAAATAAAATTATAATTGTTGCTTTTACTAAAATATGTGTGTATCATACATGATATTAACAAATTATAATAATATACAAATTATATCAATGAAAATGTTTGTATTTAAAAATGGTTTTTTACCAATCCAAATAAATTTGAAATTACAGTCCGGTTTAGTTAAGGTTAATAACAAAAATGATGAACTTAATCAAATCATAAAATTTAAAAATAGAAATATAAGTGTTACAAGCAGAGAACGTAGGTAAAAAATAAAATAATAGAAGATCTGCAAAATTTGAATAAATTCAAATCAAGTTCATTTAATAGCGTATCAACTCAAACGGAAAATCAACTAAGCGCTTCTGCGTGTACTCAGAATGTTCAAAAACTAACTTTCCAAAACCTACACCCAGAATTTAATAATCATCCAATTATGCCAATAAACGTAGAAAATTATTATTGTTGTCCGATAGTCACGCTAGAAACTGTAGCAATTTCATGCCTGATTTTGAGGTAAATATTATCTTCAAACCTGGTGACCACTACATGAAATAATTAAGGACTTGAAAAAACTAACAGCCAATTACACTAAAAAGAACTTCAGTCTAGGAGGCGGATTAGAATTTGCAGTCATACTAATTTACAGATATGATATTCCGTCCTATAATGATGATATATCGCTGGTGACCTGGCAATACCTCCTATCTACAATTTTTAGCGAAAATAAGTTCTGGGTTTGCATTGTAACCCACTCTTTAGTGCACAAGTTGTGACAATATTTCTTAAACAAGAAAAATATTTAAGGTCTAAGGGCCGAATTCAGAAACGTTCCTAATCCTCACCTCATCCTCACCTCAAACTCAATTGGCAATGAGTCACTCATTTGGAATTCAGAAACAAAAGTTGGAAATTAGTAACTCATTGCCCACTCACTTATCTGTCAAATTTGAGTGAAAAGTGAGTGAGATTTGAGGCCAGTAGCAAGCTACCTTAAACTTGACTCATTTGAAATTTTACTGTATATAAACATAAAAATATATTTATAGCAATATGGTTAACGATTTTTGGGATTTTTTTGAGTATGTCGAGGATGAAAACGTTTATTTAAATGTGCCTAGTTAAATATGAAACGAAAAAAGAAAAAAATACTTATTTTTTAATATAAAATAATTGTTTTTATCAGGCGGTATTTACGGGATGTTCAAAATCCTCTTGAAAATTTCACTGATTGCGAACTTATAAAGAGATTTCGTTTCTCAAGAAACACGATAACACATATAATACTTCCTATGGTATATCCAGAATATGGGATACTACAGAAGCGTGGTCTGCCTATTTCTCCAATTGTGAAACTATGCGTTGCTTTACAATTTTATGCATCAGGAAGTTACCAGGTACATTTTTATTAGATAAGCAAGTTATTCTTTTAAACTCATTATTATATATCTTTATATTAGAGAATACATGGTAACTTACATTTAGTTAGTCAATCCTCGAGCTGCAGAATAATAAAAGAAGTTTCCGAAAATATTTCTGCAAACCTGGGAACATATATTAGATTTCCCGATACTAATGAGGATATCGAAAAAAATCGTTATGGATTTTTTAAAATCGCTGGTTTTCCTGGAGTCACCGGTTGTGTTGATGGTACTCATATCGAAATAAAAAATCCCGGAGGCAGGAATGCAGAACTATTTCGAAATAGAAAAGGCTGGATGTCATTAAATATGCAAGTAGTAGCAGGTTCAAACTGTGAAATCTTGGACATTGTTATTCGCTGGCCAGGATCTGCCCATGATAGCAGGATATTTAACAGTTGTTCTGTTAGAATGAAATTTGAAGAAAATCGCTTGTCAGGAATTATTCTCAGAGATAGTGCATATAAACAGACAAGTTACTTATATACTCCAGTTTCAAATCCTACTACAAGAGGAGAAACTCGATACAACTATTCCCATAGTAGAACAAGAAATGTGGTAGAACGAACTTTTGGAATATGGAAGTCAAGATTTAGATGTCTCGTCAATACACTTTTATATAGTTTAAGAAATGTCACTAGAATTATTGCTGCGACTGCCGTCTTACATAATGTGGCTATCAAGGAAAATGTAGTACTTGATGAAATTGAAGTTGATCAAGGGATTGTTGCTCATATTCCTTTACCGGCTGGACAACAATTCAGAGGAAATGCTATAAAAGCAGCTTTTATTCAACGCCATTTTACTAATTAATAAAAATTAAGTACAGCGATCGCCAAGTATGTAGATTTACGGCAGCCGTGTCAATTATATACACATAAATAATAATACTATATGTTTATTTATAATATAATGTAATAAATAATAAATACATTAAAAAATTAGTTGCTTTTCTAAAATTTTTGTTTTTAAAATTTCTTGTTTTAATTGTTCTTCAGCTATAAAATAATACTTTATTTTTACGTATTCTGTTTTTAACAATATACTGCTGTCAAAATATTATTTGTCACTACCAAACCGTTTCCATAGCTATTACTTATTATTTTGTTTTGACGTCATTAAAATGGTGACGTTTTCCCTCAACCGTCCCTTAAGTTAGTGACTCATTTACAATAGACCATATTAGTAACTACGTCACAAATTGGAATTCAGTGCTGCCGTCTCGCGGTTGGATTCCTTTTATTTGAATTTTCTATAATATAAAGTATCTGGACTGTATATATTAGTATATATTTATCAAAAATACATATTTTATGCTCCAAAATTGAAAATATTTATAAAATTAAGGTAACAAAAGTAATGTCCCATGTATTTTAAACTTCAAAAGGACTCAGCTCTCAGATGGCAGCACATGTATGTGACGACACACTAATATGGTCTATTGTTTATGAATAACAAAAGTGAGTGAGGGAACGACTCAACCTAAAATGAGTGTAAGATGAGGTGAGGCTGAGGTGAAGTTGAGGTGAGGATTAGGAACGTTTCTGAATTCGGCCCTAAACTTCGTACAAAGCATTACCTTTTATCTTAAACTACGCAAAAACGGCTGATATAAAGCAGTACTAGTAGGATCCTTTAAATTTCTATTTATGCAGATAGGAGGTATTGCCAGGTCACCCGCGATATGCTATCTAAATCAGACATGTGCAATATACGGCCCGCGGGCCGTATCCGGCCCGTTGCCTCATTTTGTCCGGCCCGCGATAACTGTCGAAAATCCCATTGAATCTAGCCGCGCGTATATCTTTGTTTTCAAAGATCAAATGCGGTTAAACGGTTGATGTTAATGTGGAACAAGCGCCACTTTCTCTGCAAATGGAATTACTCGAGCTACAGGAGAACTCAGATTTGAAGTCAAAAATGAAGGACAATTCACTAATTGAGTTTTAAAAGAAATATTTCCTGTTTGGCAAATTTCCGAAAATCACAGCTTTAGCTCAGAAGAGCATAATTACGCTCTTTGGAAGTACTTACAAATGTGAGCAGTTATTTTCTAGCATGTAGTTCGTTAAATCAATAACAAGACCGCGAGTAACGGATTCGCACCTAGAAAACACGTTGCGTGTTGCTACACTAGTTATTTCCACGAAAATTGACAAACTTATGAGCAATATGAAGCCCCAACCGGTCCATTAAAATTTAATAAACATTTTGTTCTTATTTAACAATATTTAGGCATTATAAAAGATTTTTTATTTTTTTCTTGGGTTTTTTTATGAATGTTATTAACTTACATATTTTTTGTTTAGTTTAGAAAATTTAGAATGTTTTATTTTTTTATAACAAAGACAATTTCACTAAGGTAATTAAAAAAAAAAAAACTAATGATTCTGAAACAGTAATCTTTTTACATGTATCAGCAATAATAATATTCAACGTCTTTAGCAAACACCAGATGGCGAACAAAAGTGCAATAGAAACAAAACAAGAAACAATTAATTTTTGTTGTTACCTGATGACCAACTCGGACGCTGGGGACAGTAGCACGATGTTTATGTTTATAAGTTCTAAGTGATGTGAGAGCATGCCGTTGTTCCTCCAACTGTTGATTATAATCGTCTTCCTGTACCACCTGTCTACCTGCTGCCATGAACATATTTCTAAACACAGAAAAAAAACATACATATAAAAAATTGATGTGAAGTGTTAATTTTCATACATTTCAGAATTTCATAAGTGAAAATATTTCTTGGGAATATTTTTAACTGGCATCGGTTAAAAAAATAATTTTTAGATCAATTTACGTCTACGAGACAATATTTTTATCGTTCGTTCCAATTTTAGTATATGTACCGCCGAAGCGAGTACAATATTATATATATATATATTATCTTAAACAACAATAATTTTGATTGCAAAATCAACCATGTTCCCTCTGTTAATATAAATATTAAGAGCTTTCATTATCGTGAAAGAATGATGAATTAAAAAAAAATAATAATTTCGAAAATTCAATAATTTTTAAAATAGTTATCTGATAAAAAAAAAACCGATCATACTATTTTGGTTCTCATTCCTCAAAATATTTTCCAGAAATTTAAATTGACCTCTCTGGATTACGGGATGTGACAAAAGATTTTTTTATACTTAGCGGCTTCTTTATTTATAGTTTAATAACATTGTATTTTTGGTGAACATTTAAAATTTAATTTTAATGTTTGAGAAAATATCATTTGAGACATAAAAGATATGTTTTAGCGAAATAAATTGAGTGCGAAAGGATTAAATTAATACAGAATATCACCATAACTAGAGATGGCAAAATAAATTGAAACATCGATGTATCGATGTTTTGAAACATCGCCACCAAGTTTTCGATGTCAATGAAAACATCGACCAAAAACATCAATGTATCGATGTTTTCTCAATTTTTTTTTTTTATCATGTTATTAATTAATTTTCCTTACTTATATAATTTTAAACTATATTAATAATAATAATAATACTGTTTATTGACTCAATTCAGTTTTACAGTTTTAAGTCAGTCATATACAATGATTATAACAAGTTACATAAAAAGTTATATATTAGTTACATAAATAATAAATTCGAGTTAAAGTAATATATCTATTTGAAGTTTAAAAATTCCTCACTATATCCTCACAAAACAAAAAATAAAATCACTACTTACATGTAAAATTGCTTTGTAACATGTATTTAAAGCTAATAAAATAGATTTTGTTGTATATGATGTAGAAAGACTAAACTTATATTGCGCATGAGCCTAGTAGTAGAATTTACATCTAATATTTATCGGGTAAGCCAAATAAAAATAATAATTTTGATAAGAGGTTTCCCGACAATCTATTGCATTTTTGATGAATTGTAGCCTCAGCTTTTGAAAACAGCCGTTCCGCTGGAACGGAGGTGGCTACTGAGCCCAAGTATTGCTGGTATTGCCAATATATATAATTTAGGGTAAACTAATTTGAGGTCCGACCATAATTCAAGAGGGCTGGTTTTGAAATTTGCTGCCACTGGGATGGAGAGATACATTGAAATTTCAGTATCTAGGTCCAAACTTTGATCCGGCATTTTTTTGATCGACTTAAAGCGAGTGATTTATGGTGGGCCCATATATTGGAACTACACCCACCCTGGTCATTGTTCTAATCTGCAGATGAGGATCCTGGGGAAGGCACGTTGGTTGGTATTGCAGCTACCAATTTTTTTAATTTGGTTAAGGGTTTGGGATGAAGCAATTGCATCAGAAAAATGTATGTTTTTAAACCTCGGATCAAGGAACATTGGTAAAATTAATAAATGGGCATGTTCAAGATCTTCGAATCTTGTCTCAAACTTGCTATGGATGTCCGGTATCGCCGATATCCGGTGTGGCGTTGTTGTTGTGGCGAACGGTTGGGTAGAGTTAGGTTTAAGTAACAGCGTAATAACTACTCAAGTCAAAAACTCAATCATTACGTGCATTAAACTAATTTGAACATTTTAAATCTTAATTTGAAAACATCGATATATTTAGAATGTGGACCTCGATGTTAAAAAAACATCGGAAACAAAACCTCGATGTAAAAATGTCGATGTTTTTACTGCATAATATCGATGTTTTAAAAACATCAATATTTCTTTGCCATCCCTAACCATAACTCAGTCACTTCAGTAGATGCATCTCAATTGTATCACTTACTTTTGTGCTGTAACAAGTTCTTCGTAAGGTTGTGCGATAGCTTGCATTCCCAGTTGATATACAGCATTTGCACGTTTATAATCACCAGCGATTTCATGGTAAAATGCCCAGGCTCGATATAAGTCAGCACAGGATTTACAAATTTCTTTCGAATGAAGAAGTTGAAATAGTTCATCAGGATTTTGTTGAAGATCAATCTATATAAAAAAAAATAAATAAATAAATAATTCAAATCTAACATAAAATGCCATCATTTATTTAATAACTTACATATTTGATCCATAGTTTACAATGTCTTCTATCATGAACATATCTTTCATCATTCTCAAATTTTCCTAAACAGTCTTCGAGAAGTGGTATTAAATTTCCTTCATGACCATGCTTAGGATAACTCTGTTCAACCCAAGAGATGTAATTGTACCAGTTGTCTAACGGATCATCTCCTTCATAAGTTCGGATTGCATTCTCAAATTCCCTGCAGATTATAATTAAAAATGTTACAGTTTATTAGAAATCCAGATATGTAAACCTCAATAACTTTATTCTTTAAATATTAATTAGGTAATAAATATTAGTGATTCAATTAGCTGATCATTGATCATATATGATAAAATCCCACGGAGTGATTTTTTGAGGGTTCTAGAGATAAGTCAATGAGAGATTAAACGAAACCAGATTTGGAAAGTTTATTAAATAAATTAAACTTCGTAAGACTCAAATATGGCTTAGATATAAACAGCAGGAAGACAATGTACATGGTAATAAGGAAGAACAAAGTGCCATCCCTTCATTTGTTTGTGGGTGCAGACAAAATTGAAAGGGTCAACACATAAGTATGTGGGATGTGTACTGCATGACACTGAAAAGGACTCCCAGGAAATTAGAAGCCGAATAGAGCAAGGAAGGTCAGCTTTTGGTAAAATGAAGAAACTACTAACATCTCATGACTAACCAATCGAATTAAAGCTTCGATTAGTGAAATGCTACTTCTTTCCAGTAGTGTTGTGTGATGTAGAGGCCTGGACGTTAATTAAAGAGTTAAGTAGGAGAATGGATGCCTTCAAAATATGGACAGACTAGACAGAGTGATGTTATAACGGTTTTTTGGTGGCCATACCAACAAAATCCTAAAAACGAATGTCTGTTTATTTGTTCACTATACACTCCTAGGCCCTTTGACCAATCTGGACCAAATTTTGTACAACTACTCTATAAGACCTAGCAAAAATCAAGACGAAAAAAAAAATTAATTTAAATATTTTTGGTGCGTTTTTAACATTAATTTTTTATTTTACTTCTTATATAAACATTTTATCCCTACATCGGTTGCAGTTTGAATTTAAATAATAACTAACATGTGGTAGATCGTAGGCACATTTATGCAGGATTCAAATACTTCAATAAAAAAATAAAAAACTTGAAATTAACATTGTTGAACCAGTTAGTTACTGGTTCAAACATTCGGTCCGATTCAAGTTCTGGTTTATATGCAAAAGTAAAACACGGTTAGGGTTCGGGTCAGCATTCCGGAAAAAAGGCCAGTACGGTTCATACTCTTGTCTAAAACAAACGATAGATTGACGGGTTAAAAATAGTTTTATAGACAGCTTTTGTTCTTTTTAGAGGCAGTCCAATATCTTCTGATGATGGGCAAGATTTGATGAAGATGAATAAAGAATTACTGCTTCGTTTATCGAAGTCTCATTTATCGGCATTTTAACATCGCTAATATTTATTTCAGATATAGATACATAAATTTACTTACTTTCTGTGGTGTAATAATTCTTTTTGAAGTTCTGTATCATCTTGTGCTTGCAAAGCAACTTCAAGTTGAGCACGATTTCGACCACCGCGTAGTGGCTGAACATTTTCTTTACACATATCAAAATCCATTATTAATTACGTTAACAAAATTACTATTAAAACTTTCACACTAATATACCTATTAGAAAATAATTTGAAATAAGACAAAACTGACAGTTCTGAACGTTACTATTTGAAATTCAAAAACTTAACATACATGAAGTTTGTCATTCAATCACCAACATTAAGCTTTAATTTCACTAAATTGTAAATTTCTTTGAATCTGCGAATAAATAAAATAGTTATAATAATCTCATTTTGTAAGACGTAACTATAGCTCATTTCTTAAAACCGTGTGGAACTAGATATTTGTAGTAAATTCTTTTTTAATATTACCTGCCGGCATTTCAAATATTTTTTTTAATGTTGGCCAATCTGCTCAAAATATGACAGTTTAAATTTCAAATGTTAAAACTGACAGATTTATTGTTATGTACAATAAGTTCTAGCGAAACTGACAAGTTATATTAACCTACAATTTTTAAAAAACCCCAGTTTACAATGTTAAAAACAATTGGTGGACTTACTTTGGACTTTTTTTGTTTAAGCGGAACCAGATTTTGAAATCTAATAAGTTTTAATGACCGAATGAGGCTTTTGACCATTTTGTTTAACAAACGCCCCATTCAATCGTTAAAAAAAAGCTCATGACAACTTAAGGAAATAAAATCTCGTTTAGTTCCGCCTAAACCAATTAGTTTAAATTCTTGTAAACTCCTCAGCTTAAACATCTGGGATAGACACAACTGTAGATATCAAAGGTCATTTTTATGCATATTGTAGAAGCTTTCGATGGGACACTGTAAAAAGAATTTTTGAAAAGCTTATGGAATAGACCCCCAGTTTGCCCTTACAGAAGTGAACACAAATATTAAGTTTTCGTTTTATGATTTTCATTTCGAATTTTTGACCTATTCCTTTAGGGTTTTTATTATTTTTTTTTTGTTAAACGTTTCAAGGCGGTAAATATGAAATATGTCCCAGAAATTAAGAGATACAGGACGTAAATTGTTATGAAATAAAAAACAAATTACACAATAGTCGAATAGTTTAATGATGTAATGTAAAAAGCATTTATAAAATAACATATAAATATATTTTATTACAATAATTACTTACATTACATTACTTACATCAAAGTAAATAGTAAAAATTATCCAGTTATTTAGACATTTTAATATCGATTACCTTAGCATAAATAAATATTAAACTGTTAATATATTACATGGAACTTAAATAATTCATATATAATAAGAAAGACAATATATTGTTCAATTATTTAATAACTTTATGTTACTGTTATATTATGAAAATAAATTAATAAAAATTACAATTTTTAAATTTATTAATTAATTATGTAACTAAAATAAGTCAGTTTATCATTTCTCTGTTATACATGCTTTTAAACTTGTTAACGTCCCACCAGCAATTTTAAACGTTAACAAAGATGTTAAAACTAAAACACAATATGAAAGTATTAAAGTGACACTATATAATTCATAACGATTTAACAATGTTAGGCAAGAAACAAACATATGACTTCCAACTACCCACACAATATGTAGAATATTCTTATTATCAAGTGCGTTAAAGAATATAACACTCCAAAACGTATGCAGTAATATAAAACATAATGTAATTGCTGCGGAGGTTATGAAAAACATTTCAGAACCAGCTTTTAATCCCATCGTGGCTGGTCCAATAGCATCGGCCAGAACATTCACTAATGCAAAAGCTCCACTCATAATTCCAAATCCTAATCCACTGACATAAGCAAGAATATGCTTGTTTTCTGAGATCCTTGCACTGCTGTCATCTGTTATTTTCTTCAGTCCACCTTCAGCTTTCCGTAATATTTTGTAAAGTATATACCGGAATACTTCTTGGAAGAGCACGGAGAAAATTAGACCAAACCATAACTGATTTTTAAGAGGATAGACTATAAACCATAGTAGTGATGATAGCAGTAAAGCTAGTAACCAGAAAAATGCTGCTGCTATCAAGATTATAATTCGAACTGGATCACAGGCTATAGTAAATATAAACATTGCCAATGGGGGTCCAAAGGCTAAAAAAGTACAGCCAAAAAACTCCGTCACTGTCATTTTCACTGTGTTATTTTATTAAAACAAGTCCAATAATAGATTTATTTGTTTATAATTACAAATTTACAACTTTCTTTATCCGATTAAAATAATTTACCGACATCTTAGATTTGTCATACATAAATCTAACCTCAATCTGTCAAATTTAGTGACATCTGTTGGTTAATTTTTATAGCATAGAACAATAAACTGTTTATATACAATAAAAAAGTTGATAATTATCCGAATTATTCATATCTCTAGGAGATATTCGAGTTGTTAATTTCAGAATAAATCTTTGTATCATATTTGATTTAACTTTTGAACTTAAATTATTTGATAAGGGAATTCTAAGAATTTATTGTTATCTGACTCATTTTATTAGTATTTTGAATCTAATGTGTAATCATTTAATCACATCTTATATGAATACGGTGGAAATTCCAGCGTAGAATATTTAGTCATTAGCTTAGTTTTTTTTAATCAGAGTTGGAAATAAGTTCTATCCATTGTGTTACCACCCACGGACTGTTCATATTTAAATAAAGTTTAAATAATAATGGTAAATGATCTGTTTTTTATATGTTTATATATATTTAATGATAATTTTATTTATATTTTAGTCTGGAAACGTTAAAGTTTGTGATATAAGTGATAAAGCAAAAGAAGCAATAAAAAAGTTTAGATTTAATAAAAGTGATGTAAACTCTGCACTCATATGTAAGTATTATTTAAATAATGTTATGTTTATAATCGATTAATTATTCATTTTGTTCATAGTTGTAATAATATTATTTTGTTTAATTTCAGTGAAAGTTGACAGAGAATCACAGAGCATTTGTATTGATGAACTTGTAGAGGTAAGTAATTTTTTATATTTATTTAATTCAATATATGTATTTATGTTATTAAAGAAACGTAAGAATAACTGATATTAGTCAGGTATAGACTAAAATTTCTTAACCTGACTTAACCTGTTACAAAATACAAAATGACAGTTTGCTGAATTAATTGTCAATATTTATCTCATAACCATTCAATAATGGTTATGTGATAGTATTTTGTTAAATTTCAACTATAAATCTTTTTTTAAATATTTTGATGTATAAATTTATAGTAAAATTAGTTTTAAAGATTTTTTGAAAATTTGCTCAATCTACAGTCTTGTTAAAAAGCTTTTTAAACTTTTTTTCTCATTAAAAAAAAGGAATGTTGTAACTTGATTTGTTTAATTTTCGAATTAAATAAAACAAAAGCTTGATGTGAATGAAAATTAAAACAGTTTTAACCAAAAATTGGCCACTATGTCTTACGAAGATTTAATTTGTAAAAAATAACAAAAGAAATTGATTCGAAAAAAGGAGTAAATAAATAATAATTACTATTATATTGTTGAGGTGTAGCAATATATGTAACACCAAGGTGCTAGAATTATGCTGTATGGTTTTGCGATTAATTAAAGTGATATTTGTTTGCTGAGATATGTAAAATTCAATATTAGCTTAAACGAACATGAGTTTTTAGGTTTTCATAGGTGTGAACAAGAAACCCTTATACCCTCTTGTCTAGGGTGACCATTCGTCCCGCATTTCGCGGGTCGTCCCGCTTTTTATTTGTTGTCCCCAGGGCCGAATTTTGCTCTGTACGTATATTTGGGAGGTGAAGACCTTTTTTTTGCTCTTTACTTATATTTGGGAGGTGAGGGCCTTTTTTTTGTTTGCTCTTCACTTATATTTCGGAAGTGACGACCTTTTTTTTGCTCCGTCCCGCATTGCCGTCTCCAAGAAAATGGTCACCCTACTCTTGTATGTACAGTAGAAATTGTCAAACAGCCTGATATAAAATATTCAAATTTCTAGCTAGTACTAGGCTGATTTTTTTAAAAGAGGTTCTCACTCTAGAAATACAAGTGATGAACAAAAAAAAGGTCTTCACTCCAAAAATACAAGTGATGAGCAAAAAAAAGGTCCTCACTCTAAAAATAAAAGTGACGAGCAAAAAAGAGTATATTGAGAGTTCTTTTATAATAAGTAAGAGTATAGAGGATATTTCTTAAAAAAGAGTACGTCTGGTCAGCCTAGCTAGTACCATTAAGTCCAAATTTTATATTTTATGATGTATTATATCTCTTTGATACTAGTGCTATCAGCTATGGCAAAAGTCCAAAATAATGGTGTATGCATTTGTGGCGGCGTTTGATTTATGACCCATCCAATATAATTTTTTATTACACAGTTTCATCGGGTTTAAAATGTTTCTTAAGTATTTTTTAAATTTAATATTTTTACAAGCCTATACATTTTATATCTCAGTTATTTACAAAGTTTTTATATCTTATAATTTGTCACGTTTCGTATTTTTCTTTCCTAGAAACCTAGCTGCTACGTTTACTTAGCCCCTGAGTTAACAATATTAGACGGTTATCGGTACATATTCAAGCAGTCAACATCTCATATTCAAATTCATACTCAAATACAAAATCATTTAAAAACTTTAACACTGGCATTTTTTTATTTAAAATCCTGCAGACATTATAATCCCACACATTAATACAGTCAGCGCCCGCTTAACGTACACAATGCGTACACAGATTCCCGTACGTTAATCGAACGTACGTTAAGCGGACGGTATATTTCCGTATAAATGCATGTAAATATGACTAATTGGTACATACTGTCGGTCCCTATGTTCATACGAACGTACATTTGTTCGTACGAACGTACATTTTTTCGTACGAACGTACATTTGTTCCCACGAACGTAATTTTTTTTTTGTATAAATGACCAATATTCATTGATTGTTTTGAAGTTATATTTAGGCAAGATATGCGTATGAAGCTTGAAATACAGTGTTACCAACTTCTATCTTTCAATTTTCCCCCTTCACTCACACTTACAGAGAAGAATCAGTAAATACGTCGAACGCAACCGAATATGTACACGTATTTACGAGTGTTTTTCTGTGTGTAAATACACAGCAGTGTATTCACATGTATTTTTTAAAAAAATGGAACTGAATATGGACACTGAAGATATTAACGATTTGTTAGAATCACATGCGGACGAACTCACAACTAATGAGTTATTATAACTACAAGAGCAAATGAGAACTGAAAAAGAAAATCCAAAAACCGAGAACGAAACAACCGAAATACAACTAAAAACAGTAAGTGGAATTTTAGGCATAGTGGAAGAACTCATTGACACTATCGAGAATTCGGACCCGGATATTGATAGAAGTTTCAGTGTTGTTAATAATATACGCAATAGCACCGCTTATTATAAACTTTTATATCAACACAAAAAGAAAACTGCGGTACAATTGACAATGGACAAATTTCTAATTAAAAACAACAAATAATAATTTTTTAAGTACTTATTTATTTTTCTAAACATGTTTATTTTAAAAAATGTATGGTTTATTTTTATTTTTTTAACATGTATTTATATGTTAGTACTACGTGTTTACTGTTCTATTCAGATTTACGAAAATATTAGGGCCATTAAATTAATAAACTTCAATATCTTGCAAATGATCATTCATGAAAAAAAAGTGTAAGAATCTTTTTTTGTAGAAATTTTAAAATCTGCAAGTTTTATTCAAACAAATTTTACGTTAAGTTTACTCTTTCAAAATTAAATGCGGTCCCGTCATTTAATAATCGGACATTTTTCGTGAATCCGATTATACATTATACATTGTGTGCTATTTCTTTTCCCTTTTTTTTAACCATAAAGTTGCCATAGCAAATACGAAAACGACGTTTTCGTGTGACGCGATGTACGTTTGCGTGGACAATGTGTACGTTCGTACAAAAGCGACATTTTCATGTTACGCGATGTACGTTCGTACGAACAACGTGTACGTTCGTACGAACATAGGATCCGTAATTAATCATGTACGTATCATCGAACGTCCGTTAAGCGGATGTACGTTAAGCGAGCGCTGACTGTACTAGACATTGCAAAATCATTAAAGGTAGAGAAAAATAATAACATTA
The DNA here is from genome assembly GCA_963971575.1 of Liopterus haemorrhoidalis. Classification (NCBI taxonomy): domain Eukaryota; kingdom Metazoa; phylum Arthropoda; class Insecta; order Coleoptera; family Dytiscidae; genus Liopterus; species Liopterus haemorrhoidalis. The sequence goes on from OZ020611.1 coordinate 204,369,679, forward strand.
AAATGATGAAAAGTTTGTTTACAGATCATAATTATTATTAAAAAATATATATATATATGAGTCATTCTTTTTCATCGAGAGACCCCATGCTGTCCAAAAATGTATTAGTCTATGAAAGGTCTACCAGGGCTCATTCGATGCTTATTGTAGTCTAGTTTCGAAATCCGAGTGGCTCTTTTACGGAAACATCGTAACTTAACTGAAAATGTTACCTAAAGGTAGTTGAGGCGGCTGTTAATGAATCCAGGGTCAAATTTAGAAAATTCAATATGGCGGCCAAAACCACGTGCCAAGTGAAGATTTTTTAAAAAATGATTTGATTTCAATATAATATAATGCCTGGGGGTTTATGGGGTCACTGATGATGAATTCAGGGTGCAATTCAGAAAATTAATATTCTAAGAATAGTTTAACGTACTCTACTGAATACATTTTTGGACAGCATGGGGTCTCTAGATGAAAAAGAATGACTCATATATATGTTACTCATTCTAGAGCCAAAGCATTTATGTTTCCTACGGTGATGGAAATAGGGCCGCCGCAATTCGTCGGTGCAAGGGGTGTTCTGCACTTAGGCGATACATTTTTAGGGTAATCAATGAATAATAAGTTAAAGATTCTTAGTACTAATTTAGAATTTATTCAACACAGAACAGTGCGCGAAGTGTTCGATTGTGTTCCATTTTGTAAGGGATAATGGCGGAACAATATGGGTATAATCAGACCATATAAGAGTAGGTCACGAGAGGCAGCTGCCCTGGGGCTCATCATTTTAGGGGCCTCAATTTTAAACTTTGCTAATTAACATATGATGGTTGGGGGGGTCTCAAAAATATCAGTTGCCCCGGGCTTCGCATTTCTTATGAAAGATCCTGAGTATAATACTTGTGTGTCGTCTAGGAATGACGAGAACTAGATATTTATGGAACCGGGTACCCGCAACAATTACCCGGATATTACCCACTACCCATTAATTACCCACTACCCGTTAATTATTCGTTACCCGTTAATTACCCGCTGCCAGATATTTACTCGCTATCCTCGCTATCGATAATTACCCGTTACCCGTTAATTATCCGCTACCCGTTTAATATAAAAAAAAGTTTAATAGAAAGTAAAAATTGATGAGAAGTGTGAATTTTCACACATTTCAGGATTTTGTAGGTATTTAAGAAGTGTAAGAAGCCAACAGAATACTGAATGTCTAAAAATATTTTTTTGATAAATATTTTTTGAACATTTTTATTCGTTATATGAGTACTAAGAGCTTCCATTTAATTATTTTTTTTAAATAATAAGCCATAATTTAGCCATTAATTAAAAAATAATTAATTTCTCTTGTACGTTTCCCGCCCAGATCAATGTACAATACATTATCTATATTTTTTTCAGATTTTTGGCCAAAATCGTGTTAAAAGAAACAAATTTTAAATAACAACTTTTCGTTTCTTAATCTACGTCTTAAGAGCTTCGTTTTGATACCACACAATAAATTTTTAAAAATATACTTTTTTTTCAACGACATTTACCCCAACAATATCAACCCCTATGGGATATAGGGTGGTAGAAAACATTTTTTTTTTTTTGCATGTATTTAGCGAAAATCATAAAAAAATATTTATTTTTTCATTAAATACATATTTGTTTATATTTATTTCGTGATGTGATTTTTGAACTGTTATTATTTTTCCTATATGTGGGTCAGAGTTATAAAAGCATGCCATATTTCAACTTTCTATCTTAAGCCGTTTGGCTACAATTTCTACCGTACAGACAGACAGACACATGAGTGACTTTATAAGGGTTTTTTGGTGGTCATACCTACAAAACTCTAAAACTTAATTCCTACTACTGTAACCGAGAACAAAATAGTCACAGATAAATAAATACTCAAAATATCTCAAACAATTACGCGTTAATTATCCGCTACCCATTATTTATCCGGTACCCACTAAATACCCGATACCCGTTAACTAACGGGTAATGGGTAGATAACGGGTAGCGGGTATTCAAATTCGGAATCGGGTACAACTTTAACGGGTTGGGTAGCAGGTACCCGGGTACCCGTCGTCATTCCTAGTGTCGTCTAAATTAAACGCGCTAAAATAAGTAATTATCGTAGATGTATAGTAAAATTAGATTTCTGCATGCGACTTTTAAATTCCGGCCCCTTTTTTAAGGGCGGCAATTTAATAGTCGCACTTGGGTGGCGTAGGCTCGCTATGCTCCTGGTCGGAAATCCTTTTGCCCGTGATAATCCGTATGGTTCCCAAAGTTTAGTAACATGGCTCGAAAAAAACCCTCTATTGTTTTAAATAGAAATTTGCAATGATTGTTTTCATAAAAATTCGTCAGGTGTAATAAGCTATTTGAAGAACCAATTAGCTATTATCAAATGTTCCCGTGCGGGGAAGTTATTAACGATTTCAGCCAATAATTATTAATTTTTTTTGTAGCAGGGGCGTAGCCCGGGACTTCTAGCATTGCTAGTGCCCCCGGCGCGGCGCAAAACCAAAATTATAGGGCGCCGAATTGATGAAAAATTTCATACTTCTACAAGAAAAATATAGTACGGATTTAACAAAAGCAATTTTCTCAGCAGTTATTAAGTTTTCGATCAGCATTGTTGGACAAAATTAAATTATGTTCCAGTATCAGAGAACTTGCCAAAATATTTTTAATAAAATATAGTACAATTTTATCCAGTTTCGACGGTATATGCACAACTTTTATGCTGTTTTTAACACTTCCTATAACATCTGCGTCAGCTGAGAGGTCAAAGTTAAAAATTATAAAAAATTATCTAAGAAGAACAATAGGACAACAGCGGTTGAATAAGTTAACATAAATTAGTGTTGAAAACTATCGTGCAAGATCAATGAATTATGAAGATTTAATAGATATTTTTGCGGAAGCTAAAAGTCGAAAAAATCTGTTTTAAACACTAAATCGGGTCTATTCTCTAAGCATGATGTTAAAATCTTAGCGTCAGAAACTGACGTTAATTTTTTTAACACCATTTTTAATCTAAATGCTGTTCGCTAAACATATATGTGTTAAAATTATAGCGCGGCGGCGTTAAAATAGCCAGTTAACGTTCTACGATAAGCGCCTACCGAAACGGTGGCTTTAAAAGTTAACGCTAGTGTTTAGTTTGCAAAAATGGCTGATCCTATTTAAGTAAATGTCATGTTATTAAAAAAAAAAATGAATAAAACACAAGACTGTAGGAATATTAATCAACTTTCTATTACTTTTTAAAGTGAATTCTTTACAGTAGAGATAAGAATGATCCTTCATAATTTTTGTTATACAAGTAACGCAGACGCAAGTTCAAGTAATTGTATAGAAAGGAAGTAAATGGAGTATTGGAGAGCAGTTTTGGTTTTTGTTGAAACACAGAACTTAAAATTATAATCCTCTGAAAGCTACAAAACTTCACTTATGCCTCCGCCGTGTTTCAAAATATCGCAGTACATTTTAATGATGTATTATTTGAAGAAACAATTGATGAGATTGATAATGACGATCACAACAGTGTTATTCCAGGGTAGAAATAGCGTAATAAATCAATTAATTATTTAATAATTAATATCACCGAACACCTTTTTAAAAATATAATGAACATATAATTCACATATTATTAAAAAATTAGATAAACTGTTATAATACAATGTAGTATATAAATTGACTAAACAAAAGTTGAATAAAGTTATGTTTTTATTTAATACACTGTGGAAACCAGTTATAATGAGTATAACAGGACCAAACATTTCTGGTCCATTTTTAAAATAAATTTCGCCACTGAATATTTAATTAACACCGAAATATTATGTTAAGGTTCTCTTGGCATTTGACTAAATAAATACTCCTGTTAAAATTCAACGTAATAGCGCATGCGCGTGCATTTAATATTAGCCTCTCTACAGGGTGAGTTAGCGCCTCGCGTTAACAAATATTGTATTAACGCTTACCTTAACAAATGCTCTTACAGAATAGCATTTTTGGATAATGACGTTAGACATGGAGTTAAAATAAAAATATTAACCTGACGCTAATTTTAACGCATTTCTTACAGAATACACCCGATTGTATACCTATAAATCTCTTTTCTTCTTTTAAAAACTATTTTTTGTTGTATTGTTGATTTTCTAAAATGTTCTTCAAGTAAATATCGTAATTTTAATTAAGTATTGCCAATCTTAGGGCGCATAAAATGTTTCTGCACACCAGAGTAGCTTGAAATTGCTACACCACTATTTTGTAGGTATTTAATCTTTATTACTTTTTAGGATATATCGTTAGATGATCTTCAAGATCATCTTCCAGGACACCAGCCTAGATACATCATCTATAGTTTCCGTCGTGAGCACAAAGATGGCAGAATATCCTTTCCGTTGTGCTTCATTTTTCTTACTCCAAGAGACAGTCAGATAGAACTTCAAATGATGTACGCAGGTACTAAGTTAGCTTTGCAAAAAGAAGCTGACTTAACTCGGGTATATGAAGTAAGGGAACTTGATGAATTAACAGAGGAATGGTTGATTGAAAAGTTGGGGAATTAATTTTATTTGCATATTTTTTTAAAGATATAAAACCCAGTGTTCATTGTAACTCAGGCAATAAATGAATGTTATTGTAGTAATAGCCGATTTCATAAATGTTTGTTAATTCTGGAACAATACTGTTAAATTGAAGAAAAATTAAAGTATTTGAAATTTAATTTTTTCTTTCAAAACAGTCCAAAGTCCATTTATCAGATGCTTTCATTGTTCAATTTTAAGAACCGTATAGAAGAACTAGTTTTACCAGTGGCGTATCCTGACTTGTGTTGTAGGGTGTGTGTGGAGTGATACACAATAAAAAATAAAAATATAATGTTTCTAAAATGTGATATTTAAATTCGTTTAGAGGGTTAAGTATTTTGTATTTATAAATTAAGTAAATTCCTCTTTTTTGTTTTAAATATTTTTCAAGAAATTGAGTCTTTTTAACCTTGTGTTGATCGACAATAGGTTTTTATTCTTTTTAAAGCCGAAAACGATCTTCCAACTGCACTTATGCATAGAATAATCATAATAATTCTGATTAATTTGTATATTTCTGGAAACACTGATTGAAATGAAATGATAATTTTTATCAAATAAGTAATACCAGTGATGTGGCGTAAAAAGTACACATAAAGTATACTCTTATTTTTTATGTAATTTTCTACGCGTAAAAAATGTATTCTATATATCAGCTATTTGCGTCTAAAAATGTAAAAGAAGTAAAAAAAAAGAAATAATTTATCTGTTTTGGCTACAATGAACTTGAGTTCGTCAAAAATCCAAAGAATTCCGGGTGCAAGTAATTTTTAGGGGCCTAAACAATTTTTTAACGATAAAAAGTCTAACATTTCACAAAGAAATAATACTACCGAAAGTATGGAGAGCGGGAGATAGATTTTTTTAAGGTCCGCATATTGCCAATGCCTTGCACCTCTCATCAGGCCACACAGACACGAAGCCAAAACCACAACAGATGTTGATTATAGCAAAGATTCTTTTTAAAATGACGTCGTGTGTAATTTAAACTTGTTCAGTTGATAGTTCAGTCTTCAGTCAACTGTCAGAATTGAGAAACTAACCTCACTTTTTCAATCGTTTACATTCTTTACACATTATTACCTATTCTATACGTGTAAATGTAAAAAAAATAATTGTTTACCTTAAAGCAGAGTTGGGTAAATTACTTACAAAAAGTAGTTAATTACAATTACTAATTACTCTGACAAAAAACTAATTAAAATATTTTTGAAATAATTACTGCTAGGAAAATAGAAATCAGTGATGGGCGCGTAAGTTACATGATGTAAGTTACCTCATTGTTGACGCGTAAACAATTGATGTAAAGTAAACACAAAAACTCTTGTAAACAACGTAAACAATGTAAACAATGATTTAGACAAGCGCACTTGTTTTGAATTACAGAACCTCATTATCAATACATTTTTATAAGTAATAAAATTTTAATGAAACGATTTTAAATGAAAAAGTAAATATATAAAATTAGGACAAGCCAATATACATATTAATAAAAATCGAATTTGCATCATTATTGAGAAGTGACATTACCGTTGGCGGCGCTGTAATTCATGGCAAAATGGCTGAATTGTCTATTATTCAGCTGTCAATATGCTAACAGGGAATGCTATTTTATGAAAATGTATCTATGGACGTTCTAACAAAAAATCAACACCAGAACATATGTAATAATTTCAAACAGTACTACAGTCGCGTAGTACAATATTTCACCACCAGACTGCGAATCCGAGCGTGTCAGTTCTCAATACAGGTGTTACACACAAATTAGTAAATATGAATATGAAAAATAAAAAACTTTTTTCTTTAAAAAATTCAGTCTAATTTTTTTAATAACAAAATACATTAAATTTCACCTTTAAGAAAATCAGCCTATATTTTTTAATAACGAAAAGATTCATTGCAAATTTTGCATAACGCCTTATATTTTCTTTCCTTTTCGTTAATTAAGACAAAATCTAGATCTTCAGAACTATTCCTTCGGTTTCTTCCCACTATTTTTTTAATAAATTTATTGTTTTGAACTGAATATACTTGTTCATTAACTCTCTATTATTCGTATTAAATAACTAAAACTAACCTCATTATTTGACAGTTTACAAAGTTTACCTTATTTACTTTGTTGACAAGTTTACCAATTGTTTACATAAGTTTACACGTAAACGTATACAATTAAAGTTTACGTGTAAACGCCCATCACTGATAGCCCATCAATCGTTTAATTACCAATTACTATTGTAATTGTAATGAGTAATTTTAAATACATTTTCCATTACGTTATTAAAAAAAAAAAATTTTTTTTGTACTTAAAAGAAAAATAAAAGCAAAATAAACTGACAACATCAACTGTATAATAAATGTGAGCGAAATTCAAAGGCAAATATAGAACACAAAACAATACAATATGTCTATTAAACCGCTCGGTTGTAAATAAATTTTGAATAAAGATGCTTGTACGTTGCGTTCCCTACTCTTTATTAACGTAGTAGGACTGTAACCATGTGACCCCGCAATCTATTAGCTAGGATGTGCAAAACTATCTTATAACGCCCACATGCATGACAGCGTGGTACATTTGATAATATAATGACAGAAAATTTTTCCTTTTAATTAAAATATTTTAAAAATATACCAATAGTTAAAATAGGTGAAAATAAACTATTTTGGTAGAAGAATAAAATTTATGATATAAATTTGTAAAATTAAATAATTCTGTAGTTTTTATTAATTTGCTTTGAGCGTGCGGATAACTTCTTGAACATATTGAGTACACGCCAATAGGCTTTACTAGAGTTAGGTACGCGCCAACAATTTAACTAACTAATTACAGTTATCATTTGGTCTTTCTAGATACATTTCGTGAAACCAGTTGTGCTCTTAATAGGCCCTGTTTGCCAAGAAAACTACGTCTTTTTCTATTTATTTCGTATGGCATATTGCCAAGGTGTTAGAGTTTTTCAGGTCGCGTCGAGCGCTCTCTGGCATAACTTAACGACTACTTTTTACGGTAGCCGAGACCGCCGGATTCACGTTCCCTCTGAAGCACGCCCTATATTCACGGGTATTAATTTAGAGATAAAGGTAGTCATTTAAGGGAAGGCTGAGTGGGCCTACGGTTGCAACCGTCAAGATTTTTTATGAAAAATCTGTGCCCGTAGTAGATTGAACTCACGATCCCACACTTATAAAGCGCGTGTCTTGACCACAATGCTCTACAACTCTTTGGATTTCATATGACGTTAATTCTTATAAGTGTACCAAGGTAGATGAATTCATCCACTGTTTTGAAGTCTTAGATGTGCAAAGTGATGGTTTAAAACTATACTGACTGTACAGTAATAAACCGTAATGGTTTTTTCCAACATTAACATTTTTATGAAAATGGCTATTTTTTAAAAGTACAACACCCTTATATAAGTTACCTTATTTAATCAAAATTTCAACCAAAAAGCTTTACTGAATACTGGTGCATAACCGTAGTTTAATTTATTCACTTATTTTCCTAATATATTTTGAATCTGTGGTATAGGATTTCATGTTAGAATTTTATATTAGGAGTTTATGAAAATATTCCTAAATGCTTGGTACAAATATTTTTAGTATGGTGCTTTAGTAAATTTTACAAAAAAGCCTGCTAAAGTATTTATAGATGTTAGTCCAAAAATATAGATATTTTATACGAATTTTTTGGCTTTGATAAATGTCTAATATTGCATTTATATTACTAAGTTATAATCCGTCTCTCTTAAAACGAATTGGTAATTTGTGTGTGAAAAAAGAAACTGTAATAAATATATAAAGTTTAGATTGCTTCTGAATATTGAATGTACCCATTCTAGAGCAACAGGTTGGCAATAGTAAACATATGGTGCATATGCCAAAAGTGACGCATATATGTCCAATAGAATGTACACACTCTAGACCAGTGATGGCGAATCTATGACACGCGTGTCACGGGTGACACGCCAAGACATTTTGGGTGACACGCATCGATTACGGACGGTCCTCAAGTGTTTGTCGGCTTGAGGTCCAAGCTTGAGAATCTGGAAAGAAATCGGTTGGAGAATGAAAAAAAGTGCCACTATGAACAGGAAATTTAGAGCGCTTGGAACAGATTACCAGACGCTTTTAGCACTTTGAAAAATCTAGCGACGGATTTATTCAAAATTTTTCCCTCTACGTACTTTTGTGAGACCTTATTTCACGCGTTAAATAATATTAAAACTAATAATAGAAACCGACTGACAGATGAAGTTAGTAGCGCTTGCTTGGGCTTGGAGTGCACGAAATACCAACCTTCAATTGAAGATTTAGCAAATGCAAATCAGCAACAAAAAAGTCACTAATGAAGAGAATTATTTGTTTTAGCTTTTTTAACTAACAAATATATCAAAAAATGTAACTATTTTTTTATTCGGGCTGCAAATATCACAAAATTATGGATATTTCTAGACGTGAGTTAATTAGTTACATTTTTTGGCGCACAGCAACAAAGGCTATTTGCGCCTTTCTAGACGTGACACGGCACCCGAGTTAAACTTGTTTTTTTTTCGTATTTTGACACACCGGGCTCAGAAGGTCCGCCATCACTGTTCTAGAGCAACAAGTTCGGCGATGGTCTATCTATAGCGCATACGCCAAAATGGCGATGCAATGCGATTAGAAATCAAAAGTCTCATTAAAGTAACTGTATATCTTGTCTTGTATTAAATTATTTTATGTAAAAAAGTTACATTCACGATAAAAATGAGGTGACGTCACAGTTGAAAAACTTGATGTGTTTCCACTTCGCTAATTGTCAAAAAAATTAGGTTATATCGAACAATTTCTAAAGAGAGATTGGAAACCTATATTTTCTATAGAGGAAAGGAGTTAATGTGAATTATGATGCAGAGCAGTTCTTACCAACCGATTTGTAGTAAAATTTATGGTTTAAATTATATTAAGTGTAAAAAAAAATATTATGTTAAATAGCATATATACAAATATAAATAAAATTAAATGAAAATTTCAGTGTTTAAGAATCATAAAAAATAATTGTTAGAAATGTTTCGTGTTCTTTTCATCCTTTTTGATCTTTTTATTCAAGTGAAAAGATTACAGATATAAACAAAAATTAATATTTACATCCTTTATACATTTCAGATTTATTAAAGGCCCACCATTATCTCGCTCTTCTTTGGGCGCGGTTACTAATAGCTTTCAGCATTTTTATTATAATAATATTTGATACAATTCAAAATAAAACGTCAGCATAACCTCACTCGTTCTAACGTCAAACAAATAAGATAAATTGCTGTTTAAAATGTGACAACGTTGGAAAGGGATATCAATTTATAGATGACAAATGTAACAACTGAGTAATGCTAAAAATCTGGGTATATTTCGTTTTGATATTGGCAGTTAAATTAACCAAGTATGACGTCATCTCATTCTTATCGTAAATGGACTTTATGTACATATTAACATTACCTGAATGTGGGTACAAGTGTAAGATCTGATTGGTTGCCATCGTAGTTGATGAACTGCTGAATAAATGTCCTAGCCACCAGTTTATATTGGGTCGAGCCATGAATAAGTTCTGTTGTCGTATATTAATTTAATTTTTTAATGAAAAATGCTAATTCTTATTCTATTTTACACACACACAAGATTTGGTTAGAGATATTGCCCAAATTTACGTATTTTGACCAATGGGATGAAACAATACTATCTGTACTAGTAAGGTATTGATACTTTTTTCGTTACATTATTTTCGTACTCAATATTTTTTATTTTGATAATTTACTGGTATTGATACTTTTTGACTGGTATTAATATTTTTTTACTGGTATCAATTATAATTATTTTCGCTAATATATGTACAGTAATGTGAAACAGCTATCCTATCGTGGTATTTCATATTAAGTAATTTTAGTTATGTTGTACTAGATTTGATTTAAAATCGGAGCCTAAAATCTAAAATGAATTACTAAAAATAGCAGCATCCGCGAATTTAAAAGATTGGACGCCAATTATAAATCGGTAAATTATTATTTTGGTAATTTATTGCAACTCACAATACTAAAATTCGAATTATGTAATAGTAACCAATATTTTAATTTAACAAGTCCTCCTAGTATAAGAAGCTATTTAAATGAAAAAGTCCAAAAAGAATTATTGGTTACTTTCAAGCATGGCTAAATATATTTACATTTGTATCTGCTTGGTTAATAAAGATTGTTTTTTTTTTACTCGTACATTAATCGATATCATGAAATATTGATACTTTTTCCGATATCGATATTATGAAACGATACTGATAATATAAAGTATCAATATTTTTGATGCCCCATACTTATTTTTACTGATAAAGTTACAATCCAATAAAAACCTGTTCTGAAATATCGATAGAGAATATGCAATATAGTGATAATAAGTTGGTTTATAAGTAATTTCTAATGGTTTGTTACTATCAGCCGAATGCACAGAGTTTGTAGGAGTGCATTAATTATATTCTACGGTTGATATTAACACACGTTGGAAATTACTACGCAAAAAAACCTAATTACATCGTAAGAGGACATTATAGAGTATGATGTTTATAGCACCAGGCATCAGATACTCAGAATAATCAGAATAACTCATTGCCTGACTTCATATCAAGTGTTTTAGTTTCTTTTTTCAGTACGCAGATTCCCAAAATTCAGTTGACTCATAATATTTGTCACTTCTGTTTACGATTAAGCTATTTTATATGCTTGTAAATTTTATAGTTATTTGCCTACAACTTTAAAGAAAAAAAATATAAAGTCATTCAAAAAAGAAATAAAATCAATTGTTATTAATAGAAACATATACTCTGTGGAGGATTTTTTAACAACAGTTCGTAAACAATATCTGAATGCCGCATTATTTATTTTGTTAAATAAGATCAATAACTATTTTATAATGTTCATGTTTCTGACTGTAAATGTAAAATGTTCGCAAGGATAAAAGAAAGCAATCAACTCAATCAGTAAATTATTTTATATTTTTACGAAGTTTATGATATTTACTTGCATACATTTCACATATCCCTATTTACATGATATAACACATAATTTTATAATAATTTGAATTATTTTTATTTCTTTATTATTGTTTTTTTTTTTTTTTTTTTTGTCAAATGTCTACATTATTTTTTTAATCCCTAACTATGTTTAAAATTGTTTTGATCTGATTCTTTGAAACGAATCAATAAATTATTATTAATATAAAAAAAAATTAAAAAGTACAATAATTGTACACATAGAATGCTCAATGTTTGTGCTCTGAATAGTAAAAAGATAAATTATATACCAATATGTCCACTAAATTTTATATTAAATACTTTAAAATTTAATTCAGTCGCCTTTACCGCAACCAATAGCTCAAATTTTTCCGCCAAACGAATTTTTTTATTACTAATGCCGCCGAAAATAATAATTTTAAAACGATAATTGAGTAGAGTACGTTCAGAATAACTTCATGTCAGGGCATCATAAAATACGTCATCAATGCTGCGCGAGAAAACAGCTGATTACATAGACGTACATAAGGGTTTCTGCCTTGTCAATTGTTGTGAATACCAAACAAACAATATCATGTATTTGAAATTAATTTTTGTTCTCGTTTTAGTACACGGCATCAGAGATGGGCGTCTACGCGTAAACTTGAATTTTTTACGTCTACGTGTAAATTTACCGTAGACAGCGTAGAGAAGTGTAGACTGTGTAGACACGTAGAATCTAGCGTAGGTAATGAAAAATTAGGTTATGTAACGTTTAAAAAATAAAATACCGCCAGTTTTAAGTAGAAGGAGTAAAGAACTCAAATTTAATATTTTTGACAGCTTCCTGATTAAAACAACTGCTAACTTTTAATTTTAATTTTACTTTTGTAGTTCATACAGACAGAAACCAAGTAATAGACCATATTAGTAACTACGTCACAAATTGGGATTCAGTGCTGCCGTCTCGCGGTTGGATTCCTTTTATTTGAATTTTCTATAATATAAAGTGTCTGGACTGTATATATTAGTATATATTTATCAAAAATACATATTTTATGCTCCAAAATTGAAAATATTTATAAAATTAAGGTAACAAAAGTAATGTCCCATGTGTTTTAAACTTCAAAAGGACTCAGCTCTCAGATGGCAGCACATGTATGTGACGACACACTAATATGGTCTATTTATGTTGTCCATAACAACATACGATTTGTGAGATAACATTTTTGGAAACAATATATGTAATTAGAACTACATAAAATTGAAATAAACATAAACATTAAAGTAAATTTAAACTATTACCATTCTATTATTTCAAATATTACATTTAAACGTACTGCGCAAGTACAGTTTACATTCTACATTCGACACGTAAACAAAGGCATATTCTACTTGACATGTTTACGCGTAAAATCTACATTAGTCTACATCACGTATTCTACGCGCCCATCACTGCACAGCATACCTGAAAACGTACGAGAAATAAATAATAATATATTTTTGTGTATAAATGTATCAATTTCACCCTGTAAATGCAAATTATATATAAAGCCCGTATGTAACAGTTTTTAATTATTGTAATTGAATTAAAAGTGAAAAAAAGGAAATGGATGTGGATATATAGGTCATATTATAAAAAGAGAATAAAATAAGGTCACCAGACAAACATTTGATAGAAACCCGCAACCCAGAAAATGAGCAGTCGTAGTATAACAATCTACTAATTTTTAAAAATTAAGTATAGTGTAACAAATTTAGCGAACAAAGAAGTGAAATCTTGGAATAAAGTTAAAACTCTTCCCCAGAATAGGGTTGGTTGGAGCCCTCTGTACCCATGCAGTATAACGAACATTATATATGTAACAGTTTATACATTGATAAATTCCATTTTAATAATTTTCTGTATATAATCTGACACATTTATAATCATTTTTCAAAAATTTAGCGACATTGTTTATGATTTCTCTCGCTTGGCTCCGAATTGGCATATCTTGGAAGCCCAATCTTTTTTTTTGGCGTCATTTTCACAAATAACAATAATAATAACACACAAATATAACAAAAAAAAACAAACAACAAAATTTAACAAAGAAAATAAACAACAAAATTTAACAAAGAAAACAAACAACAAAATTTAACAAAGAAAATATTTAAAAAAGAAAACAAAAACGGAATTAAGCAATCAAAATCGAAATATACGCGTAGTCAAGAAGAGATCAAAGTAAGTGACGCCACTGAAATGTATCAAACCAATTGTTGGTAATGCCATGGACGAAATTTGGTTTCTGCGCAACCCAGTCGGTAATATAGACCTGGCATGAAGTTATCCTGAACGTACTCTATAATATGCTGTCTTGTGCGTGAAAATAACAGTGGTATATTGAAGAATATCATATTGCCCATTGCAGAAGAGAAAATACCTAGATACTGGATATAGACAGTGGATTTGAAATCATTTTAGCCGAACAGTTTAGCTTATTTTGGATGAATTACTACGTTTTATGAACACGTTTAACATTTTTAGTACTACATTCACAGTGCTCGTGTATAAAATATTAGATTTAAATTTAAATAGAAAAACACCTTACCTTTTATTGTAAACTAAATTTTATTTAAATATAAAACGTTTGTTATTTGATACAATAAAACAAAAAAAAAATAAAAATTTACCAAATAAAAATCAGGTTTACTATATTCATGAACGTCAAAAGTTAAGGTTTTTTTTAAATCGAAGGGTATTTCACATATTTATTTAAAAATCCAATACTGCTAGATTAAATAAATTCATATTTAGTTAAAGACATCTATTCCAAACGTTTAAGCATAACTAAATTTTAAAATCTTGTAATTTTTAACAATTTAATCAGACTTTTGGCAATTTTGTTTAAGCTATTATAAATCATACTTACATTAAATATCCTAGGTTAAGTTGATGCGTCATTATTAAATGTAATTTTCATTACATTTTGATCTTTGTGTTATTATTAATACAAATATCTCATCTCTTAAATTTTTGTCTACCAAAAATTTATAAATGTATTATATATTGCATTTTTTTTATAATAAATGGCCACATGAAACAGCCTAGGTAAATTCGGTTTTTGTGACAACTTAAGAAAACGAGAATCCCGTTTAGTTCCGTTTAAATATAATAAATGAACTGAATAATTGAGAAAATGTATATAATTTTATCATCTGCAATACCCACTGCTATTTGCAGGCATATAACTGTATATTTAAGATTTAATTTATTATTACTCTATCCTTTATCCGTTGCTTTATCCGTTCCAAATATTGACCATAATCATGGTAATCGATACCTTACTTGCTGCCATCCGAAATCGTTCTTTGGATTTCATAATTTAAATAAAATGTACATATCAACCATGAATAAACAAAAGAAATACACGTAAAAAAGTGTTAATGCTGTATATAAATTGAGGATAAACAAAAAAAAAAAAAAACAAAACAAACATTTTACAATGTGCCCAACAATAATAATTGATCAACTAAGATAATTATATGCTCAATTGGTTGATCATGTTTAATGTTCAGGGCACATCTAGTATATAACAAGTGACAAATATTATGTTTCAGCTTATTAATAAATATATCTGTGAAAAATAATTTATATAAAACCAAAGATTATAAAGTGTTTTATAATCTTTGATAAAACTTAGATATTTAAACTTCATACAAAAATGAAATGTACAATTAATTATAATTTATTATTTGTTTAAATTATATATATAATTGTATTTATATGGATTTTCTAATATATTATACAAAAATTTTAAATGAAATGCACTTTTTATTGTTCATTTAATAGATTTCCAAGATTTTTTAATATTAATACATTGTATATATGAGAATTACCGTTTCTGGTTGTTGTTTTGTAGCATGTGTTAATTTGGAACCATCCTTAATATATTTACTGCCTCCAGCAGCGCAACTGGAATTTTGTCTTGGGGAGTGTCAACTAATACCTCTAAAGCCTGGTTTATAATAGCTACGAGGGATGTTTCCTAAATTCTGGGAATTGTGCTATAATTAAATTACGCAGAACTTATAGGCAATGTTATTGGTGCCAGACAAGTCTTGACATGTTTATGCAACTATCTAGTGCAATATTGTTCAGTCTGATTTAGGTGTTCGACTAATATAGACGCGTTTTCATAGCACTATTTTTGTAACCATGGAAGACGCAGCAAAATCTCAAAGAGCAATAATTTTCTTTTTGTGGAAAGAAGGTGTGAAAACATCAGAAATTATTCAGCGTCTGCAAGGAGTATTTGGTGAGTCTGCAGAATCCAAAAGTACTGTTTATCGGTGGATCGATCGTTTTAAAACCGGTAGAACATCACTAGAAGACGATCCAATAATGATTCAAGACCACACACCGCAAGAAAAAGGAAGGATGTTTTGAACGATTTACGATGGGAATTGCTTCCGCACCCACCTTATTCCCCGGATCTTGCAGCCAGTGATTATCATCTGTTCCCAGATTTGAAAAAACCCTTACGGGGGTTTTGATTTGAAAGTTTAACTGACGTAAAACGTGCCATAAATAGGTGGATTGAGGAGACACCGAAAAAGTTCTTTGAGGACGGCTTAAAAAAATTAGTTTATCGTTGGGATAAATGTATTCAGTTAAATGGAGATTATGTTGAAAAACTACATTGTAATATTGACGAAAATTATTAAAATAATAAAAATTATAGCTAAATTCCCAGAACTTCCCTCGTACATAACATAACGCATGGCATATAACATAGCATGTCTCCACAGCATAACGCACAAGCCATAACTACGGTGTTTATAATAGAACCGGTGTACCGCATTAGTACCTTATTCGGAATGCGGCGCTCTTTTTTATTTTTCATACAATATTGGATTATTTTCCACAAATTGAACCAATCTCGTTTCTTTTTCCATTTTTAAAAAATTGTAAACACAATAATAACTAAAAAAGTATACAAAAACTTTATATGACAATTGTCAAGCACGGCGCACACTCGCCACTCACTTGTGATTGGCTAAGCATAGCCTCCACAAACATGAATGTTCAACTTGGTGAATTTTTATATTATGGAGTTGTGTGTCTGTGTTGTGCGGTCGTATTATAAACAGGACAACGATAGTACTATGATTCAAGTTATGAAGCCATGCTATGCGTTACGTTATGTGTCTATTATAAACCAGGCTTTAGGGAATCAATTCGAGCCGGATTCAATGCGATTGATACTTATTAAAAATGAGATAAAATAGTATTATAAATTCACAAAATCTCATTAATATCTATGGCAACGAATTCCGAATATTACTGTACAATAATTGCTAAAAAATTGTAGTTTTTTGTTATTTGATTCTGCGGAATCAAGTCGTTTGGGAGGGGTCGCGGCACCCCTTCGACCGAAGGGACCGCGACCCCTCCCAATGCAGAACTTGTAGAATTATCTGTTGATGAAAAATTGAACTACTGAACCGTCAATAACATAATATTTAAGGTTAGGTTGTACAAAAATAATGTAAGTTTCATAATATTGCTCATGGAACCAAATTTTTAGTATTGTAATAGAAAAACTAAAAATCTGAATTCAAAATTTTTTTATTATAAAATGAAAATATTTAAAAATGTGTCAAAATAATGTAATTTTTATAATATTGCTCATGGAACCAAATTTATAGTATTGTGATAGAAAAACTAAAAATCTGAAATCAAAAATTTTTGTTATAAAATGAATATATTTAAAATGGTACCAACTTACCATCTGCCTTATACCTAAAATAAATCAGTAAAAATAACATTAATTACATATCTCGATTATATTTGTAGAAATACTCAAACAAACGTAGTAATAAAGACAAGCTCAGTACAAAAACACAGCGCGGCAAACAAAGCAATGAAAAATATTGCTTTTAAAAGTTCAGTAGCTCAAATTTTTATCAACAGATGGCATAAGTAAATGTCTGCATTAGTAAGTTTTATAAAATGATGTTTGCAAGGCGGCGCAGTAAAATTGCTGACGTCACGAATCCATTTTATAATTACCCTGTACAGTCTGTTTCAAACGGTTAGGCGGAACTAAATGGGAATTTCGTTCTTTTAGGTTGTCACGAGAAGGGACCTTGCTTGGGTAATTTCATTTTTTACGTTGGAATGTCAAAATTTAAAATTTCAACAATGAAACCATGGAAACGAATGACATTAAATTATTTTTTTATATATTTTAATAAAAAAATAAATGGGAAATTTGTATTAAGAAAGACAGAAAAAATCAAAATATAAAGAAAATGACATTTTAAAATGATATTAACCTTAACAAAAAAATGTTTATTGTAAGTATGATTTACAAAGCTTAAACAAAACGGCCGAAAAGAACGATTTAAACGATGAAAATAACTAGACTGCAAAATCTAGTTCCGCCTAACCATTTGGAACAGACTTTATGTACGGGGGCCGAAAAGAAAAAACTTTGACAAAAATATTTATCCGATCCGTCACGAGTTGCGACTCGAAGTTTGCGGACCACTGCCTTACATTATATTAAATATTAATAATAATTTTTTAAACCATATATAAATTAAAAGAAAAAAAAAATCTGATCAAAGATGCCGAGCGTACTATTTCGGTTCACATTAATTTGCAATATAAGCTGTTCACTTTTGTAAGAACAAACTAAATCTGGTTATTTTGGTTACTTTTATAGTGTATTACTGACTTTAAATGTCAATTAAAAATATATTACGCTGTAAAACCGACTTTAGGTTGACAAGGTTATGATCATTATAATTATAATCTGTTCACTTTTGTAAGAACAAACTAAGAGGGAATTTTGTTTTCAATAGTTTGCACCTTTGAAGCTGTATGTCATGTTGGTATTAAAAATGTCACTTTTTTAAAATGTCGATCCATTTGACATATGTCATAATGAAAAATGATATCTTAATTATAATGATCATAACCTTATCAACCTAAAGTCGGTTTTACAGCGTAAGGAATATTTTTAATTGACATTTAAAGTCAGTAACACACCATAAAAGTAACCAAAATAACCAGATCTAGTGTGTTCTTACAAAAGTGAACAGCTTATAAGATATCATTTTTCAATATGACATATGTCAAATGGATCAACATTTTAAAAAAGTGACATTTTTTAATACCAACATGACCTACAACTTCAAACTATTGAAAACAAAATTCCCTCTTAGTTTGTTCTTACAAAAGTGAACCGGCTATATAAGAGGTTCACTTTTGTAAGAACAAACTAAGAGGGAATTTTGTTTTCAATAGTTTGCACCTTTGAAGCTGTATGTCATGTTGGTATTAAAAAATGTCACTTTTTTAAAATGTCGATGCATTTGACAGATGTCATAATGAAAAATGATATCTTATTTATTGGGCTCAACAGCGCTATGAAGTGACGCCAAGCGGATAAAAACTGAACTAGGCGAAACGAGTAATAGATTATTGTTTACATCTGGTTTACATGTGTTTTCTCGTGTAGTTTGTGTTGCTTTTAAACGTTAGTGTTGCAGTTTGTTTGTTATATTAACTTTTGATAGCAATTATTATTCTTTTTTATATTATTTTATGTTATAATGAGTTATTATAACACAAATTACTGTGTGTTTGGCTGTCACTCTAGAAAAGGAAGTAACAAAAATATTTACTTCCACTATTTTCCAAATGAGAAACAATTTGTGAATTGTTAATTAATTTGGTGTTGTGGAAGAGATAATAACAAACTAGTGTTTATTAAACAAATTAAATAAGAAACAAACACTAAATAATAAAAATCCTTCTCGAACATAATTAAATATCTACCCGTGTAATTTTAATGCAGAATTAGGGCAGGCGGTCTTAAATTCTGTACGCAGCTTTTCTAATACATTTTCACTGAACCTTCAGTGCCTGCTTTTGTTTTTAATCAATTTATTTAGGCAAGTAGTTTCTAACAGAGGTTGCGGTTCATACTGTTGTAAGACAGGTTTTTTAAAAGTAGACCACAGGCATTTTAAATCTGTGCTGGTTAATATTTCCATACACAATATATTGTTTCTGGAACAAGAAGAAAAATCAAATATTACAATCAATCAATGCCCTGATCTTGGCTTGTTTCATTTTGGTTTATTAACCACCTGGTACAAAATAATAGGATAGCTGAAATGTGTTTGCATGTAGCATGTAGTTCCTGCTTTACAGGTGCAGGGCATATTTAAAACTTCAACATCATTACTAAATTTTAATTTCCCAGTGACTTGGTGAGGTGGTAATCTCAAACTGCTTGTTTGTAAACATAACCCACATATGTCGACATGCTCATCATTTTTGTCCAAAATTCCGCACAACATAAGATTTCCGGCGTTTAACAACTCTTCTCCTTCAACTACACACCTAGAAGAAGATGTTGCACTTAAAAAATTAAAATAATTTAATAAAGATAGCTGTTTATTATCCATTGCAAATCGATGATTTAACATGTAAACAAATATGGACAACTTTCACATTACTCGTTTCAATCAGCTGTTCATAGCGCTCGTAGCGCCGCCATCGGGCATTGTTGTATCCAATAATGATCATAACCTTATCAACCTAAAGTCGGTTTTACAGCGTAAGGAATATTTTTAATTGACATTTAAAGTCAGTAACACACCATAAAAGTAACCAAAATAACCAGATCTAGTGTGTTCTTACAAAAGTGAACAGCTTATACTACTTATTTTTTTCAGATTTTTAAACCATACCTTTTAGGAGAGAAGTGGTAGAGAAATGTTTTTTGGCATAATTTTGAAAAATTTACTCAAAATATTTAAAAATTATTTTTTGTTCCTTAATCTAAAAATATTATTTTTTCCAGACAATACAAATAATTATATGTTTAACTAAAAAATACCAGCGTACTATTTCCGTTTACAGAATTTGGTGTACTATGACATTTTTCAGATTTTTATACCAGCCTATTTGAGAAAAAAAAAAAAAACCAAAGGAATCATTGGGCAAAATCGGGACAAAATAATAATAAAATTTTTGACATTGATCTACGACCATCCATTTGATACTTCATGTAAATTTAAAAATATTTTTTTCAGAACGATACAAAAAAATTGATAATTTTGAAAACAATAATCTGATCATAAATTCTTATTTACATCAATGTTCCTTACCGCCATTTTTGTAAGATATTCAAATTAGCTAAACTGGGAAATAAGGGTGGGAAACAAGTTTTTTTTTTCGAGCATATTTTAGGCGAAAACCGTATCTAAATAAAACAAGTAGACCAAGTTCTATTAACCGTAAATTGTTTAAGAAAAATTATATTTCAAGGTACGCGGATAGTTAAAATTTGCCGCAGACCGGCAGTTAAGAAACGCTGCTTTATATTGTTTTATCACGGCAAATTATATTGCGTTTTACGTCGTTTAAATATGCGTTGCAATTTTTAAGAAATTCCGTCGCAATGGGGTCTTTATCGAGGGCGAATACAAATGCGAAACGTGGCCTGGGGGATCTGAAATGGTTCTTGATTTTATTAATCGTTATAAAAATATATTGATATGGATGTACTTAAATTTTTTTACTCTTACTTAAAATATAATGAAGGAAAAATTAAAAACAATTAGAATTTGTTATTTTTAAGTTGCTTGTATTAGTAGCTGATAATTTAATCTACGGTATAGGTGATAAAGCACAAAACAATAACAAATATGTTTAGTAATAACTTTTATTTAAAATTATACAGGTAATGACCAGTCGTAACAAAAAAATAAGGATAAATAACTGTACAAGATGCTAAAATATAATGGTGATTTAGGTTCTTTTTTGTTATTTATTTTTATTATTGGATGAATAAAAACATGACATGGATCTTAATTCTATTCTTATATTACAACTACAAAACTAACACTTAACATAGCAAAAAAGAACCGAAATCCCATTTTGTATTTAATAAATACGTAATTGATCGTTTTTAAAAATATTAATGCAACATAAAATGAACTGATCAACTGAGGTCTTTTCAACACTTACGACCTGCACGACTTGGAGCTTTCTACGGTAAGACCTTTACGCAGATATTAGGCAGTAAATCATTCTGTAAATAAACAACAAATGTTACCTTCTGATTTACTTGTGTTACGATACAGTGTGATTCAGAAATAAATGGCTTTACAATAAATTGTATTCCTTCTATTCTTTCAAATGAAATATATATTTTATATGCTCATCGGTTGTTTTTTATTTTAAAAAATGTGATATAAAATCCATTTCAATTTGTTTTTTGTGTTTATCATGTCGAATCAAATCCATTATAACATACTCGTAGCATGGATCAATATCTAGTTACAATAAGTAATCGTACTCTGGACAAAAGGTAAAGGATATACATAAAGAGATCTGAAGCTTATCAGTTATACAATGCATTCAAAAAGTCCCTCAGCAGTAATGAGCTCTATCTCAGTCTTCTCTACTGTTCGATAGATCCATGTACAGTCAGTTTCATGTGTTGTCGGCCGTTCATTGTGTCAATACCATTCACTGTAAGGGACTTTTTAAATGTACTGAACAAGGAGCCAGATAATTAAATGAGGCTATTTAAGATCGATAGGACATGTGGAAAAATGAATGAAACCAGCGAAATGAATCTATTGAGAAGCAATATGTAAGAAGGATCGGTAAACCGAAGGCTAGGTGCAGAGTTTAAATGAAAACAGATTAAAATCTGGTGGATCAAGAGAGAACTCAGTGACCAATATAAGAAACTAATACAGGAGGCTATAGAAGCAATGGATCTAACTAATATAGAAGTTTATGGATCCTAATCCATAATGGATTGTAGAGTCAAAATTATGACTGGATAGTCATATATTAAAAAGAGTAGTATGGATACTATCAGATATATGGGTAGATGTATGTATTCGAAGTAATTAAAAATCGGACATTTTTGATGAATACGACATGAGTTAAAAATGAAAGAGATAGAACCTGCGAAAAAAAAAAAAAATAAGTGACGAAAGTGGACGGAGAGAAAGCAGGTACAGAGATCAATTGAAAACAAATTAAAAATTGACAGATGAAGGCTGAGCACAGATATTAATGGAGAATACTACTAAAGGAAGGTAGGCTCCATAATGGATGTTAGAGCCAAATTACGACTGGACAGAAGCTCAGGAATACACAAAAAATAGTAATCTGGAGTCTATTAGTTATACAAGGAGCCAGATGTAATTGAACGTTTCAGATGGAAAGAATATGTGGAAAACATTAATGAGAGAAAATTAACTCTCGAAAATCAATAGGTGAGGAAAGTTGTCAGACCAGAGACTATTTATAAAGATCATCTGGATCAAGATTTTTAGGTGAAGGCCAATGTAAAAGCTATTAAAAGAGGATACGATCGATAATAGATTGAAGAGCCGACATTATGATTGGACAGTCGATAAAGGGTGCTAAAAGAGTAACCTACAGACTTTATGAGAAAACAATGATTTATCAAAAGATAAAGAAAATCGGCAGACCGAAAGGTACGTCCAAAAATAAAATGGTAACTTATTAAACAATGGAAGTTCCAAGCAAGACACTGAGATAACACAGAATGGTCTGTAGGTAAGTACTGCAGTAGGATAATGAGATGTCGAAACGAATTGACCAATATCGAAAACTCTATCGAAGAGCAGTCAGAGACAGACCAATATGGAAGATGATGGAGGAAGCTTTTGCCTAATAATGGGCGTAATAAGCTTATTTATTATTTATATATTATCTGTGCTTTTCCAAATCTGGCAAGTAATGCTAAATAATAAGATATTTATAGTTTATAGCACACACTATGAACGGTGCTAATTAATCTTTATAACTAATTATTAATTAGCTTTCTGTTTGTAAATATATGTGTTTATTGATGTATTCTGAGCACATCAAGCCTTCGGATTTTGCTCTTCATTTATTAATAATAATTATACAAGTTCACAGCTTTTAACGAGCTGCAATGGATTCCATCAAATTTGTGGTGACTTGTTACGTTTTGTCGTCAGGAAGATCACTTATGCATAACGATTTAGAAAAATACACGTTTAAATGCAGCGATTTAAGAATATAAATTTTGAATTAAAAAAGTATTAAATACATATTACATTCCAGTATATTTAAAAATTTTCACACTTAATAGTTTGTAACTAAATTTTGAAACAACTTTTTAATACTTTTTTAAATACTTGCATTACAAGAATTTAAGATATTTTAAAGCTATAAATTAATATCTATATGCATACTGACAACACAAAAACATATAAAATATATTGATATACATATTAATAATAATTATACATGAGACATTGTATGCTAAAAAATAATTCAGTAAATAAAGTAAATACATTATCTGTAAATATATATGTTTATGAATCACACTGTATAGACCCTGTAAATTGGGATTTCAGTTCTTTTTTGTTATAGTAATCATCAGTACAATTATATTATTTACAAAAATACAAAATAAATGTGTCAACATTTCTAGAGGTGGTATACATTATTGAACCCACTGTTCGACATCAGGTTCAGTCGTTTAGACTAGTGGCATTCAACCTGAAGTACGTAGACATCTTATGCATGAAATGATGTAAACTATAGACCAGTGATTTTCAACCATTTTGCACCCGTGGTTTTAAAAGTGAAATACGAAAATCTACTTTTATATATACAGAGCAATTTTCTGAAATACGTGGCACATCACACAAAATCTCGTGGCACATTGGTTAAAAAACACTGTTGTAAACTATGTGTTGAATTATACTCCGCTAACTTTGGGGGTACAAAGTTGAAGAGAATTATATCTGGGTACGAGAGCAAATAGTTAAATACCACTGGTTTAAACAGGTAAAAGCTATCGTCTTCGATAAGTGAAAAAAGCATTCATATTGTGACCAGAGGTGCTCAAACTGTATCCTGCGGGACTCTTGATTACTGACCGTGAATATGAAACTTCCAAAATTTATTTTCAAAAAACATAATGCAGTAAAGGGAAAATTTGTTAATTTCAAAATACATGCGACAATAATTTTCTCACTTTTGGGAAGCAAGTATCAGGTATGACAATTTAATAACCGGAATGCACCTCTTAAAAATATACGTGTGAATCTGTACACTAGTGGCTACTGTCGCCTTCAAAGTACGTCCCTTATGCATATATACACTTATACGGCGTTCCCATTTCTTGAAGCAAGACTGCAACTCATTTTCCGGAATACTGTTGAGTACCTGTCTCACAATCTGTTGGATATCTGTCATAATAGGAAATATTCGTCATTTCAGCGCAGATTTTAGTTTTAGAAATAGCAAGAAATCTCAGGGACTTAAGTCAAGTGAATAGGCAGAATGATCTAATTAGGTATTTACTTTTTTGGCCCAATAGTGTCACACAGTGAGCGCACTGTGATTTGGCGCATTGTCATGTTGAATGATTCACTAGTCACAATTTGGGTCTTTTCCTTCGAACAGAATCACGTAATCTCTTCAGTACTTGCATTGTTTGCGGACTGTTTGTCCCTATTTAATAAATTCTTGGTGGACTATTTCCTTGAGATCAAACAAACACCAACAAGGTCTTAATATGTGAGCATGATATGCTTTTTAAGATCACGGTGAATCCGAGAATATTGCTTCGTCTCATCATATGCCACTTTTAACAGTTCTCACGTTTTGATAGAGATTTTTCCGATTTTCATACAAAATACGATATTAATACGTTACTCAAAATTTCGATCGCCCATTTTTACGCCAAAGTAAACACTCGGATAACTGTTTCCTTCCCAGTAACTATAACTAACAACTGGCTCTATCAACTTGAAATTTACCCACATAATAGTTCAAACACGAATATTCACGTGATTTCGATACAATTACGTCACGGGCGACACTACGCTGCCATACTGGGAATTAAATTGTCACACCTCGTCCTTATGTGTACAGATATTTTCCAAAACAAACATTTAAGTTAAAATTAATTCCGATTAGCTAGCACAGAAATGTTGGTACTGATTAGTAAAAAATAAAGTCAGTTTTCTCATTAACCGAATCTTTCACGCCATTTGTATTGTAATAATATCTGCTTATAAAAAAAGAAAAAAGAACGAGATCAACGTCAATCTCGTTCTTTTAAATGACTCCTAGGAGACATTTAAAACTTAGCTAACCTTTTTAAAACAAAGTTATTACAGGTAGTGGAATTAGGAAATAACTTTCAAGGTGAAAATTAAGTAGTTGTTATATTATTATATAACAACACACTAATGCACATTATATTAAAGTGAACAAATATTCCCTTAACCGTTGCTTCTAAATTCTAGTATAAAAGTGGTATGTACGACTTGTCTATTGCATGGTCCGGGACTTGTACCAAATTTTCATAATGGACCACGAGGGCTTCAAAAAGTTGAACACCTCTGGCGTAAACAATGAAACGAGTTCAACTTTGATGTCTCCGCAAAAGAGACGCAGTTCTTTATATAAACTAATATTTAAGTAGATTTTATTTTGGTTTTTAATTACTGCTTCATTATTACTATTAATTAACTTTTATTTATATCATTTTATATTTTGTTGTTGACTAGTATTTTATAATGTCCACCTCAATTTTACTGTGTTATTTAATATATTAATTGTGCAACCCGAATTGATAAACTAATAAATATATTAAGACTGGAGTTGATTAGCTCTATAATGATGCAACATTTCTATTATTTCACAACAAATCAGCACTAATTAAAGAAAAATTACAGAAAGAAATAATTTGCAGCTCAAATACTATCTTAAAAATATACACTAAATTTACAATTTAGTTCAATATATACATTTTAGAGAATATTAAAGCAACCACACTCGAACAAATTTAACGAAAGAAGTTTCTCTCGGTTCCTATTTTTCATCATATAATAGATATCCGATGCTTGGTGTCAAATTTGGTCACCATGGAAGTTGTAGGCTTTTACTTTCATTTTCTCGGAATGAAAAATTGATGTGAAGTGTGAATTTTCACACATTGCAGGGTTTCGCAGGTATATAATAAGTGAAGGCGGCATGCTGAGTGTGTAGGACAAATTTTAGTTTGTAGTAATCATGGCAAAATGAACGACATTTTTAAAATAATTTATCGTCTGCTCTTAGATTAAGCTTTAAAAACAAATTTTATGTTAAAATATTTTTTTGTTATTTTTAATTCAAATACCTAATATCATTATTTAGGTTTCTAAATATGTGCAGTATTTTTTTATATAGCAAGGTTCATTAAGATTTTGAAAATTGCGCCTATGGCATCCATTGGTTGTCATATGCTCCGCCCCTTTGGTTTCGTATACATGACACATAGAATGAAAATATAATTCCAACATTCCAACTGGTTATTAAATTTACGTTCTTAAAAGTTAAATGCAACATTTGCGAAAATATAACTGGATTTTTGACAAAATAATTTAAACAAAATAAAAATGGAAAAAAAAACAAAAAATTAAACTGCCCGGGAGCGAACCTTAGTTTGTTGCGTAGCAGGCGAGCATGCTAACCATTAGACCAGGATACGCCTTCCAGTCTAGTGTGTTACATAACTATAACTTTTGTACGTTGTCAACAAAAAACACAAAAAATGCGTTATTTTCCGAAAACATAAACTGATCAAAAATTCCTGTTGTACTATTCCGGTTCACACGAATGTATATTACTTAGATTTTTTTCCGATTTTTAGTTTAAACCAACTGAACTAAAGGGTGTGGGACAATTTTTTTTGCACAATTTTAGCAAAAATCGCTAAATCATTTATTTTGCAAAAATAAAATTTTGATCGTTAATCCACGTATTAAGGGCTTTCATTTGATACCCTAATCAGAATTTTAAAAAAATATATATTTTTTTTCGATGAGCACATATTTGTTTATATTTTTAGGGGGATGTTTTTTAGATTTTTTAATATTTTCCTTATGTGCGCGTCAAAGAGTTGTATAAGCATTCCAAATTTCAACTCTCTAGGTTTAGCCGTTTGGTTACAATTTTTACCGAACAGACAGACAGACGACAAAATGACGGTATAAGGGTTTTTTGGTCATACCTACAAAACCCAAAAAATGAGTGATCGTAATTTAGAAAATAGGTTCACCAATGTAATGCGTCTTCCATAATTTTTATTTTTTTTGTTTACCGAATTTCAACACTTTAAAATAAAACCTTTTTTTTTTATAATAATCTAAATTACCATTTCGCTTGCTGATCGTTTAGCGACACCAAGTAAACAGGTTGATTCTCAGCAGTTGCGTTCATAAAAGTGCTCAGTGTTTCAATGTGAAATTTCGAATACTACTGTTCAATATATTTATATAAAATTATCAGAGAATATTAAACAAACATTATTCTTCTCTCCAGACTTGATTTAAAAAGCAGAATATCTCACTTCATATTGTTCTATTTCGTATAAGAGTAAAAATTGTTGCATACATTATAGTATCTGTAAAACCCAGTCTTAAATAATTAAGAATGGTGTTATCGAAAGATTATATCCAATACGTTAGAGAAATAGTCTCAATAGCTCAAATTATTAAAAATTTGACATTATTTTTATACTATTGTACATTAAATTGCCATACAAATCTTATTGTTAAAAATTTTGGTTAGTATTTTGTAGACCATGGAACGAATTATGCTATTTTATATTGATTATTAACTTCGATTAGTCCGATTTTCGCATATCTATAATTAATCGCATTAATCCAGGGATTTCTATATTAGTTTCTTTGTTTTCTTTTTAATATATTACGCCAAAGGAAAAAATACGAACCTAAAACTCCTAGATTACGATAATTTTAATTTGCGATACTGAAAGAATGACTCCCACAGTCTATTTATTTATTTCTACTGTTTAGTATGATTTAATTATTACTCTCTCCGTTCCAAAATAAGTGTCCAATTTCATAAAAAATATGCAAAAGGATATATAACGTATATTTTCCCAACTAAACTAAATGTGAGGAAGCTTGTAATCGTTGCCTCCTCTATGAAGCATGATCAATTCCATACACTTCTGCAGTGAAATGAAACAATTGTCTAGTTTTTCCGCGGTTATTTCATCCCATGTTTTTTACACGGGGACCTTTTGAGTAGTAATGATTGAATGGTGTTAAAGAAACCCAAATCGTGGACTAATTTAAATAAATAACTACAGATACATTTAATTTCATTATTTCAATAATCCATTAAAAAAATTAAAATCGAACACTTATTTTGGAACGGAGGGAGTAAGATTTAAACTATATGTTGTGCACTGTTAATTGTCACTAACAAGTTTGTCAGATGGTAATGCGAGCAACCGAAGCCAAAAGAAGTGCCAGACTAAGGAAGACCAAGAAAGAGATGGGCTCCGAAACTGACTGCACATTCTAATCCATGAACGATGAGGATTCATTTTAATTAAAGTTTTCATTTCTAATTATATTTAAATTTATTTTAACCATAAATTTCGTTACATCCTTACCACTGAGTCGTGATATACCAAGGTGTCGCGATACGCCGGTTAGAAAGCCCTAAAATATCTAACACGATGCATGCGTTTTATGTTTTATATCTAGGTTTAGCTTATAACTAAAGTTCATTCAACTTAACTATGAAATGACGTCACACTTGATTAATTTAATTGCCAATGTAAGAACCTAATATAACTAACATGCAAGCATTACTCAGTTGTTATATTTGGCTTCCACAGGTTGGTAGCCCTTTCCTACGTTGCAACATTTCTGGACGAGTCAGGTTAAATTAAGGTTTTATTTTGAATTGTAACAAATCTTATAAAATATAAATGCCGAAAGCTCATACTACCCGCACCCAAAGAATATTCTTGTCCCTTATTAATTATACTGCAGGAGAGCGAGAAAAAGTCATTAATTCAAATATTAAAAAAATATACATATTCGAATAATAAAATATTTCTCTTTTTTATAACAATGCCCAGCTGCATAATATTATATTAATGCAACGAGTGAGAAATGACTATTCCATGCAAGTTTCACACTATGCTTTTTCCACGACTATAACTTTATTACTAATTTCATTCACACGGAATTCATAGTCATGTAAATTCAGTTAAAATAACAATACTTGCATCAGCTGATTATCTGACCAACACCAATTCTATCAAAAAAAGTCTGTTTCTTTGGTTTAGGCGGAACGAGATTTTCAATTCTAGTTACTTTTACAGATTAATTGATGCTTTTGATAATTTTGTTTAGCAAAAGCCTACTTCAAACGATAAAAGAAGTGAAAATGACAATTTACAAAAATAAAAATTCCAATTGGTTCCGCCTAATCGTCTGGAATAGACTGTATATTTTCAAAATTATAAAAACTGTATTATTTAATTTTAATCCGGCTTCCTTTACAAACTAACAATAATTTGACATACGCTTTCAACTTATTTATTACGTTGCCTTGCAACGGTCAGCCCTTGCTGCTTGAATCTGTTATGAAATGAGCGCATTACGTAACAGGTCAGCAATGTGTAATAAAACAGAGTGGGGAACGTGCTACATTTACTAATGACTGACACGCCTGTAATGAACATATATCTATACAGTCGTGGAAAAAGTCTTAAAACTAGATGTAAGCTAAAACTCGATGTAAAACAAAAAAATTGCCTAGCAACCCATTGTGTTGGTAGGTCTTTTATTCAACCGGGCATATATCATTCATATTAACCCCTTTACTCCCTAGGAATAATAGGTTTCTAATCTCTTTTTAGAAGTGGTTGGATATAAGCTAACTCAGAGATTCCCAAACTGTGCTCCGCGGAGCACCAAATGCTCTGCGAGCGTCTACTAATGCTCCGCGGTCTACTAGTGTTGCTATATATACTTATAGCAATGATAGTGCTCCGCGACGAATACTTCTCGTGAAAAGTGCTCCGCGGCTCAAAAAGTTTGGAAAACTCTGTCCTAACTTGTTTGGCATTTTTACACAAACAACAACTGGCAACAATGCCAACTTCCCAACTGAGACCGTTTTCATAGTTAAATTGAATAGACTTCAGTTTTAAAATTTTTGTCTCT
The DNA here is from genome assembly GCA_963971575.1 of Liopterus haemorrhoidalis. NCBI lineage: Eukaryota > Metazoa > Arthropoda > Insecta > Coleoptera > Dytiscidae > Liopterus > Liopterus haemorrhoidalis. The sequence goes on from OZ020611.1 coordinate 204,400,348, forward strand.
TGCACTTTTGCTCTAAAATAATTAGGGAAGCATAAAATCACATAATATATTTTTACATGTTAAATCCCTATGGACGACAGGTTGGTTCCACTTTGAATTTACGTATAATCTTGTTTTGCTTCGTGTCAAAGAAAGTCTTTAAACAACGATATCGCGCGCGTTTGTATTTTAGCAAAACAATTGAAATGCGGTATCGCGTCATTTGTGGACTAACATAGAAAAACATAACATTTTAAATAGAAGTATTAAATAATTTCAGACATAGTCTGTAGTTCGAGCTATTGAGACTATTTATGGAAGAATTCATATACTAAGTATCCTTAATTACTATTATTAAAAAAATCTATTAATTTCTCTCATTAATATTTAATGAATATTTTATTAATTCGTGTGAAACATTGTCAGTTAAAATAAATTAATAAATAATTAAATACATTAGTACCTTTCTCCTTTAGTTGTCCAATATATGTATAGTATAGTAAAAATATAAATAATATTTAGTTTTTAAGTCTGTACAGTTGGTATTTTAATTGTGAATAAATATAGAAAAACTATTTTTGAATATACCACGAATACAAGTGCGATAAGACATATTACTTTTAACAATTTGTTTTACTTGATAAGATATATGTTAAAATTGTGTTATTAAGATATACTGTTTAAATATATACGAGTACTTCTCAAAAAAAGTGAAGATTACAGATTTCTGTTTTCGGAAAAGATTTTTTTCTACTAAAATAATACTTAAAGATGAATAGTTATTTTTTCCTTTAGTCAAAACGTCAAGGGGGATGAAGTAATAGATGCCACGAATGTTGAAAATGCTAATTAATATATATACATAGCATTAAAATGGGGGGAAATCAAGATATGGAAATAAATAAAAGAATTAGCTTAGGTTGGGTAGGTTTCTCTAAGCTCTTATTATCCATAACTGAAAGTTCCTTGCCAAATTAAATGCCAATTCAATTTGGACGTTGGGATTCCAGAAATTACAACCGCAGTTCCCTATCTATTTTAGTTTTTGAGTTACCATCATGCAAATGTGAGAATTTTAAAAATTTTGAGATTTTACAAAATTGTTCTAAATCAAAAATGATGCTTCTGAAATATGATCTATCAAAAATTGTTTCGTTTTAAGTTGAAAATGTGAAAGATCTATTGTCATGTCAATATAAAATTGGCTCTAAATCAAAAATTAAATATTAAAATAAAGCCCAAATATATTACTTAGGTAACTATGGTATGGTAATTTTAAAAATTCAAAACGCAAGGCTGTGCCTTTAAAGATTTCTCATATATTCAAGCTTTAAAAAAAAAAATCTATATTTTTCAATTTTTTTTATTATTTTATTTTTAACAAAAATATGTTTCGTCTTATATGGGCATAAGAAGATCGAAAAAAATGCCGCAAAATTTCTTCCACCCCTAGATTTTGAGATATGACACTTTGAGTTCAGTTTTTTTTTTTTCACATACCAAAAAAACCGTTACTCATAGCTCAAAATTGACATTATTTTTGTAATCTACGGCCCAAAATACATGTTCGTACCAATTTTTATTAAAATTAGACACAAAAAAAAATTGCCCGAAAATCTCGATTTTTTTAAAGGCCATTTTCAAGGGTTTTGTTTAAAAATCTAAAGAAAATTTGTCTGTGGAACAATTAAGATCCCAATTTTTTTCTAGACTAAACAAAGTATGTAATTGTCAAAAATTCCAACCGTAAGTCTCTATCTTCAAACGTTTTTGAGTTATGATTTTTTAATAATTTGAAAAAATGTCGAAAAAAAAAACAAATTTTACAAAAAAAAAAAAATTGTCTGGGATTTGATTCAAAATTTGGTTCTTAGTCAATTTGTATGTTGGGATTTCAAAAATTCCAACCGCAGTTCCCTATCTATTTTAGTTTTTGAGATACCATTATGCAAAAGTGAGATTTTTAAAAATTTAGACATTTTATAAAATTGTTCTAAATCAAAAATGAAACGTCAGATAAGGACCTAAATTTTATTCTTGAGTAACAAGAAGGTAGGAATTTCAAAAAATGAAACCACAGGTCTCTATCTCCAACCGTTTTTGAGTTATGATTTATTAAAAATTGTTTCATCTCATGTTGTAAATGTGATATAATTTTTGTTACGGCAATTTAAAATTAGCCTTAAATCAAAAACTAAATAATAAAATAAAGCCCTAATAAGTTTCTTAATTAATTATAGTATGGAAATTTCAAAAATTTACACCCCAGGGCTGTATTTTAAAAGATTTTTGAGATATAATTTATCAAAATTTTTGTTCGTCTCGAGTTATTGATCGCAGACAATCCACAATTGTGACAATTTGAAATTGGCTCTCATTCAAAAACTAAGAATCTAGATAAATCCATAATTTTTTTCTACAGTAAATAATATGTGAAATATCAAAAATTGAAATCGTAGGTCTCTATCTCTAATAGTTTTTCAGATATGATTTATTGAAAATTGCTACGTCTTGAGTTATAGATTGCAAGAGATTTATCATTTTGGCAATATTAAATAGGTCCATAATCAAAAACTATGAATTGAAATAAAATTATAATTTCTTTCTAAAGTAACTGAAATCATAATAATAAATAAATAATAGCAAAAATTTTTGACTTTTCTTTATAAATTTAATTATTTAATTAATTATTAAATGCCCGTCCTGACTTATGGGTTAGAAATGATAACTTTGACCCAAAAAATCCGGTTCATATCAGATTGCAATACTCTGATTTTTTAAATATACGTATATTTATTTAAATAAGCAACCCTGGAAAATGAGGTACGGGAGAAACGTTTTGTTTGGATACATTTTTGAAAAATCGGGATGAAATATTTTTTATTTCCAAAAATATCATCTTGTTCGTTAATCCGCTTACCCCACTAAAAAATTTAAAAAACCTTTTTTTCAATAAATACGCATTTGTTTCTATTTTTCTCACGATGTGTTTTTTCGAAATTCAGTATTTTTCTTATATGTGGGTCAATGGTCTGTATATGTAAGCCCAATTTCAACTTTCTAGGTTCAGTTTACAATATTTACTTAACTATGAAACACATGAGTAAAGGTTTTTGTAAACGACATTTTAAAAATGTCTAAGCTATCTAAAGCTATGCTCAAAGACGCTGAAAATAAAAATACATCTTTATTTTTTTACAGTAAAAAGTTTATGAATTATTTGAGGTGTATTTAAAAGGATTGAAACTTAATAAATGGACAACACTAAGAAAAAAGGTACTACTCAATTTTCTAAAAGTCTATTTTTTTATAATACTATTTTAGAACCAGTTTTAAAAGAAAGATTAACTAACATTATAATAACTATAGTTAAAAATAACATTAGTTAATTACTCTATGAACTAGTTAACTTAATTTTAACTGTTTATTTGATTATTAATTTTTCTATTTATATTACCATTTGAATTATTGTTAAATATTTCTTTTACCGACATGCAAGTTTATATTTGTAAAAAAAGCAGATACTAAATGTCAATAGATGCATTCTTTAATACCAATAACATGTATTTCAATTTGTAACAATTATAAACTTATATATACACAAAAAGCTTTAGCTACTAAGTAGAAAATAAAGATTTTACAAGCTACAAACTAAGCGTTCAAGAAAAATTGAACTATTTTTACTTATGAATATAATCCTCGTAATAAAACTTCGGTGGTAGAAAAGCTGCAAATATAATCAGTGATTCATAAAAGATTTCAAATTTTTGTTATTGTTATCGTACACTGGGCCGGACAACAGACAACGCAGTAATCACAAGCATTCGGTGACTGCTTCCACTGTGTCGCAATGACTGCACGCAGACATAAGAATTATGTTTTGTTTACATTCTCATCAGCTTGAACGATGCTAGTAAGAATGTTTATAATGCCCGGTTGCAATTAAGTCTTAAAACTAAATATAAGTTAAAACTCGATATAAAACACAAAAAATGCATTGAGTTGCTAGATATTTTTGTGTTTGATACCGAGTTTTAGCTTATATCTAGTTTTAAGACTTTTAAGCAACTGGGCATAAATATGTCTCGTCGGCTAAAAGGTTAGAAATTGATATAGGGTTATAAAAAAAGATCAAATATTTTATTATTGGAATAAAAATGTTTGAATATTTGAATTTCAGATGTTCAAAAAAATTTAATTTGAATAACAAATAGTTGAACATTATTCCAATTCTTTTTGTGGGTAATAGAAAGTACAGTTAAAGTGTTAAACTTGGGAAAAATAAATCATTTTTACTACATAATATAACCTTACTCGTCCACATGTTAAACAGAAATACGAAAGGAAATGCTGTTTAAAAAGAATTTGCGACGTAGGAAAGGATTACCAACTGTGGAAGCCAAATGTAACAAATGTGTAATGCTTGTATTTTAGTTACAGTACATTCTGGCATTGGCAAATAAATTAACCAAGTGTGATGTCATTACATAACTATGTAATGACTTTTATAAACTTGAATAGACTATATTAACTTTTTAAATTTAGAATATGGTCGGATAAACAGAATGACGAATAATTGAAGGCTGGACATTCGGAACCCACATGTATGAACGGAATATGAAACAATGTCTATTTTATTTTTTTAATCTATTACTTTAATCCCGTAAAAGAGGACCTGAAAGTCAATTTTAATAAAGTTACTGAAAAATCTTTTATGAATCTGTGAGGTAGACCAGCATTTACCAAACTTTTCTCCAGGGGATTTTGCATTTTACACTTTTATATGAAATCCATTTCCCGTTATATGAATGTAAGAAACTCTGGTGTTTTAATATAATTTCAGAGTTTCTGATTGAGAAATGCCTAGATAAATAACCTTGTTATACAGGGCTGTGCCGAGTCAATTTAATATGTGAAAATTGAAAAATTGCTCAACTCAATATCTGTACAGTATGACAAAGATTATCGTCTACCAAATCAAGATGATAATCGGATAGCATTAATCAAAATATAAAATCGAGAACATCGACTATTATAAAATCTTGGCCCTTTTACCTGAGGCAATAGTCGAGGTCACTGCACCCTCGGCACAGCTTCTGTTACACCAGAAATTTTATTACAAAGTTTAAATATGAATTAAAATTAAGAATATTCAATTTTTGTTGAACACCGTTGTTTTAAATAATCTTTAAGACTAGTATGTTCATTTGCACATACTTGCTGAACAGTTAACTTATTGCCGTCAACAAATTTTTCAAAATTCTGGTTTTTTTGTAATGTAAAAATTACAAAAAAACCAATTGTCTATTAGAAAAATATGTCTATAATCACTCTACCGTTATCACAATTTAAGTAATAATTTCAGAGACTTATATTAAAATAATTTGAAAATTATAAATTAGCAATTATTTTATTAATATCGCTAAATAGTCAGACATTTTATCACACAACAATGTCTTCATCTTATATACTAAGCAAAAACGTTAACATTATAAAATGGGGAGTAAGTCTATATCCTATGCGATCACGTATGTTCGTGAGCTCGTTCTAAAGCTATTACATACCCATAAAGATAGTAGAAGAATGAAAGTAGGTAGAAAGCTAGCTTTATCCAACCTTCACGCTGACATCTGGTGAGTACATCTGCATTCATGATGCTCGTTGGATCGTACAAGCCTGGACCAGTCATTACAGGGCGGGAATAATAGCGTTTTATGTGATATGCTATTAAAGGTATGTTTAAACACAGTGAAAGCCATTCTCCTGATGCTGCGAACAAGATGTTGAAGAGCAGATGTAGGAGGTATTCGGGGAGGACCAACTGTAAAAAAATACTTTTTTTAAGAAACTCTTTGCGAGATGTGAAAATTACTATTGTCAATTGGCTAATCAAATGCGAGAAACGAGATTTACAATTTTTACTGAGCCCCGAACTGCTTCTTGAAGCATTTTTGCAATGAACTGTAGCATATGATTTACGAGAAATGAGATTTACAATTTTTACTGCTCTTCGAAGCAGTTTTGTGATGAACTGTAGCGTATGATTTGATTTGGACCATTTATAATAGTGGTTTTCAATGGGGGCAATAAATTTAAAACTAAATTTTGGCAGGAGATCAGTGAAATTGGATGGTGATGTATAATTTTTCTCTAAATATGTATCTATTTATTGCGTTTTTTTTTTTTTTTTTTTGGATGTTTCAATTTTGTTTTGTTTTTTTTAGCGTGTATCCCGTCTAATTATATTTTTTAAATAAAATGTTCCAGTAATAAATATCCTAATCAAAATTTTAAAAGAATATTTATTTTTTTAAAAATTGAAGTGTGAATTTTCACACATTTCAGGGTTTTGCAGGTATTTAATAGCTGTAAGAAGTCAACATAATACTGGATGTCTAGTTATATTTATCACATCAAAATCAACAGTTTTTTTGATAATCACTTTTATTCGTTATTAGATAACTAAGAGCTTCCATTTAATTTTTTTAAACAATATTTAAATAATTTGCCAAATATCCCAGCGTTTTTTTTTCTAAATTTGCTTTCGTATTCAAGTCTTCATTAGATTAATAAGAAATATTTTACAGTGTAGAGTGTAGTGTGGTGTGAGTAAATTACTACTACTATTAAAACTATTAGTAGTTATTAGTACTATTAAAAAAATATATTATTTTTTTAATATTTTAAATTCCAAAAAAATACACTCACTATCTTAGCTATAAATACAAAAAATACATAACGTTATTAGCCATAATTATTATAATTTAACCATGAATTAAAAAACTAATTATTTTTTTCAAAAACACAAAAACTGTCATATTTTCCAAAAAAACAATCAGGTCAAAAATTCCTCTCGTAGGAATTTAAAAAAATTGATGTGAAGTGTGAATTTTGACACATTTCAGGCTTTTGCAGGTATTTAGTAAGTGAATGATGATTATTTGGGATTCCAAAACAAATTTTATATTAAAATATTTTTTTTTTGTTAATTTTAATTCGAACGTCTAATTCCATTATTTAGGTTTCTAAATATGTGCAGTATTTTTTTTTTTTTATATAGCAAGGTTCATTAAGAATTTTAAAAATTGCGCCTATGGCTTCCATTGGTTGTTATCCGCCCCTCTGATTTCGTGTACATTGAAACAGAATTAAATTATAATTTAAACAATTTCCACTGGTTATTAAATTTACGCTTTTAAAAGTTAAATGCAACATTTGCCAAAATATAACTAGAATTTTGAAAAAATTATTTAAACAATATAAAAATTCAAAAAAAACAAAAAGGGTTCGATCCCTTTCGGATCGAGTTAGTTGGGTGAGAAGAATAATCACTGCACCAAGACACACCTTCCAGTGTAGCGTGTTACAAAGCTATAACTTGTGTACATTATTAGCAAAAAAACACAAAAAATGCGTTTTTTTCCAAAAACATAATCTGATCAAAAATTCCTGTTGTATTATTCCGGTTCACACCAATGTACATTACTTAGATTTTTTCAGATTTTTAGTTTAAACCATCTGGGCTACAGGGTGTGGGACAAAATTTTTTTCGCACAATTTTGGCAAAAATCGCTTCAAAATAATTTATTTTGCAAAAATAAAAATTTGATCGTTAATCCACGTACCAAGGGCTTTCACCCTACTCAGAATTACAAAATGATACCCTACTCAGAATTATAAAAAAATATGTTTTTTTTCGATGAGCACATATTTGTTTATATTTCTAGGGGGATATGTTTTTTAGATGTTTTAGTATTTTTCCTATGTGCGGGTCAAAGAGTTGTATAAGCATGCCAAATTTCAACTCTCTAGGTTTAGCCGTTTGGCTACAATTTTTACCGAACAGACAGACAGATGACAAAATGACGGTATAAGGGTTTATTCGTCATACCTACAAAACCCTAAAAACGAATTTCAAAAAACTATCTATCGTTCCGTAATCTACGTTTTAAGAGCTTTCCAAAAAAAAATCCAATAAAAAAAAAATTATTTTTCAGCTCCGGTTTTTCTTTTCGAGCTAAATAACGGTTTTTTTCAGTTTTCGTTTCAGTTCCGATTCGAAGCACTGCTTTTTCTGCAGACTCAATATTTTTTCTATATGTGGGTTAAAGAAGGGTTATGAATGCCAAATTCGAAATTCTAGATTGTCTTTTGCCAACAATTTCTACTGTATAGGCAGGCAGATACTTGAGCTCCAAATACTAAAAAAACATTTGTTTAAACTCTAGTAAGACTGGAAGAAATCCTTGAAAAGGCTAAGACACAGTTACAGTTGTCGAACCACAATTGATGATTAAGTTACCTTCAAAAACAAAGCGATTTGATTCCACGCTATGCGCATAAGACTCCCATTCTCAAATTACTAAGAATGGATATATTTTAAAATTAAATACGCCTTTTGGTAATTTGCGATAAGAACAATATGAAAATAAACAATAATAAATTAATAGCACATAAATTTTGCAGTTTTATATTGTAAGGTTAAGTATAAATTTTAAGATTAAACAATATTTCATGGTAACAAGATACGATTAAATTGAAAACAGTGTTGTACAATACATAATTACCTACAATTGCATACTTACTGGATTTAAACTATTACACTGGTCTATTGGATTTTTATAGTCGGTCTTCAGTTCATCGAATGCAATAACGTGAAATAGTGAAAAAAATATTAGAAATGCGTCAACTATTAGCGCAATTATATATGAAAATGCCGGAAAATTAAAAGCCATACTGACTTTTTAATTATATTTTTATATTAAGATCCGTTGAACATTAAGAACTACGGTCTGTCAAAGCAAACAGATCACTTTTAAGACAAGGCTACCACGTTTACAAAATTTATTAAAAACACTTCACGGATCAACTTTCTTTTTATTCACAATTGTTTTTACAGTCACAAAAAGTATTAGACGTAAACAGCAATAAAAATTTATTTCCTTTTAGTAGTTATTGCTATAACTTAGCTCAGAACGGAAAACATAAAATGATAATCAATTTTTTGCTGCAGGGTTATCATTACTGCATTTGATTACAATAGAAGTGTTCGTTTGACGATGATAAATGGTCAATTGTTTAACTTGATAACTAATGCCTTCGCCCCTCAATGCTCTTGTAAATGTTACCGTAATCAAGGTAGAGAGTGCGCAGACTCTTTTAATTAATTTCTTGCACACGAACAAATCTAAAATTTTAATACGGTGCTGCCTCTGTTGTTTTAAAAGTGCATTAGATTTTTGACAGCTCTAATGCAATTTTTGTGTGTAGTCGTAGATGACAACCGACTAGTTTTACAAAAGTTATTGCTAGTACACTATGACTTAAATAATAGTTAAAGTTTTTAAATACATCGTATTCTAAATTAATATTATGCTAAAACTTAGTTAATGTCGTATTTAATACTGTACAGTGAGGTTACATGATTATTGCAATGGATAATCATTGTAGTACTAATAAACACTCAGAAACTGAGTATAATACGAAAAAAGAATGTGAGGTATCTGTAGTTAACACTAAATCTTTAGGATTATTAAATTTTCGAGCGGTTATATTTTTATTATTGTGGTATATATTTAGTGGATGCACACTGTTTTTAAATAAATACATTTTAACTTATATGAATGGAAATCCAACTATTTTAGGTAAAAATCGTGTGAAATTTGGTTGGTATTTTACTTATTAATTTATAATCTTTGTGTAGGAGCATGTCAAATGTCGATGACTGCAACATGTGGTTTTATTCAAATGTATTACCCGTGTGGTATGTATAAACCGTCTCAGCGATTGAGCAGGCCTCCTGGTTTCTACAGACATATGATTCTAGTTGGATGCACAAGGTAAATATTTATTATCTATCATATAAACTGTATTAATGATAAAATTGAAGGCCAGTAATATAATTATAAAATTGATAAGACATTTATATAATTATTTTTGTAAAGAAAATTCAAATTATTTTTTAATATTTGCAGATACAAAGTAATTGTTTAACCAACTTCACCGAATAAAATAATTTATAATAAATACATGATATGCAGAAAGTTGTGTTGATATAAGTAATACTTTTACTTAGGAAATCTTCTATTGTAGTGTTTTGACTTTTTGTATTTAAACATACGGTAATAACTGTACATAATATATCTTTACGTATATGAAAAGTTCAGGGAAAAAACAATCGGTCACAAAAGTTGAAATTTTCTAAATTCGAATATTAAAATTTATAAACACATCACCTGCTTGTTATTATGAATTTTATGATTATTTTTATTTCTCAGTGCTATTAAACTTATTTGCTGTTGTTATCTATAGAGTAAAGAATATTGTAAATTTCAAGTGGTGAAAGAAAAGCATTCAAAATTGAGAAATTTTATTGAATTTAATAACTGTGTTTATTGAAGTTTAAGAAAATTACAATATATTTTATAAAAAGTAAAAAATAGAGACTTTTTTGTTCAGAGTAAATTATTATTTCAGGATATCCAAAAATATACAGGATGTTCCATTTATTTTTGTTATGTAAATAATTTCGAAATTTGATACTAATATAATTTAATGTCAATTAACTTTGTGAAAATGTTCTATATTTAAAAATGGTTGAAATAAAAAACATTGTAAATTTTCACTATGTTTATTTAAAAACTGCTTACTTGATTTTTATTTAATAACTGCTTATAATCCGTCTCAATTTGTAATACGAAACTATAGTGCATTCAAAGGTGAGTTTGCAATATAGCTCTTATGGCAAATGGGAGCGGTGTTGCCAAATTTTGTAAAAGTGTCAAATGTGTCAATTATAATAATATGAAAAACTCGTATGATTTACAAAAATCAACTCTTATAAAATTCAAAATAACACTCAACAAAAACAAATGGCCATTTCTAGAATACTGCGTCTTCACAGATCAGCGCGTTTTAGAGCTGGCAACGTCGACAAGTAAGAAAAGGATAGCGTCATTGTGTAAACCCATTAGAGAGTATGAAAAAGAACTACTCCATATGCCCTGTACTGCAAACTCACCTTTGAACGCACTATAAATCTGGTTACTTTGGTGAATGTTGTGGTGTAAACAGACTTTGGCGTATCCGTGTGAACCAATACTATGATAATATTATAAATGTATTGTCAATATACAACATAAAAAATGAAGTTTCCCTGTTAGTTACGTATTAAAAAATGAGACAGATAATACTTATTTGTGTTTAATAACTGCTACTCATTGCTTTGAAAATGGCGAAAGTCGAAACTAGTAAGCAGTTATTAAATGAAAATAGTGAAAATTTACAATGATTTTTATTTCAACCATCACTAAATAATTTGATATTATCTGTCTCATTTTGTAATGCTAACTAACAGGGAAAGTTCATTTTTTTTTGTTGTATATTGACAATACATTTATAATTATATATATAAAAGCCCTAATTCCTGTGTGTCAGACCGTAACGCTAAGTTCCTGGGTGCTAGCGGGTCTTGCAGTATGCGGTGGGTCACGCACTGAGTGGTGGGGAATGACGTACTCCGACAGCAGCTCGGTTACCGAGACCATAGCTCTGCAGTCAGTACCTTGGCTTAATTAAAGAATTTTGTGTCAATTGGTGTTATGCCCGCGGGCCGTATCTGGCCCAATACTAATTTTTAAACGACACGCATTAAGTGGCTTTTTAGGATGTCCCAGGTATAATCAGAAACATCTATACCATTAATATCCAACATATGGCCTGCTTTTTAGGCTTTCCTAGGTATAACAGTCAGAAACAGCTATAACACTGATGTCCAACATATGGCCCGCAGGCCGTATCCGGCTCGATACTAATTTTTAAACGACACGCATTGGGCTGCTTTTTAGGATTTCCTAGGTATAATCAGAAACAGCTATAACATAGATGTCCAACATATGGCCCGCGGGCGGTATCCGGCTCAATACTAATTTTTAAACGACACGCATTATGCGGCTTTTTAGGATTTCCTATGTATAATCAGAAACAGCTATAACATAGATCTCCAACATATAGCCCGCGGGCCGTATCCGGCTCGATACTAATTTTTAAACGACACGCATTGAGCTGTTGTTTAGGATTTCCTAGATATAATCAGAAACAGCTATACCATTGATGTCCAACATATGGTCCGCGAGCCGTATCCGACTCGATTATTTTTAAACGACACACTGACCTTCTTTTTCGGATTTCGTAGGTATAATCATACAGATTTTAATAATTGATTCCTGCTTATATTGATTTTTATTCGATATCAGTTTGCCAACGTTGTTGGCAACGGATCTCCTAGTATTATCCATAGTATTGGTTCACACGGATACGCCAAAGTCTGTTTACACCACAATAGTCACCAAAGTAAGCAGATCTAGTTTCGTATTACAAATTAAGACGGATTATACTTGTTTCGGTGTTTTCACTGTCGTCATCTACCTAAAAAATATTACGATAACCCATAAAATGTATAGGCTATTCCAAACATTTTGGCAGAACTAACTGAAGTTTTCATTTTTGTAAGTTGTCATGGGCTCTTCTTTTATGGTTTGAAGTAGGTATTAGCAATTGTGCAGAGTTAACTTTGAACTTCTATGTAACATTTTTTAGCTATTATTGCTTTTCGACACGCGTCGCGTTATTCGTATTGTATGAACGGGAATTCTGTCAGTATTAGGAGGGTTGCCTCTTATATTTCGGGATTACACTAAACTAGTGCGGCCATCTGGCAACTGACGCTTCTATCGTTAAGTTTGACATTTTTGACGATATACGTACTCAGAACGTTTTGACGTACGAACGCTATTTGTGTTGTTTACAGTAACTTGAAAAAATTCATCTCGGCTAAAAATGGAATTAAATCATGAACATTTTCGAGCGATTATTTTCGACGTGGATTAACCTAACAACAGTGAATTGAACTTAATTCGATTTTTGGCGATGAAGCACCATCAAGGACTACTGTTTATCGATTATTTACCGAGTTCAATCGTGGCCGTAGTTCGCTTAAGGACGAATTTCGTGAAGGTTGTCCAAAATCGGTTGTTGTTCCGGAAATTATTGATGCTTTGCGTGAACTGATACTGCAAGATCGCCATGTGACTTATCGTGAGATTGAGGTATCCTTGGGCATTAGTAGGACCAGCATACATTCATTATTGCATGAACATTTGGCCGTCAAAAAGATTTGTTCGCGTTGGATCCCACATAATTTGACAATCGTAGTGGAAAAAGCCTCAATCGGAGTGGAAAAAATGCTTCGAAAATTTGTTTAAACGCATGCAAAAGTGTATTGATCTTCATGGAGAATATTTTGAAAAACAGTAAAGCCACTTTTTTTGATAAATAATTGTTTTTGATCTCAAATCCCGAAATATTAAAGGCAAACCTCGTAGTAATTGTTTTGTTTTAATAATATCCTCCCTCCTCTTTGACTTTTTAAATGTTTCATTCAAAATAAATAACAATTGGCAAAGAAAACAGAGGTTTATGACGCTTGTTTTTTACATTTCAATGTTTGTTTAGCGCATTCGCCTTGTTTGACATGATTGTTGTGTTATTTTTATCTTAGTGCTCAGTGTATAGCTCACTGAGTAAAGCGTGTTCTACAGTATACAATTCTCGTCAAATTTTCATACTTATTTCTTTGACTAGAACTTGTACTAGAAATAAATCAGTGAAATTGTAGAGTGTAGAACACTTTATGTAGTCAAGGTCAACTTTATTCAAAACTAGATTTGGACAAACTTTTCTTGAAAATATTTTCAAGTTGAACTCCGCGCATGCGCAGTAGACACTTTTAACAACAGTACCAACATTAAAATTACGCTTGTAAATATTTTGTATTACAACGTGTTTAATAGTGTTTTGTTGATCATTGGTTTGAATAGGCGAATATATAAATTGTGTTTTGTACGTAAATCAGTAATTTTACAAATCTAATAGCTAGATTATAAACACTTGACAAGATATGAATTATATTTTTATGTTGGTACTTTAAATGAACTGAAACACGTGTAAGAATTTCATTCTCTACCAAAAAATTGAAAAATAAATTGTATTAAAACTTTGACAACTTCTAGTTCAAAGAGAAAAGTTTAGAAAATTGACGAATAAAGTATAATGTAGAACACGCTTAAGATATGAACTGAGCTGATTTAACTTTACAAATAAAACTATTATTTTGATCGACTGAGCGAGATTTTTCTCATTGTATTGTATTACATTTTTAGCTTTTTAAATTTAATATGAATCATTAAATCTTTATATATAAAAATCAATTTCTGTTTGTTTGTTTGTTTGTCCTTTATACAAAGTCAAACGTATGGACCGATTTTCACCAAATTTAGTACAGGGGGGCAAAATAATCCCAGGAAGGTTTTAGTGATGGTTCCAACTTCTTTCATGTCCCCCTAGGGGGCGTTATGTGGGGAAACCATCATTTTGCACTCTTCATCCAGTTTAAATTGATTACGTAGGCTAAACCTTAAGAGATATATCGATATAATGTAGACAAAAAAGGTAGATCTTAACTAGTCTAAGAGAAATGTCCGCGAGAGCATATACCTATCATGCACCCATATCGTGTATTGGGCAATTTTCTGTTTTTAAACGTAATAGTTTTTGTTATATAAAATTTGTGGGTGCATAGCATCGGAATTTTATAGAGATGCATCAATTATTTTAGAATAATAAATTAGACCATTTCACGTAGAATCATAATATATCTAACGCTATACATCAAAGATCAATAATAGAGTTATCACAGGGTAAACAGAACTCTAAAATGCATATATGTCAATTTCTACCGTACAGACAGACTGACTTTATAAAGGTTTTTTGGTGGTCATACCTATAAAACCCTAAAAATAAACACAGGTACATTTATGGAATACGCATACTTAATTCCTACTACTGTAACCGTGAACAAAATAGTCACAGATAATTAAATTCTCAAAATACCTCACACAATTACCCGTTAATTACCCGCTACCCGTTAATTATCCGATACCCGTTATTAATTTGATACCCGTTAATTACCCGGTACCCGCTAAATACCCGATACGCGTTAATCACCCTGTAGGGGCTCTAAGCAAACCGCTAACTGGTATGGAATTTTTAGCACACCATACAGAGCTATAATGTAATATCGTGCACTCGACGGAATTTTGACTACAGTGTCTCATGTGATTATTCAATAAACAAATGTCACTAACCTTGGTTCTCGTGGATAGCTGTGTTCTGGGTACCCAGATGTTGAGGAAACTTCAGGATAACACCAACAGAACATTTGCAATTGAAGAACACACACATACACTTGATATGTGATAAAACCACTAAATATATTTATATTTAATTACTGCGAGAGTTTATATGAAAAGAGGTTCAGTACAACCGACTGACGTGATACGCACGTAATATTGAAGTGTAAGAATACGTCTTAATACAACGACTAATCTCAACTCTATAATAAAAAATGCAACGCTTCTAAACATAACATAAATTGAAGTAACAAAGAGGGCTACTATACCGTGTTAGCTACGAGTCGAGATAGTAAGTTACAACGTCTGCATTTTAACTATAACGAAAACATTGAATCTAAACAAAGATATTTTTAAATAAACTAACATGAAAAAAAAAAAAACAAAATTAAGTTTACAAATTCAAAACGAGACACACCCGTTAGTTAACAGGTAATGGTAGCGGGTAGCGGGTATTCAAATTCGGAATCGGGATCAACCTTAACGGGTCGGGTAGCGAGTACCCGGGTACCCGTCGTCATTCCTATTAATAAGTAAACAAGTTATGTTGTTCAGTGAATTTATCCCCCTGAATATTTTGTTTGCTAGGGGTGCAAGAAATATAAATGCACAGTTCACGATCAGTTCATAGAAACTGAGCAAAGTTAAATATATAGACTCACAAATATAGGCTATTCTAAACCTTTAAGCGGAACCAAATGGAATTTTAATTTTCTTAAGTTGTCACAAACTAATTTTGTAATGTTGGATGTTGGTTTTTGGTAAACAAAATGATTTTAATCAAACGTTAACAGTTACTAGAATTCAAAATCTAGTTCCGCTTAAACTAAAGAAAGACGCTATAATCGAGCAAACTTTTTCCTCTAGCTGAACTGAGCACTTGGATAAAAATAATATAACAAATTTTATCACTAATTATTGCACACTTCAACTTTTTGCAGTTATCAGTCAACTAAATATATGATTTTATATTGCGCCTGTTATTTCGTTTTGATGTATTTACGTATATTTTAAAATTTCAAATATTTATCGCATTCCTGAAAAGTTTTTAATTCTTTTGGTAGTAGCACCGTTATATTATACATTTTAACAAGGCAATTTTAACAGATCTGGTTTTGAAACATTTGTCCCGGTGTCCCAACAGATACATTTTGTGTTCCGGTCTCGAATTTTTTAGAAAAAATGTATTGGATAAACACGTTTTTAGAAGAAAATGAAATGAGGACGTATTTTAAGCTGACGGCGCAACAAATGAAAGGAAAACATTTTAGACATTTTTATGACAATTTATCAGTATTCCAGCAACTAATAGTCCATTTGAAAAAGTATTTAGTCTTGTAAATTCCTCCTGGTCTGACGATAAAAGTAGAATGCATGTAAATATTTTAAAAGCAGTTATTTCATTAAAAATAAATTCCAAAAGTTATTACGAAATTTGTTTAGATTTTTACAGTAGAATGATATTAAAATAATGAAATTTAGTATTACCACCTCAAAGAATGGTAACCAGAAAATATTATGAAGCATGTATATATATATATATATATATATATATATACAGGGTGTTAGGTAAATGTCCGGCACAATTTTAAAGGCAGCATTGTTGGCCCATTTAGAGCTAAAAAGTCCTCAAACATTTTTGGATAAGATGCGTATATCGCTTGATTATCGATGCAGTACCACCGTTTAGGAACCACTAATATTTTGTCTGTTACAACAATCACATATGTGACTGAGATAAATAGAAACCATGGAAACAATACCGTAATTTTATTTCAACAAAATGCTTTTTCAATGTTATGAAGAAAAATGAAATAAGAAAAACATTAATATTAAAAAAAAAAAAATACAAAAAAAAAAAATAATTAAAGCAAATGCTCAAAATGTGCTCCATTTGCATCTAAACATGCTTGGACTCTCCGTATTAAAGAAGCTTCCACTCGTTGCATTCCAGTATGATTGCGGACATGTTCTGCAGCGGCAATAACACGATTTTCAAAATCTTCCTCATTTTGTATAGGTGTTTTATATACCAGTGTTTTCATGTGGCCCCAAAGATAGAAGTCGCAGCTATTAAGGTCTGGAAATACCTCTTCTACAATATCCAATTCCACTGGTTTTCCTAATTCATTTCCCTTTGGCAAAACAGATCCAGTTTCGCGTAATCGTTGTGCTACCGCTTCCAAAGTTTTTCTATTTGGGTGCCTTCTATTCGGAAAACTTCAGCATATCGTCGTTCTGCTTCCACAGCCTTGCCGACACATTCCCCATACACAAAATGCATGTCTGCATATTTTTCAAGTGTGTAATGTGCCATTTTTTTTAACAAAATCGGAACCAAATTTTATATTATGACGTACACGTACTTTGATATTCTATTATTGAACTACAATTAAAATATTTTTTTCTCTATGGCAAATACACAACTTCTGGATTAATATGAAAAATTAAAAAAAGTCAGTGGTTTTCAAAATTTGGGGCATCTTTTTGTTTGTTTATTTTTTGACGAAATTCACATTTTAGATAAAATTGGCAAAGGAAAAATCGATTGCATTCTACTTCATCATGCTGTCTTTTAAATTGTGCCGGACATTTTCCTAACACCCTGTATATATTTTATTGAAAATTACTTTATTTACAACTAGCCTTTTATAATAAAATGATATAAACAACAAACTTTATATTTGACAATATTAGCAAGAGATAACATGAATGCATTAATGATCATGCACTTGAGAGTGATATAATAAACGTACGTCGAATACTAACCAGCAGAACATCCACTAGTGGCAGCTATATCTCAATGACGACGGAAATTTTATAATGTAAAAACTTTTATAATTATTTTTTGCCAACATCATAACGAAATTTACAAAATTAAATCTGCCAATGTGTATAAAAAATGCTTAATATTGATTGTGATTTTTGTGAGCAATTTTAATTTGAATTGTATTTTTTGTGTTCTTTTGTTGAATTATTGAAATTTTTGCTTTTTTTAATTTTTGGTTCAATTTATATTGAATGCTAATATGATATTTTTTCTCACTATAATAATGTTTTTGTTTTCAACAAACAAGGTTGAAATAAAATTGTATGAGGCTTTTGACAATTTTGTTTAACAAAATTTTTATTAATTCGTTAAAGAATAAGTTCGTGACAACTAACCCTTTCAATCCTACTGGGACATATATGTCCCACTGAAGTTCTAATACATACTAATCAGACAAAAAATCATTTAATTTGCATTGTTTCAACACCAGAGTATGTTGTACCAAGTTAACAAGTTCGTTATTTTATATTAGACAAGTCAGTATTATTCAGAATGTTGTTTGCTGGAATACAACGAAATAAACAAAAAAAAAAAAAACACAAAAAAACAAAAAAAATAAAATAAACCATCTATGCGAAATATGCCAATAGGGGATAGGCATGATTTTTTAATTTTTTTAAATTATATTCCTCTTGTTGCATAAAAGCATAAAAAACAGTTTAAATTTTTTTTTTTAATTTGAAGTCGTAAATTAGTCATAAATGTATGTAGCGCGCGAAAACGACGTATGACGTCATACCCCTTCTAAGTGACGCAGTACACTACTAGCCTACCCAGTGTACTGCGTACAGCCTACACAGTCGTGAAACTTATTTGCTTGTATAACTTTTATAGGTTATGTAAATTTAGAGAGAGGTTTTAATTAAAATAAAGTTTAATTCTATAAAAACAATTTATACATGTTTACCGAATTAAATTTTATATTAAAATATATAAAATATGGAAGATCCAGGCCCCAGTATTTCGAAACATAGTCGAAAATATGGTTTAGTACCGATGTGCACAAATAGTTCAATTAGAAATCCAAAAAGACAATTTATATCATAATCTGATGGCGAAAAACAACAGAAAAGGCGAAATTTGTGGCTGAAAGCTATGAGGCGAAATAAAACCGATATTTCAGAAAAAAGTAAACTTTATGTTTGTGAAGACCATTTTAATGTGACTACATATATTTTATAAATTATTTTAATGATAAATGCGTGAAAAAATGTTTAAAAACAAATACGAAACTCTCAAACAATACAATATACACACGTAAAGATTATGTTTAGTCTGTATCTGTGACGTCAAACCCCAGTACTCTCAGTCGTATTTACTCGGCAACCTTCACGCCGTGGTCGGCGTATTTCAAATTTACAATATTTTAATTAAAAAATTTGGCTATAATATTAATTAAAATTATAGTTGAAGGTAATGGGATTCGGACCAGTCAGAAAATAAAAACAAATTTATTAACTTCGCTAACGTTTCGATTTAATTTAAATCTTCATCAGAGCTACAAAGATAAATAGAAATATACAATTATTAAATTGGTAGGTTTACATGTATAAAATTATGATAGTGTTCAAATTTAACAAGTCAAGTAGTTAAAACTAAAAATTTTAACTACTTGACTTGTTAAATTTGAACACTATCATAATTTTATACATGTAAACCTACCAATTTAATAATTGTATATTTCTATTTATCTTTGTAGCTCTGATGAAGATTTAAATTAAATCGAAACGTTAGCGAAGTTAATAAATTTGTTTTTATTTTCTGACTGGTCCGAATCCCATTACCTTCAACTATAACTACTAACTTACGGACGTAACTCATCTAATCAAGATTAATTAAAATGTGATTTTTGTTTTGTTAGGTGACATAACTAACATTAACATATCAAAAAAATGTAGTTTTAAGGAAATATAAATTTTATGCGTATCCCCTATTGCCTGTATGTGTCGATTGATTTACACCTTACCATCTCTAATCTGTTCCATCGAAAATAAAATACTGTAGTTTATTTTTATTTGTAAGCAATATTGTACTAATAAACATTTTTTGGGTATATTTTATTTCGTAAAATTGTTTAACTTCTATTTTTATAAAAACAATAATTTGATGGGTGTCTCTGAAACGTACTACTGGGACACATATATCCCAACAAATATACTGTTGGGACATTTATTCCCAGCTAATTTCTAAATATCAAGTAAAAATAGGTGATGATAACAATTTTCTTGTGTTTCATAAGTGTATTAATAATCACCAAACTAAAAATTATAAGCAAAAATTAATTAGAAAAAATCGTATTGAAAGAGTTTAGAAAATAATAATCCCATTTAGTTTCGCTTAAACGTCTGTGATAGACTATATGTATATTTAATGATTTTTGTATAAAATTGAAAATGTAATTGTATTATTTTGTTTCAGGTTCATGACTGTAGTATTAGGATTAGTAGCATTAAATTACGTAGCAGTTAGTTTTACAGAAACAATTAAAAGTTCTGCACCACTATTCACAGTTCTAATCTCAAGATTATTATTAGGTAAGTTTAAAAATGTTTGATAAGGATAAGATTTTTTTTTTTTTTTTTTTTTTTTTTTTTTTTTTTTTTTTTTTTTTTTTTTTTTTTTTTTTTTTTTTTTGGTCTTGGCGACTATGGCCATTAACCAGTATTTAAACATTTATGGGGAAAAATAGGAGTTAAATAAATAAATTGATAAATATACTGAAGGGTGTATCTGCGTTGCCATTAATGTTTGTTATTGCGTTGCCATTAGCGTCCGTCACAGCGGAACGTCAGTAAACTGTAGCTAGACTAATCTAGGGATCATGGAAAATTATAAAACAGAGTTATGTATCATAATTATTTATATTTTGATTTTATTCCTCGTAATAAAATCATAAATAAGTTTTAATAATTTTTCGTTTTTACTCATAAGGAGACAGCTTATATTAGTTGGTAAAGAAACTCCCATTGAAATTAAATTTGATATAAGAGTTATTCGGTCATTATTAAACTTTGGACAGGCGAATATTATGTGGTTCACGTCCTCTGGAGTAGAGTTGTCGCAAGAACAAAATGGCGTTGGCGCCATATTTATTTTGTATAAATGATTCTTTGCAAACGTATGGTCAAATTTCATACGACAGACAGTTGTTATGAGTCCTCTATTAAGGTCGGAATGAAACCATGGTCTATTGGGCAGAGAAGGATGTAAGGCTCCATAATGTTTACCTTTATATTTTATTGACAGTTGATATTCTTTATCCCATGTTTTGTTTAAATAATTTTTGTAGTAGGAACACGCGTCAGATGGTATAACTGTTGGTTCTATTAACTGTCCGGAAAAAATCGCCTCTTTCGCTATAATATCAGCTCTTTCATTATATTCAATGTTAACGTGACTTTTGATCCAGACTGCTTTTACTTTAATGCCTTTTAAATACAAAATATTTATGTCTTGTAGTATGTCATAGATTACGTTAACATTTTTGTGAGAGAAATTGGGGTATTTAAGTTTTTGTAAAGCACTTTAAGGATAAGATTTGAAACTAAGTAAAAAAACTAATTAACAATAGCCAATTAAAGTAAAAATCTTTTATGATATATTGAGCAGATATGTTTTAAGAGTAAAATTTTATATAGTATGTAGTCATAAATTGGTTTCGTTTTTGATATTAATATCATCGTCATTATTTCAACCAGGGCTTCGAACCGTTATTTTTTTCGTTTCGGTTTTTGTTCCGGTTCAATTAAAAAAAAAAAAATATATATCAGTTCGGTTCCGTTCACCCCCCTCCCCCGAAATAATAGAAGCGCTTTTTTTTTTTTTTACTTATAAGTTAATAAAATTACAATTTTTTTCTGCTCATCAGTTTAAAAAATATTCTTAAACAAAATGTATTTTACATTCACGCCCATAAACATTATCTGAACCGAAATAAACCGATATTTTTTTTTCGGTGCAGCTCCTGTTTTCGTTCCGACAAAAATAAGGTTTTTTTCGGTTTTCGGTTCAGTTCCGGTTCGAAGCACTGATTTCAACTAACCTTAGTTGCCTTAGTTCTACTCTATTGGTGGCTTTTATCATCCAATCGTGTCTTGCATGCCTTTTAATATCGTCCGTCCATCTTGTTTGAGCGGTTCTTCCAATTGGGCGTTACTACCATACAGACAGATAGACATAAAAATCGTCCTGTATAGTGCTTAAAAAATCGTCCAGTAACATCATCGTATATGCGCCAAATAATGGCATCAAACCAATTGCAATACAGTTTGTAGCCGGTTATACGTTCGCTGCTTAGCAACGAAGCGACTATACGAATTCTGGTGTCTGCGCACGTGGCGTCACTGACCTGATCTCGTAGGCAAAGCACTCTACGCATGCGAATACAGATGTCAGCGGCGGCCTTTTTACCAAGTTTTTTTTTTTTTTCGTAAAATGAGTACAGAATTTTTCTACAAAATGTTTCGGGTGTCTCAGGTTATTTCTGTTGAGTCACGAGACACGAAAAAATGCTTAATTTCCGTAACTTTTGACCCAAGACTGTCCGGGTCAGAAACCCTATTTTTACCGACGGCCAACATATATAAGAGAGGTATTGTGATCATACCGATTTTGACATTTCGAGATTTAGATGGATCTCCATGAATTGAGGTCCCTACATAACGTTTTGACTATTCTTAGCATGATGTCTGTCTGTCTGTCTGTTTGTCTATCCGTCGGTCAGTGCACACGTGCAGAGCAAATTCGGCTAAAAGGATTTTTATGAAACTTTATATTTTAGCGTTTGACATCAATCGGTAAAAATTGGTTAACTAGATATGGGAGTTTACTCGTGTCGGTTTTAAGATTTTTACGAATATTACACAACAGAAAAATATTTCGAAAAAAATTATTTAACAAAAGTTGATATAAAAGCAATAACCAACAACTTTTATTTGACTTTTTTTTTGGTTGTGTGTTTGCAGGTACGTTTCCATGGTTATCGTAAATTATAAATACACATTATGAAATTGTCAACGTAATATAATACGTTGTCTTTTACAATAATAACTACTCTTCTGTTAGAATGTATTTTATACAAGTACTTTGTGATAGCGGTCGGTCCTGTGGTGGCCACAGCTGTTTTTTTAAATTCCTTCCATGCTTATGTTAAATACATGTTTAATTCTTATTTGCCTTTGCCATTAAAGAACAGAGTTAGTGTGACGTCACATACATGTGCTGCCATCTGACAACGGTTTCCTTTGGAATTTTTTGGCAGATTTAAAATACATGTGTCATTACTTTTGTTACCTCAATTTTATGAATATTTTCAATATTGGAGCAAAAAAATTTAGTATTTACTTAAGTAAAACTAAGTAATCATTAATAAAATAATATTTTGTTTCAGAACTAAGTTTCAGACTACTGAACTAATGCATAATGGTGTATTGTTTAGCTCCAAACTGAAACCATTACAGATTCATTCTTAATTGCATTTTTTTTTTGTCAGGTGAAAATGAAAAACAATAATGGATAAAATAACAACAACATATTGTTCCTTCAAACTATTTAGACATAGCAAACACACTTATTGCTATGTTATTTGCCATAATAACGATTGTTAACGTAAAATTTTCAAAATTAACCTGCAAAATAATATTGTTCTGCGAAAGTAATGACATATTAAATTAAAATATATAAAATAAGAATTTTAATAAATAAATATTGACTTGTAATTTTGATCTGAAGCATTTTATTAAGTTGGAAACTTAATTAATGCTTCCAAAATACAATTAAAAAAAAAAAACAACATGCTAAATTCATATAAAAGGAAACCAACCGCAAGGCGGTAGCATGGAAGCCCATTTTGTGACGTAGTTACTAATATGGTCTATTTGCATTAAATAGGTATTTGATACAATAATAGAAACTATGATAGAAACAATATTATAAATCTAACAATGGTAGTTCATACTAAAGCCGTATAATAGTTTGCCTTATTCATGTTCGTTTTTATGAACCATAAATATTATCTAAGTAAAATTATCAGTTACGCCTACTTTGTCAATTGTATCAATTATTATACAACTTAGCGAAATATTTTATCTAGTTTACTGACTTATTGTTACACCTAAACAGATAAGTGCTATCAGTCTTCAAAATGTTTGTAGAATAAAATATTTTTCAACATTATTTGCCATAAAGATTGCAACTTTTAACATATCTCAATTTTTCAAATTTTAATAATAATATTGGAAAATAAATACTCTTAGTTCTATAATTTAATCATATTTTGTCTGCTACATCAATTAATAGTCAAATAATCTGACTTACAGATTAATAATAAATTATTTCTTCATTTTTGCTTGGACAAAAATATTGCAACTACTTGAATTTTCTTGTTATATTGTTGATTTTATCCATAAATAATATGTTGTGCACAAGTAATATTTCAGTTTATATTTGTCAATCATGGGTCGTAGTAAAACTGTTTCAAGTGTAATTAGAAACTTAATAATTTCTAGATTTAAAGACGGGCTGCTGCAAAATGTGATTTCACAAAATTTAAATGTTCATAAATCTACTGTGTCGCGAATTATAAAACGATTTCGAGAAGAAGGTACGTTTGAAGTTTCAATAATCCCAGGACGGCCACGAAAAACTACAAAACGAACTGATAAAAAAAATATTTATTTATCTACCAATAACTCCTTTCTGTCATCGGAGAAAATTTTGGGCCTTTTGCCACATATGGATCAAGAAAACATCTCAACAAGAACTATTCGCAGAAGATTAGTTAGTGAGGGTCTTTTTAGTCGCCGTCCTGTTAAAAAACTACTTCTATCCAAAAAGAATGTGAAGGCCCGATTAGAATTTGCTAAAAATCATATTGACTGGATTGTGGATCAATGGAAAAAAGTTATTTTTAGTGATGAATCTAAGTTCAATTTGTTTAAAAGTGATGGTGTAAGTTACGTTAGGAGGCCTGCTAATAAAAGATTAGTTCTAAAATACACCTTGCCAACAGTTAAACATGGCGGAGGCGGTGTGATGGTATGGGGCTGTTTCTCGGGATATGGTATGGGTCCTCTATACCACATTGAAGGAATAATGGATCGATTTAAATATAAAGACAGCATTCAGAATGTTATGGAACCTTATTCTGATGAGTTCATGCATTTAAAACATATTTTTCAGCATGGTAATGACCCAAAACATTCTCGAAGTTGGTCAAAAAATGTTTCGAGGATTCAAAAATTAACGTAATGACGTGGCTGTCACAGTCACCCGATTTAAATCCAATAGAAAACCTTTGGGAGTTTGTCGACAGAAAGATTAGAAACAAAACGCATTCAAATATTGAAGATTTGTTTAAAGCTTTGCAGGGTGCCTGGTCTAATATTGATAATGAAATGATCACGAAATTATTAGAATCAATGCCGAAAAGATGTCGGGAAGTTATAAATACTGGTGGTTACTATACAAAATATTAAAAATGATCTATTAATAATAATTCATTTTCTTAATTAATAAGAAAAAAATTTTTTTTAAGAGTAGTTGTTATCTTTATGTCCTGGTAAAAATAATAAATACTATAAAAAAAAATAGAATTTACTATTCAAATTTAATTTTTTACTATAATATATGTAGAGCATTGTTAAAGGTAAGAATAACATTTTTTAATTTTAGTAATATTGAATAGAATAAAAATAAAAGAGGATTATCAAAAGCTGCTATTTTTATGGCCAATACTGTATATGTACATAATAAAACGTGCTATTAAATTAAATTCGTAAAAAATACATAATAGCAAATCATTGTACTAAAATGAAAAATGATTATCATATTGTGAAACATAACAATAAAGTTTTAAGTAACGTATTTATAAATAATATAATACGCCATAAAAGAAATATTACTGATTAAGTAATCTGTTTCCAGCTTATTAGAGTATATAAGTACTTTCTTTATTTTTTATGCTGGTTTCTTCTAACTGTAAGACTCGTGATCTATGATGTTTTTATTTTCTTTATTATATCTTTCCTGCAGATTCCATGGTTTTCTTCTCTTATAGATTCTGCAATAGTGCAGTGGAGACTAGTACATAAGAGCTGCTGTCCTAAATCACCCCCCAAATGAAATGAATTTGAACATTACAGACGTTTATGATACCTTTCACTCTATCTGTTTCTAACATTATTTAATTTTTTTATTAAAACCCTTATTATTATTGTACGTTATGCGTAAAACGAGTAGTTCGTCATGCGTAAAACAAGTAGTTCCTCTACAAGTTTTGATGTACAATGTGCTGCAGACACTAGCAGTTCGGATATTTGGTAACGCGGCGATTGGCATTGAACAGAGGTAACGGCTGCTTATACACTTTTGGACCTGCAGACGTTTGCAATTAAAAGCCGGCGAAGTGCATAATTGATTACAAATATTTTTGTATTTTTGAAGAATGATTAAGAATGCAGGATATCGCATGTTCTGTATAGCACATAAAACATTAATTTTCTTCTACTTGACTAATTCATATTAAATGATAAAATATAATATTTTTATATTTTACATGATTTCATTTGTGAACGTATATGTAGTTAATTTGCATTTTACCTTTTTATAGCTCTCATAATAATGATTTACTTTCCCGAAAGAAAATCTCAATTACACTTCTGGCTGCAGCACCCCCATTAGAAGTTTCCACGATCTGCCACTGCAATAAAGTAATCGATTACCTCTGATCTGATCTGTTAATCTATTATAATAAGACATCGACGACAAGACCCTCTTCTAACAAATTTCTCTTGTATAATTAATCTATCTTTCAAGTTTGCTTTCAAGTCGCCTTGAAATAATATTTCAAGATGAATTCTTTAAGATTGTCGATTTAAACTTTAGATTCTAAGTATGGGCCGCCAAAAATTTTTATTATTGAATGTGTATATTTTTATATTGAACCCGCGACTATTAATATTACCGACTTCTGTTATAGACTATTGTATAGAAATTATGTTTTCAGTTTTAACAGTGTTGCACAATACTAAGGCCCAGTTGCACAGTAACCGCTTAAGTTTTTATTTAGGTTTAAGGTTTAGCACAAGTTCAGTTTTTGGTTTAAACTTAAATCTAAACAGGAAAATACTTAAGGGGTAGATTTGTTTGGTTTAAGCCAAAATAAGATATCAAATAGGACAGGTTATGTGTCATATTAAAATTGTTCAGATTAATTTTATCGAATTGAATGATGAATATGATAATGAAATGTTATATATTAAGATATTTATTCGTTGATATATCAAATCGGATGATGAAATATTTTACAATAGATTTCGAGTAAATAGTAATAGTAAATAAATAAAGTTGTAATTTAATATTACATCATATTAAACATTTAATTAGCTATCCTACTAATATGTAAGTTAGTGTCTTACACAAATACCTATTATTTTATGAAATATTATTTACAAGAACCACGCATTCACTTTAATACAAATCCTATGATATTATACTACTGGAAGTATGTTATTCGTAAGGGATTTTACTGGTTGCCATAAATCTAAAGCTTCAAGGGATATAAGAAAAATATCTAGAAATATCGCAATTTGTTACTAATAGTAAAAATATTTTAATGTACATAGTTTTAATAGGAATATGTAAGGTTATCTATAAGATTTTTCTATTTTTATATGTACTTATTTTGACGGCAATAAAGATTTTATATAAATAATATAATAAAATGCCTAATATTCAAATGGAACAGTGTAATGTGCGCCAAGACTTTTGCTATACTGCACGGTTTTCTCGAATTCTGGGAGAAATAGATTGAACAATCTTAATCCAGATCTAGAAACAGCTGTTAATTTTATAAACGATGTACCTAACACAGTTCTAGTTGGGAACAATAAAGATGTTTTTTTTTCTAATTTAAAATTTATTAATTCTAAGTCTTTCTTTGAGCATTCTGTCATTGAACCACTTCAGTTGCTTTCAGTGATTACTTATTGTCGATTTTTTTTTTTTAGTGCATTTTAAAATTTTCTTTTATATATATTTTTCTGAACATTCTGCTTCTCTGTAAGAGAGGTCGCTTTCATTGTTAAATTCATCATTCCTCCAAGGTGATTTTTTTCTTCCACAACATTTAATTTCGTTTTTTACACTCAATAATATATTTATTTATTTTTTAACAAATTTTATAGAAAACAAATTCTTCTGATAAGTTCGTCGTACGTTTATTTACGTTTCGTTTACCGTATTTTTCATTGCTGCTAAAATTTGTCGTATTATTTACATAAAAAACTATTTTACAAGTTACAGTGCATTGACAAATAACATTGACAGTTATGTTTATATTGCCTTTCAAAATTTCCCCGTCAAATATTCATTTTCCAAATTACCAACTTTGTGAATTTATCACATCAGTTTGCTTAGCTAAGTATTTTTTTAATTTTTAACTGTGCAACTTCTGGCGCTTAAGTATTTGGTTTAAACTGAAATTTAAGGTTTAGCTAAACTCATAATTAAGTGGTAACTGTGCAACTGGGCCTAACTGTATTATCGTGAGTAAAGTTGGAAGAACTGAATATCTTCCTACATGGTCGTTAATATTAGATTCACATGTTTAGATAATTGAATTATTTTTTGTTTTCGTCACAAAATTTTCTTTAGATTCTGCTATTTCAGAACAACCCCAAAATTTTAGTTATCTGTATTTTATCTATTAATTTTTTGATACGTGTTCGCACTATCATAGACAGTGTAGTGAGGTTTTTTACTTTTTACATTTCTTTCAGGTTTTGTCTAGTTTTATCTATGAAATGTTAACGTTGTAAAAAACAGATAAAGCTTTTTAAATCTCCATTTTCATTGCAAACTAAACATATTTTTGACTAGTAATTTTTTTATTTATGTATATGAATTGAGTAACTTTTTTGTATATGAAAAATTGTTTAGTACTCCAAAATAGTGCATCAGGAATTTTAGATCAGATTATTTTTATGAAAAATGTCGATTTTTAGGTTGTTGGGAACATTTATTTTATCTGATATTGTCCGAAATAAAATGAAAGCAGTGGATAAGGACTTGATTTTTTTACAATGTATTTTTAATTTCTAGGTGAACAAACAGGTCTTTTTGTAAATTTAAGTCTCCTGCCAGTGATGTCCGGTCTGGCCTTATGTTCTGCCAATGAGATCAGTTTTGAAGTGCATGGTTTTATAGCCGCCATGGCTACAAATCTCACAGAATGTCTCCAGAACGTTTACTCCAAAATGCTTATTTCTGGAGATAAATTTAAATACACGTAAGTAAGTTTTAAGTAAGTTTGCGTTATGGAATGGATTCTCTACATTATAGTATGGAATTAGGAATTCTTTTAATTTTTATGTCAATTCACCCTCGGATATTTTAGATAGGGAAAATATTCCATTTTAGAAAAATTTATGACAATAAATTAACAGGGCTGTTCAGAGACAACATTTTAAACACTGTCTACATTAAACACAGTATAAAATTTAAACAGTGTTTAAGGTATTTATATACAGAAACATAGTAAATATGTTTTTAAACAATATCTAAACTAAACACTTTAAATAAAGACAATTGAATATTGTGCAAGTTATAAATATTAAATAATTGAACTTAACTTTGGTCTCTTTCTAATTTTTATGTGCTAGAAAGAGATAGAATATCACATTTATAACCTTACGATCCATCAACAACATAGCTCTTATGTACTTTCTTTTTCTACGACATTGTAAAGTCGCTATTGTTCTCTTTCTTACACATTATACTGCCGTAACAGTGATTTCTGAATAAATATATGATATACGTCCAATATTATATGACAATGGCTGGACCGATTTAAAAAAGAATATTTGGTGCACCCAGAGCCGTACTAAGGAAAACTTGCGCTAGGGGCAAAACTGTGTTTTTGCGCCCTTGCCAAAAAAACAGGTGGTCCTCACTTCCCAAAATCCAAGTGATGAGCAAAAAAAAAGGTCCTCACCTCCCAAAATCCAAGTGATGAGCAAAAAAAAAGGGTCCTCACCTTCGCAATGTGGCGCTCCTTAGTCAAGCTCGTCGGCGCCCATTTCCTTAGTGCGCTAGCCCCCCCCCCAGCCTCCCCCTTACTGCGGCTCTGGGTGCACCTACCTTACTTATCTCGGTATATGTAGGTTTTTAAGAGGTATTGTATAGGTAATTTAAATATTATTATCTCGAGAACGGCTAGACCGATTTTAAAACTTTTTTTTTTAAATTAAATTGAATTTATACCTAGTATAAATCCCGGTGGTTTCATAATTTTAATATGGATGCCATTTATTGCTCCAATAATAGATGGACACCCTGCCATATTATAAAAATTTCTCATTTCTTTTTCTTGATGCAATTTTATAAAAGCACCTTTTTTTAGAGCCAACGCAACTGAAACGTCCCTAATGTCCCCTACCGAAGAATCTTAATTCGGATAATAATTGTTATTTTGAAACTATATGCTGTCCCTTATATGTCACATGATTAATATAATTTTCAACAAGGTGGGTGTATGAAGTAACTCCCTGTTTAGAAAAACGATATTTTTCACGAAAAACTTTATCACTATAATTATCATAGGGATTTTCCCTGTCCATTTAAATTCTGACAAAAGTTGTACACACAAACTCATTTATATCCTTCACTTTTTCAATATCTTCTAAATATTCTTCCACTGAATCACTCATTTAGAAATCTCACGTAGATAATAATTTTAATACACAAATTTAAACTACCCACATACGTGGTAGTTTAAATTTAAAAAATATTGATTAAATTGTAACTTAACTACGGTAATTAGAATGAAATGTTGTCTCTGAATGGACAAAATCGACTTAACCATTGTAACTAAGAAAAACAGTGTTTAAAAATTAAAATGTTTAAAAATTGTCTTTGAATAAGAAAAAAAATTAAACACTTAATTTAGACAGTGTTTAATTTAAATACTGTTTATTTTTTGTCTCTGAATAACTCTGTAAATGTTTAGAATGTTTTATTAAGTTTTGATTTTTGGGAGTTTGTTCGATACATTATATCTCAAAAACTTAATATTTTTGAATTTTGAGATATGTCCTTAAGACACATAGAGAAGCTAATCCTAACAAAAAATGTTATGTTTTTGATTTTATTATTATTATTATTTTATTTTATTTTATTTCAAATATTAAGATATGAAATTAATATAAATTTTTAAAAGTTTCCTATATTGAGACCATAATAGTTGAATTATTGGAACTGATTTAAATCATGTAGCAAAACCCTCTAAAATAAGCAAAAATAGAAATCCCGTCTCGCATTAGGCGAGACAAACCCAGTTTGTTTCGCATTGCAAACTGTCCTGGATTGGATATTATTGGATTAGACCAGGGCATTGAATAAAAAGACTAAACGGAGGAGGCTTACATGCTAATTGGACAGATCAGGATAGTATTTCAAAATGGCGGACAATAGTTTCCGGCTGTACAGTGGGGCAATTTATTAATATAATTAATATAAGATTTGCTACACATAAGGTTGTATTTTGCCCGAAAAAATAATTACATGTATTCTTTACATAGCAGTGAGATTCATTACACGACAGTGAAGTGTCTCTCCATCCAAAAGAGTAGTATATAGCAGTTCTGACAAAATAATATAGATTACTACACACTTAATACGATTCTAATGGTGGCCGAAACTATTCTTTCGAAAATACAAAAGTTTATATTTAATTATATGTTCTAAATAAACTTCTTATCAACTTAATAAACTTCTAAAAGTTAAGTTGTAAACAAAAACTAAAAAGTTGGTAGTTGGTACAACTGAGAAGTATACAACTGTCATCCAAAAATTTGACCGGAGGTAGTTTTGAAATAGTGTAGTTTGTAGCGTAGCATCGAAACTATAACTTTATCACTTATTTAATTTTTATTTAGTTCCCTTTAAAAACTAACAATAATTTGACAGTTGCTTTCAACCTATTTAATAAGTTGCCTAGCAACGGTCATGTACGTGTCATACGGAATATAAATTCAGTTAAGATAACAACTCTTGCGTCAGTTGATTAATTAACTGACCAAGACTAACTCTATAAAAAATTATATTTGCAAAATTCTAATGACGCTCACCCCAACCTAAAATATTTAATGCAATTAATATTTACGAGGGAAAGGAGCCGGGAGTCGAGAGACGAGAATCGGAGACGGTTTTCAAAAATACCGACTCGGGAGACTTTTATTTTTCTACCGATCTGTACTTTGATCAAGGGTCCATATTTTATAGAGAATAATGGAAAATTTGTATCATCTTATTCTGTTGAGTTTAATTGTTGATATGAGTAATTTTCGTTGCAGGCCGGCAGAGTTGCAGTTCTACACGAGTTTGGCGAGCGTGGTTGTACAGATTCCAATGTCAGTATTCTTAGTAGACCTCTCAGAGGTGGACCACAAACCAGATGCTTGGTTATTTATTATGTTTATTCTTAATGGGATATTTTTCCATTTTCAAAGTATTACAGCATATGTTCTTATGGATTATATTAGTCCGGTTGCACATAGGTAAGGAAATTTATTTATAGTCCAATCTGAGTTAGAAATACACCTGAAAAAAGATTTCCTATGATCCTGTGTTCGAGCCTAATTATTATAGGTCTTCTTCACTTATAGAAATATTTCGAAAAAAAAAAAATAATAATAATAAAAGTTGCTATAAAAGCAATAACTAATAACTTTTATTTAAGACATTTTTTTATAAAGCAGCATAAATTAAACAAGTACTTAGTGATGGCGGTCGGTCCTGTGATGGCCACAGCTGATTTTTAGGGTTTTGTAGGTATGACCAAAAAACCCTATACCGTCATTTTGTCGTCTGTCTGTCTGTCTGTCTGTTCGGTAAAAATTGTAGCCAAACGGCTAAACCTAGAGAGTTGAAATTTGGCAGGCTTATACAACTCTTTGACCCGCACATAGGAAAAATACTAAAACATCTAAAAAACATACCCCCCTAAAAATATAAACAAATACGTGCTCATCGAAAACAAAAATATTTTTTTTTAATTCTGAGTAGGGTATCAAATGAAAGCCCTTAGTACGTGGATTAACGATCAAATTTTTATTTTTGCAAAATAAATTATTTTGATGCGATTTTTGCCAAAATTGTGCAAAAAAAATTTTGTCCCACACCCTGTAGCCCAGATGGTTTAAACTAAAAATCTAAAAAAATTCTAAGTAATGTATATTGGTGTGAACCGAAATAGTACAACAGGAATTTTTGATCAGATTATGTTTTCGGAAAATAACATTTTTTGTGATTTTTGGTTCACAAAGTACAAAAGTTATACCAATGTAAGACAATCACATGCAAGGCGTGCGATAGCGAAATGGGTTAGAGCACTGGTGTGAAACGAAGGGTTTCGAGTTCGAGTACAGAGTGAATTTTATTTTTTCTGTTTTTTTTTGCATTTTTATTATGTTGAAATTATTTTGTCAAAATTCTAGTTATATTTTGACAAATGATGCATTTAATTTTTAAGAGCGTAAATTTAATAACCAATCTTATTATATGATTAACAGACGATAAATTATTTTAAAAATATCGTTCATTTTGCCGGTATTACTACAAAGTAAAATTGGTCCTACACACTCAGCATACCGCCTTCACTTATTATATACCTGCGAAACCCTGAAATGTGTGAATATTCACACTTCACAACAATTTTTTTTAATATAGTTATCTTATGATTTAATATAGAAAACAGTGTCCCAAATAACTTGTTAAGCATGGGGATCTCGAAAACGGTAATAGATACAAGGTCGGTTATTTTAGGCCAAAGTTGCCGCATTAAGGGACTATTTTAAAGATATATTTGGTCCCCCAAAAAATACATAGCTTACTAGATATGAACGAAAATGTAAATTTACCGGTTTTTAATTTTTGCTCATAATTTCTTAAATTAAAATATTAAGTGATGTGCACTTTCTTTAGGCACTTTTCTATGATGAATTTACAGAGGATTCTCATTTTTTTTTATCGCGTACCCTTTTCAAGTTTATCGGGATCAATTTTAATTTTTCATATTGAACTTATAGTAGGTTATGATAATTTTGTATAGACCTTTTTTTACTATTCAACCATATAACAAAGCCCTATTTTTTGCTATTCAACCATGAAATTGATGTGAAATGTGAATTTTCACACAGTTCAGGGTTTTGTAGGTATTTAGTCAGTGAATGATGGTTATTAGAAGGTCAAACGATGAATGCCTGTCACTACATAAACACTTACAAGTGTTGGTTTTAAATCCTTTAAATGATAGGCACGATAATACCATAATACATATTATAACGCATTTTTTTTTTCTTTTTTGTATAATTGCAATAATATTCAAATCCATACCTGGCAACACTGCGGGCGATCTTTCGTCACGCAAGAGCATAACGCCTACAGAGACTTTGTTTATATTGCGACTATATGAAAAACTAACAGATTCTCTATTAGAAATGAAATCCCAGCAACCAGTTATTTATTTATTTTCCTAGTCGATATTTGCAAAATAAATTAACGTACCTCTTCTTTACCAATAACAAAATGTATCCATGTATATACAAATATATATTTTTTAATTTTAGCTAAGATATTAAACGAAAATCTTAATATTTGGCAAAATTTAGTCAAAATGAAATGTATTTCAAAAATCAATTACCGTTCCTTAATCTGCACTTAAAGAGCTTCCATTTAATATCCCTCGTACGTTCAAAAATTCATGTCGTACGTTTCCGGTTCACAGCCAATATACATTGCTTAGAATTTTTTCAAAATTTTATTTTAACCCCTTTGGGTTAAAAGGTGCAGGACACTGATTTTTTAGTACTTTTTTTGGAAAAAATCGTATTAAAATAAAAAATTAAAAACTACTTCCGTTCCTTTATCTACGTCTTAAGAGTTTTCTTTTGATACCACACAATAAATTTTTTTCGACGACAAAAAAATCAATATTTTGCGAAAAACCAATTTGATCAAAATTTCTTGTTGAACTTATCCGGTTCCCATCAATGTACATTATTGAGTTTTTTTCAGATTTTTAGTTCAACACCTCTGGGAGATAGGGTGGGGGACAAAAGTTTTTGCCATTATATTGACAAAAACCCGTACAAAAATATTTTTCATAAATAATTTTTTTTTTTGTGCATCGACGCATTAAGTGGTTTCATTTGATACTCCGTTCAAAATTAAAAAATATATATTTAGTTTTCCATTAAATACATATTTGTTTATATTTAACCCGCGCTGTATTTTTTTAAACTCTATAGTTTTCCTATATGTGATTCAAAAAGTTGTACAAGTATGCCAAATTTCAACTTTCTATGTTCAGCCGTTTGGCTACAATTTCTACCGTACAGACAGACAGACACTTGAGTGACGTTATAAGGGTTTTTCGGTGGTCATACCTACAAAACCTTAATAAAAAGATCCTATTTTATTTTCGTAAATAATATGAAAAATTAAGAAAAACGTATTTTGTCATTCAAAATAAGGAGCTTTATTAAATATAAAATGTATGTCCGAAGTTACGAAAATAGAGATGAACTAAGACGAACTAAAGTCACTAGATTATACAAAGTACCGCA
Organism: Liopterus haemorrhoidalis; assembly: GCA_963971575.1. Taxonomy (NCBI): domain Eukaryota; kingdom Metazoa; phylum Arthropoda; class Insecta; order Coleoptera; family Dytiscidae; genus Liopterus; species Liopterus haemorrhoidalis. Next base: position 204,436,029 of record OZ020611.1, read on the forward strand.
ACGGCGGCCATGCTGGAGTTAAAAATGTCGCCAACAGAAATGATGTTCAGTGATTCCAACATTACAAAAATAAGAAACTAGTTTTTATTTTAAACATTGTAATCACGATTTTTTTAATCAGATATGCACTATAACAAAATTGTGGTACAATTTCAATTATTTTTTTAATTTTTATTAAATAAAATGGATATAATATATAAATTTAAATTAAACTTAACCTTAAATATTCAAACCGCTGACAAAGAAGGTTATTAAATGAGAGCGAGGGAGGGAAATGTGACAGCGCAGATGTAAACTTAAGAACGTAAAAATTGCTGCTTTATTTTGCTTAATAGGGGAAGCAATATTGCCAATCAAACCCTGGGGTCTGTCGGCTTCTTCAAAGGCTTGCGGTACTTTGTATAATCCAGTGACTTTAAGACGAACTACTATCAGAATTTCCTACTTTATTTTGAAGTAAATTGTAAATTGTGTTTTTATCTTCTTATGTTGTTCATGCCAGTATATTTAGGTAATATGTTTATATTTTCAGTGTTGCCAATACTGCAAAACGTGCATTCCTAATATGGTTGTCAGTGTTGATGTTTGGTAATCCAGTGACGTTGCTCAGTGGATTAGGAACATTGGTCGTCATAACCGGTGTGTTACTTTACATTAAAGCACAAGAATACGACGACAGGACACAATCAAACATTTTAAAACGTAAAATTAGGGCTATATAGCAGTAGGATAATAGAGTTTAGTAGCAAATTTTTTAATATGTACATTTTTAAAGAAGGTGGCATTTTGTTTTGTTACATACTATTTATTTTAAGTTATTTTGTTTATGATGTGAAAGGAAGACTATTTGTGTATATGTGAAAAAAAGGATATTAAATGAAATTCAATAATTTTTTATAAATTATGTATTTCATTTTTATAAGACTGTCTTGTTTACCCATTTAAAATTAGATTTCAAACCGACTTTTTAAATAAACTTTAATTTTATTTTTATTTACGTTATTGATAAGCCGCATTCCGAGCTCTTTGAAATTAACACGTTGTGTCGCTATGGATTGTTTTAACGAGGTCAATTGGTATGATGGGACATGCTCGTGCTTTGTCGTTGCTATACTACTGTTGAGCGATATAGTACGAGCTTGTCCGATCATACCAATTGCTCTCGTTAAAACTATCCATAGGAACACAACGTGTTAATTTCAAAGAGCTCTGAATGCGGCTTTACTGCTTACAAAACGTTACTTCATTGATTTAAAATCTAAAGCTTACTTCTTTAAACCAGTGGTCTCTAACTTTTAATATATAAAGTGGTAGAAGACCACTTTTTACATTAAATTCGACTTTAAAAAAATGTGGTAAAAATAATTAAACTGTTTAATAAAGTAGTACAAGAAAGTTAAATTTAAGTAAACTAGGTTTTTCAAAATATAATTTTTAGAGGAGTCCTTGTATTTTCGGTGAAACATAGTTGATATAAAATTAATAAATAAATAAATAAAGCACTCGGTAGGTTTCACTAATATAAGTTTAATGTTACTCTATACGTATTTCGGCAGTACGCCATCGACAGGTGTTCAAATTACAAACTGTGTTTGATTAAATTTTTTTTTTATTAATTTTTTTATTTATTAGATTTATATATATAAAAAACAATTACTGTTTGTCTGTCTGTCTGTCTGTTCTTTATGCAAAGCCAAACGGGTAGACCAATTTTCACCAAATTTAGTACAGAGGGGTAAAATAATCCGAGAGAGGTTTTAGTGAGGGTTCCAACTTTGTCCGTGTCCCCCTAGGGGGCGTTTTGGAGGATAAACCATCAGTTTCGCACTCTCCTTGCTGTTTGAATTGATTACGTAGACTAAACCTTAAGAGATATTAATATATCTAGTAATATATTGAAATACTGTAAACAAAAAATGTAGATCTTAACTAGATCTAAAAAAAGTCCGCAGAGGATATACCTATCATGCACCGATATCGCGTATTGGGCAATTTTCTGTTTTTAAACGTAATAGTTTTTGTATTATAAAGTTGGTGGGTGCATAATATCGGAGTTTTATAGTGATGTATCAATTATTTTAGAATAATAAATTAGACCATTTCACGTAGAATCATAATGTATTTAACACTATACATCAAAGATTAATATTAATGGAGTTATCACAGGGTAAACAGAAGTCCGACATGCAGATATGTTGAGAGTTGTGGAATTTTTCAAGAGATGGCTCTGCTGGTTAGTTGTTTATTCTCCACTGCCTAACGGTAGTTAAAATTACTATACATACCGTTTTTTATATTTAACTTCAACGTTGTAAGCGATATGTTCTACTTTCTTGGGATTAAAGTAGTGAAATGCCGTAGCGAAGCACGGGTACTCACGCTTGTTTTTAAATAAATATTAAATAAAAAATTTACTTCTGAAAGTATTAGAACATTCAAAATTAATGTGTAGGCTGTATGTATACTATGCACAAGTGCACCCTTAATCAGTGGCGGCTTGGGCTGTAGAAATGGGGAGGGGCAACTTTTTTACCAGGTACCAGTTATTATAGGTTATGTAAGTTAAAAGTGGCTAACTATGCATATTTATTTTCTAGATAAACATTTTTTTTTTGTACAAGAGTAGGTACTTATAATGAAATGAAAATGAAATAACTCTCAGACTCACCAACATTCTGCCTTATTCGTCTCCTCTAAATAACAAACAAGGGAAACAAAAAAGTGCATATTTTTACAGCACAACCACAAATCTATGTATATTTATTGTAAATGTTTGATTAATTCGCTGATGGTGGCGAAATCGGAGATAAGTCATACGTAAGAAGATAAGACTTAACACCTTTTTCACGCCCATCAGCGAATTATTCTATTAAAGGTTAGTTTTTTTCCTGGAGACGGATTGCTTTATATTTAAATTCGGAGCAGGTCTTACAAGTATTTTTATTTCGGTTTTATCGGTGGAAAATCGACTAAACAATGGCTTTTTTTATTAAACTTTACACAGAATTCATATTTATGAAAATAAAAACGCTATTACCATACATGCACACGTTAACACGGTAGCTAGCGTGTTGATTTTGCAAATTGCCGTGCTACCTGCTAATGGTACATACTCCGCTATACGGATCCGTTTGTCCGACAGCGGATGAATTCATCCATTTTACCGTTTTCAGCACTACGTTCAAAGATTTTTTTTTTTTTGCACGCATCTAACTTCATTTGAATGTTTTGACATTCATTACTAGCTTCGTTATTGACATCTGACACTACCGATAGAGGCGCTACTGTATTTTACATCATGGCTGACTTTGGTAGAATATTTTTGACAGGTTCAATGGTATCTTCATGTGATATTTATTGAAACACACGGGAACACACTCTAAACTGGTCTTTAACTGTCTTTCCACTTCTAAGAACATATTCCCATGCTTGTCTTCTATCCATAACTACACGTGCACCACCACGTAAATTCAGAAACACTTTTTTTTTGCCATGTTTCGGAACACGATGAAAACTTAGGTCTCTATCACGACCTACTTTTGCATTGCAAAGATAAACACAACAATTCACGTTGCATTTAATTTTTTCTTGCAATTTTAAAGACATTTTTTTAATAACTTGCTATGAAAACAACAGTAAACAAACTCGACTATCCTACAACCGTCAGTTTCTCAAAATCTCACTAGAGCCGCTTCAGTTATTGTCAGTTGACAATTAAGATTCAAAATATTTATAACACCCTGAATTCAAATTTTCATATTTAAAATGAACGCATGAAATTTAATTATGAATATAATTAATATTTATATAATCGAAATAGAGCTATAAGCTGTTCACTTTTGTAAGGACAAACCAGACCTAGTTATTTTGGTTACTTTTATAGTGTAATACGGACTTTAAATGTCAATTAAAAATATTCCTTATGCTGTAAAACCAAATTTAGATTTATGGGTTCTGATAATTATTAAGAAAGTGATATTTTTTATAATTTTTTAATACCAACATGACATACAGTTTCAAAGGTGCAAACTGTTGAAAATTTCCTTTTAGTTTGTTCATACAAAAGTGTAACAGTTTATATTGCAGCATATTGTTTATGTAACAAATATAAAAGAAATATTAAAATTAGGCAAAATAAAAGATTTTTAATAAAAACAATTTATAAAAAAAATGGAGCAAGAAACATATCATAATTTGGTAGCAGAAATATGTTTAAAGGATGCGGAGTTGGTTTATAATTATTTACGCATGAATAAGGATCAGTTTGATTATTTAGTGAGGATAGTGGAGCCAAAAATGAGGATAACTTCTCAAGTATATATGACGTTTCGCTTCGATAGGGATCGCGATATTCTAGAAAGAGAAAATTGTCAGTTTTGCCGGACGAAGTTGAACACGATCCGACTTTTCGCGGGTGCCGGACGAATTTAAATATTTGCAGGCTTTTGATAGGTTAGTCAGACGAACGGATCCATCGAGCGGAGAGCTGAGTACGTTCCATAATTCTTAGTGTCTTATCTGTTTTGGCGGCCCGCCAAAGGCAGGCGTTCAATGTAAGCAGTGTGTTGGTGCTGTGTTGCATTTTGAATGCAAACCAGCTTGTTAGCGTAAATTAGCGTTTATTACGGTAGGAATTTAAGAAAAAGCGTTCGGTGTTTTATAAAATTATATTCGTTATAATAATAACGAATATATTCGGCCCGATTCTGTAAAAAGTTACTAGGTTAGTTGATACTGAGTAACGTTGCTACGAAATAACTTTCATAGTAACTTTCTTATCAATCGCCAAACAATTGGTATTCTCTAAACATAAGCACAAGCAACGTTCTTATAACAAGTTATATTTAGTAACGTTGCTACAAAGAACCGTGAAGCTAGAAGCAGATTACGTTCTGCGCAGGCGAGGTATTCGTTTTTAATTGAGTTTGACAGCTATGTTGTGAGTTTCTGAGGTTAAACGAAAAATGTTTTGTAAACAAAATCAGAAAAAGAATTGCAAACAGATGGAAATTCTGTTGAATTTCCTGGCAAATAACCCGGTCATGGTCGGTGATACGAGTGTTTAAAAAATAATTGACAGGAACGAGTGGTGGTGCTGTGGTGATGTGCTATGTGGTTACTGTTTTCTATGTGGTGGTGCAAGTTATAGTCCAAATTTAAATGAATTGAGGAAATACAGTTAAAGAAATTCGGATAGCCATTGAACAGGCGCGCACTTAAAACATTGATCTGGGAAGGGTCCATTTCGAAAAAATATCTGTAATATAATACAAATGTATTGTTTTGTTTTTATGGAGAGGACTGGGTTTATATATTAATTTAATTTTGATTATAATTTAATTTTTAATAATAAAAAAGGTGATTCTTATTTGCAATCGCTTAGTTTTTATTAAATAAGTATTTTATTTTTCAAATCCTTGGGGGAGGGGGTCTGAACTCGTCGACCACTCCCTTGTGTGCGCGGCTTCTATTGACAGTCGTAGTTAATACATTTAAAAAATATTGTACTGTTATACTATTATAAAACAAATGTAAATAAACAAAAAAAAAAAATAGTAATTGAAATAAAGAACTCGAAGAATTTTGTGCTATACAGAAAATAAAATAAAAATCCTTCTATAATTATTATCTCTATGTTGCCCTTCATTGTCAAATGCTTGAAATAATTCATTATTAAACAGAAAAATTGCGATTTTTCACGATTTTACCAAGTTATTTTGAAGTTACTAAGTGTAGCAACTGCTTTCTCTTAGTTGCTATCCATAATAACTTTTTTAGCAACTAGTTACTAATTTCATAGTAACTTTTTTCTTACAGAATACGGATTTCGTGAAAGTTGCTAAAAAAGTTACTGACCTTGTATTTAGCAACTTTTATTGTAACTTTTATGTAGTAACTTGCTTACAGAATTGGGCCGATTGTGTTGTATTATTATGAAAAATATAATATTTTCTTTGTCTTTTTGGGAGGTTGCGTAAACTAGCTACCAAAACAAAAGCCACCACTGCCGTTTATAATATGGTTACGATACTTGGACTATATTTTCATTTAAGAGAGTGTTTTCTCGCCATGCTAGTGAAATCATAGTAGGACTTTTCTTTCAATGCAAATGATAGGACAAGCGGGTATTTTTACTGATCAAATACAAAATCATCGACTAATTAGAAAGTCGCGATCGACGGGTTAGAGACCACTGTTCTAAACTGGAGAAAAAAGCTGTCAAAAAAATGTTACCAAATCGTGAAGTGATTTTTTTCCCGCAGGTTTGTAGTTATATCTAAACTTAATACTTAAAAACAACAATTTAACAATTACATTCCATACTGTTTTAGTTCGATAAATTGTTAAGAAATAATTTAAGATTAGACCCTTAGCAGACTACGCGTCTAAGCAGCGTGACAAAACCCACGACTGGTTTCTTTAATGTCGACCAAAGCGACAGATTTTGCATTTATGTAGTCTGCTAAATGACCGCCTTTGGCCGCAACGCAATTCCACGTTCTTTTAACCATATTTCGTGTGATTTTTCGCACATTTCAGTACTTATTTCAGCACGATATCACGAATATTCTTGAGCTACTCAATTGTGTTCAATTTGTTGGCGCAGATTCACAAATTCTCGCAAAAGTTTTATTGTAAGAAATAAATGGTTTATTATATGAGGGGTCTAAATGCAAAACCTGCTATGTCCACTCATATTTTATTTTGCAGGAGAGACGAAAACCTTTTATAAAATACTGCAGACATACTTTTACACACAGTTTTTTTAAATTGTCGTATGATTATCTACCTATAGAGGGTATCAGATCAAATATTGGTGGCAGGATTACATAAAAAAAGTCTTTAAGTTTGGACTTTTAGCGACTGCATTCTGGAGTCGTCTTTTTTATTAATACACCAATATCATCCATAGTTCCTCTTAATAATATAACAATAATGAATATTCAACACTACATGGGCGTAACCTCCAGACAGCAGACAGCATGCTCGATCGCTATTGATCGATCTGAACATGGCGGATTTTGAAAACAAATTTTTGTAAACATAGCTGATAGAGAGTGTACGCGTCATCCGTATGCTAACGGGACATCAGTATTTGTTTATCGTATATGTTATATACACTTGAAGTTTGATTTTTGTCTATAGATATAAAAATATCGTTTAATTTTTTGATTTTCTACTTGTTTTAATTTATTTTTTCTTCGAAATGAATGTTTCCAATATCTAAATAAATTTTCTTGCATTCATTTTTGATGTGAAGAGAATAATAAGTGAAATATTTCAATATTTTAGTTTTAAAGTGACCCCCCGTAACTACCCTAACATTCATCAAATTGAAAAAATGCATAGAACAAATAAGTTTTGTTTTCATATCAACAATTTAATAATAATTTATTAAAGGAAATATTTTAAGTTTTTTAGTAATAAACCTGAAACACCCTCCTAAGAAAGAAAATTTTGAGATACCATGTCTATATTTGATCCTGGTTCTACTCTATTGTACCAAATTTCGTTAAAATACGTCCAGTCGTTTTTAAAAACAAATATAACCTCCAAATTTATTAATTACTATATTATTATAGCAATTTGTTTTTCTATTTTTATTTAAATATACCTAAAATTATATTCTATTCGATTTTATTGTTATTTATTAACTATAATACAAATACCCATCACCTTAAATTTTATATGAATCGGTATAAAATTTCCTTAGGTTTTAATTTATAATTTATTCAGTAGAACTGTCTTAATAAATATCTATTATGAAAATAGTCATTAAAAATATTTAAAAGCGTGCAACATCTATATTAATTTTGTTTGATCTACGCATACGTGTGACGTATTCCCTCTCACGCTCTGATTGGTCAGATGTTACGAGACAACTTTTGCTTTAATAATCTTGCTCACAACCATGTTTTGATAGCTATTTTATACTCCACTAAGTGGATTTTGCACTCAAACTTGTTGCTACCTTATTCTGTCCACTATAGAGAGCAGAATGCAGTGCATAACTCTTTTTTTTTAAATAGTGGTCATGGTGTATTTTGCATTTAGACCCCTCATATGTTTGATGAATAATGTCCGTACGTAATATAATTAATGAACTAATACTACTCCCAATCCTATTAATTCAGTAGTTTATTAGGTGCCGGTAGTGCACGCCATCGACCGGAACAGCATTTTTCGAGCCCTCTTTGAAAAAGATATCACCAAATACTACATTAAACAATATCTGTGTGATGCAAAGGCTGCTGGTGTATCAGTTTTAAGTTCTCAGCCCTGAAGTGACCATCTGCTTGTTCCAAAAACCACTGATGTAAATATATTAATTAATAAACTACCTTAAAGGGACAGCAAGGGAGTCCAAGGCTCACCTAGAGGTGTAGCGGCAGAGAAGAAGAAGAAAAGGACAGTTAAATATTTCAAGAAACGAGATAAAACAGATATTTTTACTGTGATGACAAGACGACTAGATTTTGTTCAACATAAGAAAAACACAGGGTATCATAAATTACGTCATTAGTTCTGCGAGAGAAAACAAATGATCACGTTGACGTACATAAGGGTTTTAAACAATTGTTGTGGATATCAAACACATAAAATCATGTATTTCAAATACATTTTTACTCATTTTAGTACACGGTATACTTTGAACGTACCAGAAATAAATAATAATAACGGAAATAAACAAACAACATCGCACAATACGCGTAGTAAAAAACAAATCAAAGTAAGTGACGCCACTGAAATGTGTTAAACTAATTGTTGATAACGTAATAGACGAAATTTGGTTTCTGCACATGGGAGCCGCTAACATCCGCTTGTGTTTTTCTTATGTTGAAAGTCTAGCAGTCGCAGGCTACAGATGTATTACTGTTGTTTTCTGTGGTTGCCTAATCTTAAGTTGCGGTCAAATGCTTGTTTTTTTAAATAAACATTGTACTTAAAGTCACTTATTGCGCTAAGGGTCTAATTTAATTGCAAAGATATATTATAAAAGTAGATATTCATATCAACAGTTTTTGTAGTTAAACAATATTAAATAAAATCAATTATATTTTTTAAATTGCTTTATTAATTTTTTGTATAACCAAATATCAGCTACTCATAATCAAAGAAAAAAATATACAGTAAAAGATCATAATCAGATGAAAATCCATAGTATTAAACCTAAAAGATTGTTTTTATACTTTGCGTTCTCAAAAATATCATTTTTACATGAAAACAGTTTAACAATAGAAGCTATTTGGTGACTTTTACTTTGAGAGATCGGCAGTACTACTCGTCAACGGCGTGTCAATAATAACCTGAAATATTTTAAAATGTTTATTTAACACAATTTGTAAGTTTTTCCATGTCAGATAATTATTTTATAATATTATTATTAAGAAAATTCAAAAAGAAAGTTTGATATTTTGCATCTGTCAAATTACTGTTGTGTTGTGTTATCACAGAAATTGTTTTATTATACATTGTTGCTATGGTGACCGCATTTCCCAATAATCCCTAGATTGTAATCCGATATTTATTATAAATGAAATTTTAAAATTTCTATAAAATAAGTGATGCAATGTATAAAAAATAGTATATTATGCTCGTTTTATACGACGTATTGTCACACTTGTTACTTTGGAGCACTCCAAACAATTCGTGTGACAATACATCGTCTTATAAAACTCGTTTAATAATATACTATTTTTGTCTCCGCAACGGATACGGCATATAAAGAGGATGAAAAAGTTTTTGTAATTCGTAACCCTTGATTTAAAAAAATAAAAATTAGGTTCCAAAACCTAGGTGCCGCATAAGGGCAGACAAGGTAAGTTCTTATTATCAAAGGTAGGGAAAACATTATTTTTGACAGTTGCTTGATACTGCTTCATTTATAATAGTATATTACAAATTAGAGTACGTTCATCTTAACTTCATGCCAGGGTAACATAAATTACGTCATCAACTCTGCGCGAGAAATCAGCTGATCACATTGACGTACATTAGGGTTTAAACAATTGTTGTGGAAACCAAACACACAAAATCATGTATTTCAAATACATTTTTACTCATGTTAGTACAAGGTATATCTTGAAACGTACGAGAAATAAATAATAATAATGGAAATAAACAAACAGCATCGCACAATACGCGTAATTAAACACAAACCAAAGTAAGTGACGCCACTGAAATGTGTCAAGCTAGCTGTTGGTAACGTAATGGACGAAATTTGGTTTCTGCGCAGCTGAGTCGATAACATAGGCCTGGCATGAAGTTAACTTGAACGTACTCTAACTGACTTTCTAATATGGGAGATATTCGATTACCTATGAAAAATTTAGGTTCATATAAATTAGGTAGGTATACAACCATGCTACATGACATGACAAGTGTCATTTTGATATAAAATAAAGAGTTAAGTAATAAATAAAAAAATGCATTAAAACAACGAACTTTAAAACGGTGTTAATCTTAGTGCTATTTTAATAAAAATTAAGAGAATAAATTTTTAATGCTCAGAATTAATATAAGAAAACGGCTAGTCTAGATCTTAAAACGTTTTAATCCTATTAAATTAGAAAGAACAATGTTTACTTTCAATTATTGGATCGATGCAAAATTTCGTCCCGTTTTTTTTTTTTGACATAAATTGAAGAAACATTTTATTCACTAAAAATTACATTTAATCAATATATTATGTGCCGTTCTGTTCGATGACCTTTCTCCGTCTCTCCTGTAGTCGCATAATCCTGCGCTCGTAGAAGTTCTGAGGTTTCTCGTGACTAAAGAACTTATTTAGATGATTTTTCGAGGCTTCCAAGGAAGCAAAGTTTTTACCGTCCAAGCTGTTTTGAAGCGATCTAAATAAATGATAGTCGGAAGGTGCAAGGTCGGGAGAAGTAGACAAACAGTGAGGATTTTTGCTCAAAACGCAACCCGCAAAACACCGGTTCCCCTTCCCTGATTGCTGTTTCAAAGTCATCAGACGTGTTCCAACTTGACTAGACCGGATATGACGTCATGTTTTGCAGATGTTGATGAGTTCGTGTCTAAAAATAGATCTTGATGAGATTATCGTCTAAAATAGGTGCATGGGAACGCGTATGAAACTGTTCGATTCAGTCTATCAACAGTCGTTGATCATCAGATTTCACAATGAAGTATGCGCAACTCATTTGTGGCTATAACGTTGATGAACTTGTCGGTGGTTTGGTGCCACGTTTGGTCGAAAACATCATTTTATGCTTAACAAGTGAACAACAAAATTTACTATTTCCTATCATATTTTTCATATCGGTCAAAGGATATAGAAGTGTCAAAAGTTTTTTGTTAATGCCTACGAACCCTAGACGTTTCTGTACGAAATTATATTCGTAGATACTTAGAGAATAAATCTGCAAAATGCTGTTCATATCGGTCAAAGTATATAGGAGTGTCCTAGGGTTTCTTGTTTATGCCTACGAAATCCTAGACATTTCTATTACGTTATTTTATCCGCGGATTCTTAAAGAATATATCTGCAAAATATTTTGCATATCGATCAAAGGATATAGAAGTGTCTAGTGTTCCTTGTTTATGCCTACGAAGACTTAGACATTTCTATATGTAATTATATTCGTAGATTCTTAGAGAATAAAACTGCAAAATATTTTTCATATCGGGCAAAGGATATAGGATTGTCTAGAGTTTCTTGTTAATGCTTACAGATCCCTAGACATTTCTGTATGTAATTATATTTGTAGATTCTTTAAGAATAAATCTGCAAAATATTGTTTATATCGGCCTAAGGTTATAGCAGTGTCTAGAGTTTCTTGTTTATGCCTGCGAAACCCTAGACATTTTGTACGTAATTTTATTCGTAGATACTTAAAGAATAAATATGCAAAATACAGTTTATATCGGTCACAGGATAGGAGTGTCCTAGGGTTTCTTGTTTATGCCTACGAAACCCTATACATTTCTATACGTTATTTTATCCGCAGGTTCTTAAAGAATAAATCTATAAAATATTTTTCATATCGGTCAAAGGATATAGGAGTGTCTAGAGTTTCTTGCTAATGCCTACGAAACCCTAAATATTAATATGTAATTATGTATATTCGTAGATTCTTAGAGATTAAATCTGCAAAATATTTTTCATATCGGTTAAAGGATATAGAATTGTCAAGAGTTTCTTGTTAATGCCTACGAAACCCTAGACATTTTAGTACGTAATTATATTCGTAGATACTTAGAGAATACTGTGAGAATTCTGAGATACGCATACTGTTCTGCGCAGGGCCAGGGACAGAGATTCACCTTAAAAGCACTATCTTAGGTTATTATTGATAACCTTTTATTTATTTTTGTAAATAATAATAATATTTATTAAAATGTAATATACATTCTATCAAAAAATTTAGATATTAATACATATGAAATTTAATACATAATTATGTAATAGGTACATTTAATAATATTAAATTTAGTTCATAGTAGAGGTTTCAAGCTAAATCAAAGCTGAAGTTAAGAAAATCTTCTGTAAAAAGACAATGGGTGCGTTTTGTTGGTGGCTGGTTACAAGTACTAGAATTGATGCGCAAGAAAACGACAATTTTGATCGTGAAGTAAACATGGAATGACATTTGTATGGAGGTTAAATTATATAGTTGCAGAACAAATAACGAACATATTTCAACTTAAATGAATAATCTAAATAATAAATGCAGAATAGGAAAACTTTATATTTGAAGCAAATATTCTAGAACGTGATGTTTCAGAACGAATAATTGAATTGGACATAAATTTTAAGTTTAGATTTAACAATACTATATTAAAATCTTATAGGTATATATTTATTTTAGGACACAAAATGAGAAAATACTTAAAAGCGAGAATTATTTTGAAGCAGTAATACCAAGATTTAATTCTAATACATTTAAAAACCAAATGAAAACAACTGCATTTAATTACTTTTTATCCCCACCACACTTATTCATTCCAGTCGTTCGACCTCAAATCATCGAATGAATAGAATGAAAATATTGTCCCGACAAAACGCGTATTCTGATTAAACCGAAACCAGAATTTGCACAACAAAACGCACCCATTTCTAGTAAGAACTTCTTTAATATTTTTTTGAATCTAGGTAACGGCAGGTCAATCCATTCTTTTGGTAGTTCATTGAGAAATTTGACTCCGTAATTATATTTTGCAGTTGTCGTTAGTCTCTAACGATCCATTTCACATCTGTTTTAGTTCTTGTATCGTAATTATGTTATAAAACACCTAAAAATAAATTGTATTTTAAAGTGAATTGAAACATGGAAACAGAGCAAAAGTGGAAACTCAGGGCGTAGTATTCGCGACTGAAACTAACGTTGGCGGCGCTGCGTACAACAGCTAATGGCGGCCGAGAAGCGTATATGTCAGAAGTTTTTTCTTAATATTTATCTGTTCAAACAATATTTCGGCAAAAAAGCATTGTATTTAAGTCACTATATTTTAAAATACTTCTTAATTCACATAAACTGCAGCAGAACACGCTACAAATATTATCCAAATATACGCTTCTGTTTAATTTAGCCAGTCACCACCAGGCGTCTCACTGTTATTTGCAGTCGCGAATAGGCAGCTAAAAGTTACTTTTACCGACATTTCTATACGTTGTTTTAACCACAAATTCGTATAGAATAAATCTGCAAAATATTATTCTTATCGGTCTTATAAATTATTATTTTTGAATTTTTTTTATAATATTTTGTTCATTTTCTGTATATTTTGTTGATTTTTCAGTGATTTTTGTTACTAAGATATATGTAGAGTTTACATGCACAGTTTGTTTAGTAGTACATTTATTTTTAGGGGTCTGCGGTACAAAATTAAATATTTTACTGGTCCGCGGTAGAAAATTAAATATTAGACTGGTCCGCTGTACGTTTTCAGTTCAGAAACACTGGTCTAGATAATATATGTGTTCTTTTGTGAGCACGTGGTCTGGAGTCTTGTGAAAAAAAAAATGGATGAGATCATTATATAAAAATAGCTGTGTGGGAAAGTGTGTACGACCTTGTTCTCAATGCTAATATATTGGTTTGAAGTGCGCATGTCTAAGAATTACTACGTGTATATAAGCAGAGAATATTTTAAGCAGAATCTACTGTTTGAGTTTAATTGAAAATACAACAGCAGCACCATGGCATCACTTACATTCGTCACCAGTATAAACAAGCTTGTGTCTCTTAAAGAACTGAGAAGTCTTTCAACGTTAGAAGTTGGTGAGAACTATAAAGTTTTATCGTTAGAGAAGAAAAAAACCAAGTTCGGAGATAGAATTTTGGTTGGATTTGAGGAATTCAACTCTTTTCTTGGGCAACGTTTCAATAAAATTTCACCGGAAAATTTACTGAAATTAAATGAAATTGCGTCAGAGGGGGAGCTATTCATTACCTATCGAGGGACACTGAATAAAGCAATAGATATAGAGTTTGTGGTTGGTAAACACAAAATGATCAGCCCCAATGAATACAATGAATTGATCATTAAATTAAAATGTTTAAATTTGAGTGAACATTAAGATAACGACTGCGTATCACGAAGATCGAAAAGGAATCTGGGAACAACATGCAAGAGATCGTGACCGATTTAAGTTAAAAATTTTACTAATTAGGCTGACCACACGTACTCTTTTTTAGAGTATTATACTCTTTTTTTAAGTAATATCCTCTATATTCTTACTTTTTATATAAAAAAACCTTGAATATACTCTTTTTTGTTCATCACTTGTATTTTTGAGTGAGGACCTCTTTTTTTTGCTCATCACTTGTATTTTTGGAGTGAGTACCTTTTTTTTTAGTATGCTCTTTTTCTGTAAAAAAAATCTGGTCAGCCTATTATAAGTTATGTTTTAAAGCAATAAATTAAAGAATTTACTTTTTAATAGTTTTGATGTAGTACATAATATTTTAATGATTTGTTCATGTAATTTATATTTAATATTATTGTAATATCATTACTTTTATGAATAAATGTATAAAATATATATAATTCTTCTGATATGTTCTTTTTAATTATTGGTTTTTATATTTCATATATCTACTAAGAGATGAAAAAGTAGTATATAAAAGAAAATGGAATAGTAAATAATAACAAGAATGTCTTTAAATTTCTTTATTTAACTTAAAATAAGCAGAACATTATAAATTATAATTTTTTTCTAATTCTGTTGAAAAAACGGTACTATATTTCACTTGTTTTAGTACATAAAATGCCTGTTTATGGTGGGAGTTAAAAAAAGTAGAAAGCGTGAAAAAAAAAATGCCATAACGTTTCATTTCTTCACTCCTGTTGAAAAAGTCCATTCTATATCATACTTTTTTCAATACTTTTTGCAAAACTATCCATCTCTGACGTCATTTCAACTTTTGATACTACAGAATATAGTGGGGGAAAAAAATAAAAGACAGTTATATATTTTATACAGTTCTAGGACACTAACCCCCCGGAACATTACTCCCCCATGTCAATAACCCCCCGTGCCATTAACCCCCTGAACAATTACCCCCGTGCCATTTACCCCCGGACATTAACCCCCCGTCAACAACTCCCATGCCATTAAGCCCCCGTACCAGTAACCCCCGGGCCATTAACCCCTTGCCAATTGAATAATATTATAAATGTTTATTTTTATTTAAAATTTAAACATTTGAAATTAGAACAAAATTGAACAAATGTAATTTTTATTTATAAAATGTAAAACTTTTTTAAGGTTAACTTACAAAAATCAATTTTTCTCAAAAATGGCTCTAACGATTTTGATTAATTTTTTTTGTGTGAATGTGAGTTAAGGGATGTAATAATACGCCCTTATCAATATTTTCAAAAATTAATGCCCAATGGAGAATTTTTTATTGAAAATTGTATTTTTTCTGAGCCTTAAATGGAATTTAAATATTTTTAATAATGTTTTGGTTTACAATTTCGAGTTGATGGCTTTTTTTCGATATTATTTGAGTTTTAAAAATTCAAGGTTGAAGACATTTTTTCAGATTAATGTTTAAAAATCGAATTTTCTTTTCTCAACTATCAAGTTACGTAAGTATAAAACAAATTAATTTAAGATATAAATAAAATAATATTAAAATAAAGGTAACCGGCGAGTTTATCGAAAATCAATTTATCGAAAGCAAATTTATCGAAAATCGATTTATCGAATTCAAATTTATCGAAAGCAAATTTATCGAAATCAAGTTTATCGAAAGCTAGTTTATCGAAAGCTAGTTTATCGAAAGCTAGTTTATCGAATGCTCAATTTATCGAATGGCACGTTTATCGAAAATTGATTGTTGAATTATTTCGTTAGGAATTAATAATGAAAGAAATATTAGTTTACATTGTAATTTATTATTGTGAAGGTAAATAAAGTGACATAGTGTTTGAATATAAATAGAGAAAGTTATATAATAAGAAAACTTATATAATAAAACGAATAAATTTTTTATTATTAAGGTTTAATAAGACTTGTTATGGTACCTAGGTACCTATTTCCTAGTTATACCGAAAATTTATATAAATAAGAAAATTTGTTTTTATGAAATAACATAATATTACTAAGCATTTTCGATAAACGTGCCATTCGATAAATTGAGCATTCGATAAATTAACTTTCGATAAATTTGCTTTCGATGAACTTGCTTTCGATACATTGATTTTCAATAAATTTGTATTCGATAAATTAATGTTCGATAAATTGACCTAGAATCAAAATAAATACTAACACATTTATTTTTAAGGGAACTATTTACTTCATATATTCGATACCAACCAAAAATTTGACCGGAGGTAGTTTTGGATGACAGTTCTATACTTTTCAGTCGTACCAACACCAACTTTTTAGTTTTTGTTTACAACTTAACTTTTAGTAGTTTATTAAGTTGATAAGAAGTTTATTTAGTTCATATAATTAAATATAAACTTAGCACAATTAAACAATATTTATAAATTGGTTTACTATAACCAAATTGTTGTCTGCCATCTGAACCTAAAAATTTTTAAGTTGCCAATGAAAAGTAATAAGAGATGGAAGGTATAAAATTTATCACTGTCTCTTATTTTTTTCCCCTACTATATTCTGTAGTATCAAAAGTTGAAATGACGTCAGAGTTGGATAGTATTGAAAAAAGTATAATGTAGAATGGACTTAAGGCTAATACAAAATAATTGGGGTTCACACAAGCAATTCCACGGACTCAAGCTCATCGGTCCATTGACGTCATATATTATAGACCAGTGTTTCTCAACAGGTGGTCCGCGGACACTGGTGGTCCTTAGCAAAATTTTAGTGGTCCGCGAAAGGCTTATAAATTCTTATTATTGAGATTTTTTGCTTATTTTTTTATAATTTTTTGTTCATTTTCTGTGTAATTTGTTCATTTTTCAGTGGTTTTTAATTACTAAGATATATGTGGAGTTTACATATACAATTTGTTTAATAATACATTTATTTTTAGGGATCCGCCGTAGAAAATTATATATTTTACTGGTCCGCGATACGTTTTCAGTTGAGAAACACTGTTATAGATTATACATAAGCATTCAATGTTCTGAAGACAAGACTACGTGGAGGCGAAAGGAATATTTGTCACTGAGAATATAACAAGGCCTACTTTAAATTAATTTCTTGCAATTCTTGTCGGTAAAGTATTGAACTAATAATAATTGGTCTTATAGGGAACCCCTTTTAAGATTGCAGCGCCAATGAGGCAAAATCGGAACTAACTAAATAGACAATAACAACTTTTTGACATATTGATAATACGTTGTAATCTGACATTTAGAAAGAATTTATTAATGTTTTTGTCTTGATTTATGTTTTCTTAATAAATATGACATATATGCCAAACAAATATAAAATCTAAAATCCAAACAAATGTAACACATGTGTTAGAACAATAACAAACTTGCCTATTTGGTTAGTTCAACATAATTCCGACAGATAGAGTCTCTCTTAGGAACATTTCCCTATTGAGAAGTGACATTACCTATAGAGGCGCTGTTTTCGCTTACAAAATGGCGATAGGAATAGGATTTTTTGGCATTTGCAATTTGATACACAAGAATTCACATTGCAGTTAATTTTCTGTTGCGATTTTAAAGACATTTTATTAAAGTTTTCTTCACTTTACCACATACAAACAATGCAGTAAATGAGCCACATCCAACAAAATCCTATTCCGTTAAGTTCCAAAATATCCGCTAGGTATCACTTCAGTTATTGTCAGTTCTCAATAACAGTCAACTTCGTCTCTGGAGGCATTGTTGACTTCACAACAAGGCGCGTGATCTCAGTCTAATTATATGACTTCATTGTTATCGGTATAGTCCGAAGAAGAATCGGGGAGTCTATTCTGTAACTTCTCGACAGTCACATGCACAGTATCATGTCACCTATGAACACTGCACTGTCTTCGTAGACTGTCCTTTGTGATGTTGTTTTGTATTCGGCAGTATCGAAAATAAGTAGCGCCATTTTGAAATATTGCGATAGTCAGAATAGACTTCTAACTGGGGGTAATTTTGGATAGAAATGCCAAAAGTCTTTCAAAATATTAATAACAATTCCGGGAATATATCGAATTCCTTCAAGAATATTGACTGTTAGATAACGTTGTCACTGGGATCAATGAATAGGATTGCAGATTCCATTGAATAAATTGCGTAACACAGCTTATTTAGCTTAATTAAATTTTATTACAAGTATCTTATGTGTTTAAAATAAATTAGTTAAAGAACAAAAAAAAAAAATATAATAAATTACCGAGCTGTCTTATCTTCTCCACTTCAAATACATCTAAAAATTCATAAAACATATATCCCTGGGTCATAACTGTTGGAATATGGGGTTATTGGAGATTGATAAATAAAACACATACATAGGCTTTAAACATCTTTATTCAATCATAGCCAGAATAGAACTGTTTCAGCAGAAGTATTTTTATATTATATGTTTTACGCTATGATGTCACCGCATCATTTTGCAGTCTCAGCCTAATTCTGATTATTTATTAGAACAGTCGAACATGTCTTTGTTTTGCTGACTTAACTTTAGTTAATTGAAACCTTAATCTTTATTCATATTTATAAAAGCAATATATTTTATTATGTTTATATTTATATTATTGAAAATGCTTTTTCAGACCTAGATCTTTACGGAATTTTTCTCTCGGTAACCCTTTAGAAAAGATGTCAGCTAGTTGATCATCTGTAGAGACATATTCTAGCTTAATTAATTTCTTTTTAATTAATTCTCTACTAAAATGGTATTTAATGTCGATATGTTTGGTTCTTTTATGATCTGTAGGATTATTTGCTATGCTAATACAACCTGTGTTGTCCTCGTAAATAGGAATGGGGTTTAGTATTTTTATATTAATACTATTCAATAGTGATTTTTAACCAAATAGCTTCTTTTACACCTTCAAAAAGAGTAATAAATTCAGCCTCGGTTGAAGATGCTGCCACCGTGTTTTGTCGTTCCACGACGTACAACACGATTCAAACACTTTAAATATGTACCCTGTGTACTTTTTATAATCTAGATTTTTATAATCAAGCTAGATTTTTATAATCTATTTTTGTAGGAAGTGGGGTATCTATTGACTTGCATTCTGCCATATTAAATTTTTGTAAAATTCTTCTTAAGTACGCCGTTTGATCTAAGGTTAGTTGATCTTTGTTTCGAATTATTCTTATACCTAAGAAAAATTTTATTTCATTCAAATCTACCATTTGAAAACATTGTTTTAAATACATTTTAAAACTATTCATAGTTGTTTGATTTTTTGTTACAATTAATAAATCATCAACATATAATACTACATAAATATTTTTGTATACATCACCGTTATCTAAGAAATATAAGCAATGATCAACATTTGAATTTTTAAAACCTTTATTTTTAATTATTTGATCGAAACGTTCCTACCAACATCGGGAAGACTGTTTCAACCCATATAATGATTTATGCAATAAACATACTTGGTTGCTTTGTGAACTGACGCCTTCAGGAATCATCATGTAAATAGTTTCTTTTAAAGTGCCATTTAAAAATGCTGTTCTTACATCCATAATGAACAAATCATATTGAACTGCAAAAGCTAGAATTAATCTCAAGGTTGACATTCTAGCGACTGGTGCAAAAATATCTTGATAATCTATTAAATATTTTTGACTATAACCTTTTGCTACCAATCTGGCTTTATATTTTGATGGATTCTCTTTTACGTCATTTTATTTATTTATTTATTTATTTATTTATTTATTTATTTATTTATTTATTTATTTATTTATTTATTTATTTTTATATTAGTAAATACCCATTTGCAACCTTCTATGTTTACATTGGGGGTTTTATAGCTAAACTCCAAGTCGTGTTTAAATTTAAGGAATTTAATACTCCTTTTATTGCCTGCTCCCACTGAATTCGATTGTCTCTAAAATTTATTTCATTATATGTTTGTGGTATTTTATCTAGAGAATATTGAGCATTCATTATTAAATTATATTTGCTATCATCATTTTCAGTGTAATTGGGTCTTGGACGATTTTTATTTCTCTCACTACATCTGAATTCTAAATTATCTTGATTTTGAATATCAAGTTTTTACTTTTGTGTTCAGTTGTTTCTACATTATCTGATTTTGTATCAGGTCCTGATTTTATATCAGGTTCTGATTTTTAGGGTTTTGTAGGTATGACCAAAAAACCCTTATACCGTCATTTTGTCGTCTGTCTGTCTGTCTGTCTGTTCGGTAAAAATTGTAGCCGAACGGCTAAACCTAGAGAGTTGAAATTTGGCATGCTTATACAACTCTTTGACCCGCACATAGGAAAAATACTAAAACATCTAAAAAACATACCCCCCTAAAAATATAAACAAATATGTGCTCATCGAAAACAAAAATATTTTTTTTAAATTCTGAGTAGGGTATCAAATGAAAGCCCTTAGTACGTGGATTAACGATCAAATTTTTATTTTTGCAAAATAAATTATTTTGATGCGATTTTTGCCAAAATTGTGCAAAAAAAATTTTGTCCCACACCCTTTAGCCCAGATGGTTTAAACTAAAAATCTAAAAAAATTCTAAGTAATGTATATTGGTGTGAACCGAAATAGTACAACAGGAATTTTTGATCAGATTATGTTTTCGGAAAATAACGCATTTTTTGTGGTTTTTGGTTCACAATGTACAAAAGTTATACCAATGTAAGACACTCACATGCAAGGCGTTCGATAGCTTAATGGGTTAGAGCACTGGTGTCGTAAGCTGGAAAACGAAGGGTTTTGAGTTCGAGTACGGAGCGAATTTTATTTTTTCTGTTTTTTTTGCATTTTTATTATGTTGAAATTATTTTGTCAAAATTCTAGTTATATTTTGACAAATGTTGTATTTAATTTTTAAGAGCGTAAATTTAATAACTAGTCTTATTATATGATTAACAGACGATAAATTATTTTAAAAATATCGTTCATTTTGCCGTGATGACTACAAAGTAAAATTTGTCCTACACACTCAGCATACCGCCTTCACTTATTATATACCTGCGAAACCCTGAAATGTGTGAATATTCACACTTCACATCAATTTTTTATCAATTTATTAGTAGAATTATATTCAGACATATTATTTTCCTCATTTATTTTTGGTCGAGACGTCAGAAAATTGATTTCATTTACTAAAACGTCTCGAGCTACAATAAATTTTGCAGCTTGCACATCCCATAATTTATACCCATTTGGTTCATAACCAATAAATATGTTTTTATTTGATTTTATCAAATTTTAAACTTTTTATTTTATTATGTAGGGGAGATGTGGGGACGGTGGCACACATTTTGGTTTTCTGTACATAACATCTTCAATTTTGAATTTTTTAAATAAATCTTTTCGCCACTTAATACTTATAATGTCGTTGTTTAAATAACCTGTTAAAAATTAATGTCCTTATCACGTGCCATTTATAATTAATATTTTTGTTGACCTCTGCAATTGTGCCACTGTACCTATACGTGAGGGTACAGTGAAACAGCATTAGGGATACAGTGGAACAGTAAATATAATAGGTACCTAAAAAATCTGTATATGTATCAATCATTTTTATTGAAACTTCAATTCAATGTCTTTAAAAATAAATCATCTGAAAGGTACTAAAAAATTAATAATATTGTAAAAAAATCAAATTTTTTGGAACAAACTACTACTAAAAGTAATTAAATAATGTATATAAATATATAAATGTAAATTTATTATTAATATAAAAAAATAAACTTTGGTAAGTTCCTTGGAAGCAGTAAGCAGATAGTTTTTATTTTAATGTTAATTATATTCAGAGTCAACATTATCATCTGAGTTTGAATTCTCATCAATATTGACATCAGTATCAGATGTGTGTGGACTTACAAAAATATCTTTTAATTTTCTGATCGTTTTTATTTTGCGCAGCTTGGAATTGTTCTTCTAACTAGTACCCACGTACGTGGGTACTGTGGCTCACTGTACCACTGTATCCACATAACACGTGTGCCACTGTTAGCCTAACCCTATTTTCACGAACATTTTATCAAATATAATTAATGATATAGTTTAGAACATTAGAAATTGCTTTACTCTGTAGACAAATTACCAATTTACAACATGTAATACAAAATTTCTTACTAATTTAGTTGCGTCTCGTTCAAATAAAAATTTTCTTCTTACGATAAACTTTAGTTTGTTAACCTCAAATCAACATTTTCATCATAAATGGCGGGACTTAAATTTATAGACTCAAAATGTGGATAGTATAATTTCTCAGTACCAGAGGATCCTATATATACCCAAACAGCCATGAAAATATTCTATATTTCAAAGATATTTCAAATGTTCCACTGTACCAATTGTGCCACCGTCCCCACATCTCCCCTACATATACAGTTGAACCAACAAATTTTAAGATATTGTAAATTAGGTTTGCGCCTATGCCACAATTCATATGGTGTTTTCTAATTAGCGAGAGCATTTGTAAGGGTGCGATTTATTAAATAAGTTGCTGTTAACACAGCTTCGCCCCAGAAAGATTTGTTTAATTTTGAACCGTATATTTGTGTACGAGCTTTCTCTGTTATTGTTCGGTTCATACGCTCTGCTACACCATTTTGTTGTGGTGTATGAGGTACTGTTAAATGATATGTTATGCCTTTTTCTGAACCTTTTTTTTTTTATAAATAATATAAATTTATTATATTTAAATTAAAATGAGCAGAGGCTTTAGCTACAAAATCTTGGAATTTATTCATTACCTCCCATTTAAAAGTGATTAAATATGTTGCAGTGTAATGAGTAAAATGATCAATGAAAGTCAGAAAATAATTTTTGTTATCTACTGTGGTTGGAGTGATTGGTCCACAGAGATCTGTATGTATTATAAATAATGGTCGATTATCAAGTTTTTGTTTCTTGACTTGAAAGGGGAGTCTTGCTTGTTTTCCTTATATACAAGCTTCACATAACTCATTTGATGGAGTAATATTTTTTATTAAATTTATGCCATGCATTAAATTGTTTGTTTTTATTTTTACAAACTTATCTTTACTAATATGACCAAGTCGGTCATACCATAATTTATAAGTAACATTGACATTATTACTCAAATGAGCCATGCATTTTTTTTTTTTTTTTTTTTTTAATTTTAAAACTGACTCCAGTTAAATTATTTAAGAGCTTACCTTTGACGACAATTTGATCTTTAGATTTAATGATTACCTCTTATGGATCAAAAATTACTGTCATACCGCTCTCTTGAATTCGGCGAACTGATAAAAGGTTACAGGTCATTTCTGGAGAGAAAAGAACATTGTCCAATCGTCCACTAATGCCTTGATTTTTTATTACTTCAATTGTTCCCCTTTTGGTCGCCTTAATAGTTGCGCCTGTCTTCACCACGTCAATTTCTAAAGGTCTGTCCAAATCTTCATATGTTGTAAAAACCTCGCTATTATTTATTATGTGGTCTGTTTCTCCGGAATCCAGGATAAATGTTACATGATTTTTGACTGTGTTGGTTGAAGTTTCTTCATTTTTTAGTGTACGTTCATAATAATAGCATTCATGTTTTAAATGATTATTGCGACCACAATGATCACATTTTTTTTTTTTTTTTTTTAATTTGAAAATTTATTCAAACCCTTGCTATAGTTATTAAAAGAACTATTATTATGTGATTTTTTAAATTTATGTTTATTAATATGTGATTTTGGTTTAAAATATTTAAAAGCCGTTGTTCTTGAAGTACTTGTCGTTTGCAGGACTTTTATCCATTTCTTCTAATTTGGCACCGGCTGTTATTAATTCTGTTACAATTTCATCAAACGTGGTAAAATGTTGTAACAAAGTTTGATTTGCTTGTAACTTGAGACTTAATAATTTTTGTGCGTAGTATTCATTGTGTAGCTAAGCTTTTTCTTTAATAAATTTCATCCAAGCTTTCGAAAATGTCTTTGGCATATTGCTGTTCCTTTGCAAGTCCCAAAAATGAGTCGTAGAGATATTCAATAAGGGTGTTTTTTTTTTAATCAAGTTCTTTTTAGTCCAGTCTGGTGTTATTTGTGGTGGAACTGGGTCTATCACAACTTTAAGCACTTCAATTTCTGCTAGTAAAGATGTCACTCTGAATTTCCACACACTATATTTTTCACCATTAAAACTTTGATTATTTTTCACCATTTTCTTTATTCGTTTATTTATTTTATGTCACGTAATTATTTAATGAAACAGTTATGCACTTTTCAATATTAAATTATTAACACTAACACTATGAGCATTATTATTAATGCATTTGTAAAAAATTTTATTATTTGTTTTATTATTTTATTTCTCCAATTTGCGTTAGCCTGGGCCCATAACCTGTTGGAATATGGGGTTATTGGAGATTGATAAATAAAACACATACATAGGCTTTAAACATCTTTATTCAATCATAGCCAGAATAGAACTTTTTCAGCAGAAGTATTTTTATATTATATGTTTTACGCTATGATGTCACCGCATCATTTTCCAGTCTCAGCCTAATTCTGATTATTTATTAGAACAGTCGTTCTTTATGTCTTTGTTTTGCTGACTTAACTTTAGTTACTTGAAACCTTAATCTTTATTGACTAAAGAATGAAATCTCAACAATAACAAAAACATTTTACGTAAAAAGCCACAAAAATATCTATTTCCATATAAAAAACACATTTTAAATCACACTAACCTACAAATATATTCAAACATATCTAAACAATAAGTACAAATACCAAAAAACAATATCACTTTTCAAAGAGGACACGTTTGTAGGTCTTCTCTCAAGAGCGACACAACACTATTAAAAGTGCACTATCAAATAGTTACAGAATACTAACACGAGGTGTTGATAAATTGGAACTTTCAACAGGATACTGTAAAAACGATTGTCGAAAAGCTTACAGAATAGATCCCCAGGGGATCTTTGAAAACAGTGCCACAGTAGACAGTGCTTTGAAAACTATTTTAAAAATTCTGAAATATATAATATAAATATGGAATTACAAGAAGATTCAGATATTGAAATATGTACTCCAGAAGATATAATCGCAACGGCAAATGAGGCAGAGCAATACTTATTGCCACAAAAATCTAATGTTTATTTAAAAGAATATAATTTGTTCATGGAATGGCGTAAACAAAAGAAACTAAATTCCTTTACAGAACGAGTAATATTAGCTTATTTCGAGGAAAAATCAAGACATTTTAAATCGTCCACATTATGGTCCACGTACTCGAAATTAAAAGCCGCATTAATTATTGATAATAATGTAGATATCAGTAAATTTTCCAAGCGTATAGCATATCTTAAACAACAATCCGTTGAATTCAAAGCAAAAAAATCACAAATATTTTCTAGAGAAGAAATAAATAAGTTTTTATTAGGAATAATATTGATAACAACTTAAATATTGTAAACCAACCAGCCACGTCAAATATGACAAATAGTGAAAACAACTTATGTAGCGCAAACATGAACAGCAGTGTACATGAATCAGTATGTTTAAATTAGTCAGAAAATAAATTGTTTGGATCCAAATTTACTATAAATAATCCCAAAAACTGTACTTTTAATATTACTAAGTTCATAATAGTATAATAACTCTTTACATGTAAAAAAGCGACTACCATGCATTATGAAATGAGTCCGTTACTCCGTATGACATCATTATATAACAGTCTTCTCGGTAAAGACAGATCTATTCTGTTGATTTATTTAATATGAATTACTCCAAGTTCCGCAAAGTTGTATTAAGCCTTATAACTTGATTGTGTACAGAATAAAATCTAGTGTTAACAGCTGACTTGTAAAACTGCAGGTAGACTCAGGCTGCCGCTGTAATCTGTATAGTACGTCTGGCCTTGATTGTATTTTGTGAATGTTTTAAATATGTTTTGTAACTGAATGAGTAGAGCAAATTGATGTTTGTATATATGAAATTGTACAATTTTGTAAAAAAAATATTGTTTATGATTGAGTATGTTAGTATGTATGTATATTGTATGTTTGTCTACGGACACAAAAAGGACTATGTCTGTAGTGTCCAAAAACATAAATAAATAAATAATTTGTTATTTTTAAAAAAATTGTTATAAAAAAGGTATAGGTCACATTTTTATTCTTTCAATTAGAGACAGTCGTAGAAAAAATATTGTATGAAACACATGCATAAAGCGTCTTTTTTTCACTCATGGGACTGCCGCACTCGCCTACGGAAGTGTTTCTCAACCTTTTCTGGCATGGGACCCTCTAAAATAACGTAAATATTGTCTGTGGCCCCCTATATATATATATATATATATATATATATATATATATATATATATATATATATATATATATATATATAGAGAGAGAGAGAGAGAGAGAGAGAGAGAGAGGGCGGGATCACAAGGTGCATCAAGACAGAGGAAACACGATTTTTCTCGAAAAGACGATGTGTGATCAAGCTGGGAAAAAAATTGAGTGACCAGAGTTTACCCAAATAATTGGATGGTATTATTTAAATTTTCCGAAATAAACCGGAGTAAAGTACAGGATATCAAAGACAACTTCGATTTTTTATATAGGAACGTATGGCGTGTTGGTATATTTGGATAAAGCTTTTGAAAAGAAACAACTTTTACATAAACATGCTTTTATATCTGTTATGGTTAACTCAGGGGCGCACACAGATTTTTGGCTTGGGGGGGGTCCAATTATACATAATTTTTATAAACACAGGGCAAAATATCAATTTCAAGTGAAGAGCAAAATAAAAGGGTCCTCCCTTCTAAATTTTAAGTGAAGAGCAAAAAAAAAAGTTCCTCCCTTCTAAATTTTAAGTGAAGGGCAAAAAAAAATGCCTCACTTCTCACAGTACGGGGGGGGGGTCCGGACCCCTTGGACCCCCCCCCTTGTGTGCGCCCCTGGGTTAACTATAATGGCTTGCAGGAATATTTATTTACAAGTTGCTTTCCATTTTGAACACTTTCGCATCCTTACCCTTTAGTTAACAGTAGCTCGGAGCATAACAAAAAATATTGCACGTTTAAAAGGTATATTTTAATGAATATAAATGTCATATATTTATGAATATATCTTGCAAAATTGAGCGTTTTTCTATTATAGTTTCATGCTTCGATCTTATATGACTTCGCGGCCCCCCGACAAAATTCCACGGCCCCCCGGTTGAGAAACGCTGGCCTACGGCACGTGCGGTTTAACTTCCCATTCGTGAATAAAAGCACTACTTTATGTACTTGTTGCATAAATAAATTTTTTTACATATAATGCAATCCTTTTTCATCATGATTGAACCATGCTTTTGACCACTGTTGTTGAATATGTTTACTAGCATAAACAATTACAAATTCTTTGAAAAGACGGGCAATTTCCTCTTCTAACATAAATTGTAGAATCCCATTATCATAAAACGTTTTAAATGTTTCAAATGTATTAAAACGCATTTCAAGTGACTTGTACAAAGGTTTAACATTTCGTAATGCGCAATTATTTATGTGCAAATTGCAGTAGTCTACTTGCAATAGTAAACGTAACCCTGATAATGCGCGACCTTCCAATTTTTACAAATTAATAATTTTTATGTTCGTGGGTAATAAGTTTTCGCGCCATTTAACTTTCTCTTCTATAGGGAAATACATTTAAGATCCCAGTGCTACGGTGGTCAATTTTTAATTAGGTTAGAGGATATTTTTTTGGAATTAGATATGCTATTTGAACATTTCTGGACACCTATAGGGAAAATATTTTAAGATCGCAACGCTGTTGCGGCATACTTGAAACTTCCAAAATAGACATTCATTACATATAATCATATGGGCAATAACGTGAATTTTAGTGTTAACTTGTGGTTATTGTAATTTTGCTACAATATTAATACGTGTTTTTATGCAGGGTAATCAGTGAAATATTATAACATCAAATATTAATAAATAAGAATAATTCTAGGCATGTTTTTATAATTTTTTAGGTTGAAATGGACCTTTAGGTTATTTAGGTTAGGTTTTTTTCAGGTTGAAATGGATTTCTTTTAATCCACGAATTACACTCAGGTACACAGCAATAATAGTTCGACTTCGACATGATTTTTGTCTTGTCTTCCACTTTAGTTTAAGGTTATTTTCACTTATTATCACTTGATCACAGTAAAAACAATTTAAAACTGATTTTAAAATAATATATAACATATACCAATAACATAAAACTTAACAAAACGTAACAATATAACAATATAAAAGCAACAAAACTATAGTAAAATGCAAAAATATATTTTGATCCCATATAACTCAATGTAAAAAGCGCGATAGAATGTCTATTTCTGTAGTTGCATAAAATCCCGCCAGATGTCATATCGCTTAGCATTTTTTCCCAATTTGTTGATAAAACGGCAAAACAGATTCATAAAATATTGTAAAAAATATTTATTCCTACAATTTTAGCTTGACAGCTGTGTAAACACAACCAAATTTTGAATTGAGAACTGACACGCTCGGATACGCAGTCTGGTGGTCAAATACTGTACTAGGCGCCTGTAGTACTGTTTGAACTTATTACATATGTTCTAGAGTTGATTTTTTGTTAGAATGCCGATAGAAGTTGTGAAAAACTATAAAAGTAGAACAATTTGTAGTGTTTTTGGCTGTCATTCAAGACAGGACAAAGATAGTCATCTTAGTTTTTTCTTTTCTTAAGAAAAATGGAGGGAAGGTTAATATTAAGTCCAGATTGGAAAAGATTTGGTTATGGACAGGAGGAAGGCATGGGAATATATTTTGAGTTAATAAGTAACTGATACTATGCGAGTTTGTTCATTACATTTGTCGCAGAAAAACTAAACTGCATTAATATATTAATAATAATGGCTAATAATATTAGCTGCTTCTGTCCAACTAAAACTAATTTTATTTCATGAGGCAATGAACATAGTGCACTTGTTTACAAACATAATCCATATATTGTAAATTCAGAAGACCGACACTCAGATGTACCACATAAAATTAAATGCCCGGCATTTAACACTTTAACACCTGCTCAACTGCAAATTACACTTCAATAAATCTACTGAAATTAAACCTTTAATACTGTAATTTGATGCCCACCTTCTGTTATACACATCAATACATGTGTACCGCGCAAAATTTGAAAAATTTCGCAAATAGGTATTTACTCCATAAATTTCATAAAATAAAAACTTACTGTGCTTAAATTAACCTGTTCGCTGTTAGCATATTGTCAGCTAAATACTAGACACGACAGCCATATTGCTTTGGAGTACAGCGCCGTCAACGGTAATGTCACTTCTCAATATCCTCTAGCCAAGTTAAAAATTGACCACCGTAGCGCTGGGATCTTAAATTTATTTCCCTATATAACCTATTTGAAACAGGTCTGTATGAAACAAGTCTGTTTGCAACAGGTCTGTTTGACCTGAATAATCTGTTTGAAACAAATCTATTTGACATGTATAAGCTGTTTGAAACAGGTCTGTTTGCCCTGTACAACCTCTCTGTTTGATCTACAGGTAGTTGATAACAACAGGATATTGTGGTTAAACTTCCTGTATGGCCTGATATTAGGTGCGTTCGGCATAAGCTAATAATCTACACATTCTGGACAATTTACACAAGAAGCGTTCGTTATAAAGATTCTGTGTGCTTTGTGCTGCACGAAGATCGTTCGGCATATACTGTGCAGTGCAGTTTGTGTTGCACAATCGTCACAAGTTCAGATCATGCGGCAGTCTGTGCAATGGTGTTTTTCGCGGTAAAAATACAAAGTTATTATTTCTACAAAACAATATGAGTGAAAACAATCAAGATATCATTGTTTATGCCTACAGCATTTGCAAAATAAATAGTATAGACATGAACCTCATGATGGAACATGTAATTACACTCAAAAAGACTTTCAAAATTTTTTCTGAATACAAGCAGAAATGTACTTTAAATTGATTTGTAGTCATGTTTGGAACAGTACTCTCTGCATATTCAAACACTTTTTCCAAAATATTTTCTGGTTTGGAAAATACTTCTGAATTCAGTCTTCATCATCAAATAAAATTTCTTTTATATCACTTAAAAGCACCCCAAAACCTTCATGCGCCATTTATATATTATCGTAAATAACAATTAGCAGGAGACAGACTTGATGTAATCAAACACAAATAATTCATATATTTACAAAAAAAAAAAGGTTAGAATAATAAATAATAATAAAGAATAATAATAATAAAACAAAATTTGTACCGTTTGGATGTTATAAAGACAGTATACCTGACTTAATGGCGATAAAGATCCATGATAAACTCTGTGACCACACAAATTGTGCTTGTTTTCAAATAGAACGCTCTAATCACCTTCTCTACCTAGGAATTCATATCGACCAACATCTAAAGTGGGATATGCATGCAGCACAATTAGCTAAAAAACTTAGATACCTATTAGCAATATTTAACAAATTAGTGCCTATATTATGCAAATCTAATTTAATCAGAATATATAATGCACTGTTCTTATCCGTACTAAAATACGGTATCCTAGCCTGGGGAGGGGCATATGAAAATGTGATAAAGCCTCTTGACAGAATTCATAACAGGGTTCTCAAGAAGAATTTCAATAAACCACTACAACATCCATCAGCTGATCTATACAAATTCAACAAGCTTATGCCTATAAGATTACTGTACTGCAAAGCTACAGTTTTATACTATGTCAAAAATAATCATTTTCAACGAAAACAAAACCCAAAACAGACTAGAGCCTTGGATAAAGATCAAGTCTTGGTGCCAAGAAAGAAGACGTCTATCGGACAACGATGTTTCGACTTCTTTGCTACCAAAGTTTATAATCTGCTTCGCAGTAGCATTACATCTGTTACGTACCTCAAACATTTCAAATCAAAAATGACTGACTGGTTAATAAATATGGATACTGATACTATTTCACAGCTTTTCCTTATATAGATTTACTGTTAAATTTCAAATTTCATTTAAATTTTGCCTTGATTATTATAATTATTATTTAAAATTTTAAATGTAAAATTTATGTAAACAAACTCTGTCCCCATTCACAAACACCTTAAGTGTTTATATGGGTTATTATATTAGTCATAGATAATTTATTATATTTAAAACAATAATACTTGTAAATAGCTTGTAAATATTTTTGAAAAATAAATTTATTATTATTATTATTATTATTATTATTATTATTATATAATAGTTTGAATAACTGCACAATCTGAACAAAGCGTTCCTCTTTGACTTTCTTACACGGTTTGCACAGTGGTCGCGTGACAAAAAACTTGCACGACACAGAGTTAACACTGCACAGTTATGCCGAACGCACCTATTATTACATCCGTTGGTAAGGCCAGATGCGTAATGGAATTGTTAAGTTTTCATGATCATCATGGTTTGGAAATTCATATCCAGCCTACCAAATGTATTGCTCCAGCGTATGCTTAGAATATAAAAATGTTCGAATTAATTCGCATTCTCGAATGGTGTATACATGCAATTATAGGTAGTTCATGATGCGATATATTGAATTTTAGCATGATGGCCATATCTTCATACAGCACTGTAGCAACGGGGTGGCGTCGATGCATTTGCCAGGGCGCGAGGTTCGATAAAGGTGCGGGGTCTTATCAGGGGCGCCATTGCGGGTGAAAACATTTTTTTTTGCTCTTCACTTGAATTTGGGAGGTGAGGACCTTTTTTTTGCTCTTCATTTGGGGAAGTAAATTTTATCAATTTGCCGAGAGCGCCGAAAACATTGCTACGGCTCTGTCTTTATCAACATGTTCCTTCAAATTTATAGGAAATATAAAATTTTGATGTTGTTTATCCGTTAAGCATAAAATGTTGTTTTCCTCCAAACGTGGTACCAAATCGATAAGTTCAACAACGTCACAAAGGAGTTGTGCATACGTCATAGTGAAATCTGATTATCAACGACTTTTGAAAGACTAAATCGAACAGTTTCATACAGGTGTCCCCTTGCACCTATTTTATTGGCCACAAGATCTATTTGATGACCTTGAAGCGGTGACCGGGTGACGACCACATCGACAGAAGATGTCATGTGTGTACATTCTAAACAAGTCGGAACTTGTCTGTGGACCTTGAAGTGAAGATCAGGGGTGTGGGGGGACGAGGTTGAAGACCTCGTAACAGCGAACAGGGTAAGGGGGAAGGGCAATACTACTCGCAATACATCCGGTGTATACGTTATAAAAATATCGTTACGTTATTCTATTAGAAATTGTAGTTGAATCGTTATTATAATGTTATCGGGTATCGTTTCGTTACGGTATTCATCCCTGATTTAAATTACAAGCTATTTCAAACGTTTAAGTGGAACTAAATGGAATTTTAATTTTCTAAAGTTGTCATTTGTTAACTTTATAATGAGTAAAATGGGCTTTTGGTAAACAAAATGAACAAAAGCTTCATTCAATCGATAAAAATTACTAGATTTGAAAATCTAGTTCCGCTTAAATTAGCTATAAGTATAAACTATAAGTCAATTATAACATCAATCAATTTTGCATAAGTGTATACAAGTGTATCAAAACGCTGCTGTGTTTTGCTTTTATATTACTGTTATTAGTGGTGTAATTTAAACGAAATTTGTTAAATTGTTAAGTTATGATAAATCTTGTTAAAATTTCACGTCATTTGGTCTACAAACGCGTTATTGGAAATGTTTGTTTGTTATCCAAATTTCTTTATTACAAAAAATTTTTGATTAACTTGTTTTATCCAGCAATATTTTACACGTAATCAATTTCGGGATTCACGGTAAGTTCATCGAAAATCAATTCATCGAAAATCAATTCATCGAAAATCAATTAATCGAAAATAAATTCATCGAAAATCAATTCATCGAAAATTAATTAATCGAAAATCAATTCATCGAAAATCAATTCATCGAAAATCAATTCATCGAATGATCAATTCATCGAATCGTCAATTCATCGAAAAAAAAATATTTTGTAAATATTTGAGAGGAATGCAGAGGGGATCGGAAAGCCAAAAAAGCAGTGGTCAATAAAAGTTGACAGACTACACTTATTAAATAACTATCATACTTGGTCTATTAATAATTTTTGTGATTCTAAACAGGTGGCATTGTTATGTTAGTGTGAGTTTGTTTTGTCATTAAACTAGATGATGGGTAGCTCGCTTCGCTCGGCTTTTTCTAACCAAACCCTTACTAACCTAACCTAACCTAAAATAGTGTTTTGACATTAAACTAGAAGATGGGTAGCTCGCTTCGCTCGGCTTCTTCTAACAAAACCCTTACTAATCTAACCTAACCTAAAATAGTGCTTTGTCCTTAAACTAGCAGATGGGTAACTCGCTCCGCTCGGTTTAAGACTTTTACTAACTAAACCTAACCTAAATACCTTGTTTTTAGATGCATAGTACTTTATTTTCCCCCATATTAGCCCAATTAAAATGCGTATCATTGTGTATGAATTTATAAAAATTATTTGCGTGCAATTGCCCATAACCTGTATTATTAAACCTTAAAAACAAATAATTTATTTGTTTTATTATATAAGTTTTCTTATTATATTTCTTTATTTATATTCAAACACTATGTCACTTTATATAACTTTTTTTAAACCATATAAATTTTTGTATGCAATTATTTCCTAGTCTGTCTACTTTTATTGACCACTGCTTTTTTGACTTTCCGATCCCCTCGGCGTTCCTCTCAAATATTTACAAAATATGTTTTTTCGATGAATTGATCATTCGATGAATTGATTTTCGATGAATTGATTTTCGATGAATTGATTTTCGATGAATTGATTTTCTATGAAGTCGTCGGTTACCAATTTCGGTGTGCCGCTTCCCCTTGTTGTCATACTATATATTTGCACAAAAGTCAGAAGTGTTACGTATGCCTCAGGAATCATCTGTCAGTGTACCTGTGTCGCAATTCTTCTGTGGTGCAACTACTCACCTACACAGGAGTCAGAAGTGTTGCCTACGTTGCAGGTTTAAATTGGATTTCATATTACTTAAAATTCATAAGTAAAGGATGGTTTCCAATTGACGTAGACGTAGAATTCAACATCTACGTGAAAGTATAAGTAATTGGAAAATACATGCTATGGTTTCTAATCAGACGTAGATGGACGCAGACGTAGAAACGTTCACGTAGAATATTCATATTTTTATACGTCACGTCTACGTTTATACGTCCAATAGGAAAGAATGATAGAAAATGACAAAACATACTCAATTTATCGTATGTAGATAGGATAAAACCTGTCAACATTTATTGGGTTCGCGGTATTGACATAAGGGAAATAAATAATTACTATGGTTAGATTATTGTTTAATAATGACCAGTGATGGGCGCGTAAGTTACATGATGTAAGTTACCTCATTGTTGACGCGTAAACAATTGATGTAAAGTAAACACAAAAACTCTTGTAAACAACGTAAAGAATGTAAACAATGATTTAGACATGCGCACTTGTTTTGAATTGCAGAACCTCATTATCAATACATAAATAATAAAATTTTAATGAAACGATTTTAAATGAAAAAGTAAGTATATAAAATTAGGACAAGCCAATATACATATTAATAAAAATCGAATTAGCATCATTATACAGGTGTTACATACAAATTACCAGGTCTACAAGTATGAAATGCGGATTTTTTTAAAAATAAAACACATTAAGCTCAAAAGAACAGTAAAAGTTTATTTATTCAAAGTATGCTCCATTAGAAGTTATACATTTTTTCCATCTTTCAGGCAATTTGTGAATACCGCGTCAGTAGAACTCTTTCCCTTTCCCCGCAAACCATTCATCTAGCCATTCTTTCACATTTTCATATGAACAAAAGTGCTGCTCGGCAAGTGCGTGACCCATCGATACGAACAAGTGGTAATCTGAAGGGGCCAAGTCTGGTGAGTAAGCGGCATGGGGTAGCACTTCCCACTGGAGTGCCTCCAATGTGTTGCAAACTGCTTTTGCCTTATGTGATGGAACGTTATCGTGAAGAAAGATTACCTTGTGCTGTCTTCTTTCGTATTCTGGTCGTTTTATGAGCAGCGAATGGTTCAAATTCGATCAGTTGTTGTTGGTAGCGTTGGGTATTAACTGTTTCACCAGGTTTTAACAATTCATAACAGACCACACCCTTTTGGTCCCACCAAGTACAGAGCATTGTCTTTTTGCCAACGCGATTCGGTCTTGCAGTTGATGTGGATGGTGAGCCTGGGTTCACCCATGATTTTTTGCGTTTGGGATTTTCAAAATAAATCCATTTTTCATCGCCACTAATGATACGATGCAAAAAAGACTTTCTTTTGTATCGTGAAAACAAAATTTCACAGGTGTTTTTGCGTTTTTCCATCTGCCTCTCATTCAATGCATGTGGAACCCATCTGCCGACTTTCTGGATCTTACCCGTCTCTCGTAGGCGATTGGAAACAGCTTGTTGACTAACGCCTAACTGCTCTGCTAGTTGTTTTTGTGATTGACTATCGTCTTCCTGTAGCAATGTTTCCAATTTTGTATCTTCATATTTTTTTTGGAGGATTTCCATGTTCTTTTTCTGTAAGATCAAAGTCACCACTTTTGAAATGCCGAAACCATCGTTCACACGTATCTTGCGATGGAGCATATTCACCATAAGCTTCTCGAAGCGGTCGGTATGATTCAGCAGCAGTTTTTTTCAAATGAAAATAAAACAGTAGTACTGTCCGCGAATGCTCTTTATTTGGCAAACAATTTGACATTTTTAACACAGTAAAACAAAACTATATGATCACTTTTCAAATTATATGCTATACGCATTTGACACTTAATGATAACTTAACAAAACGCCATATGTGTTGAAACTTTGAACTATACACTCTGTTTGCGCGGCAAGTTTGAAAAAAATCCGCATTTCATACTTGTAGACCTGGTAGTAAATATGAATATGAAAAATATAAAACTTTTTTCTTTAAAAAGTTCAGTCTAATTTTTTTAACAACAAAATACATTAAATTTTACCTTTAAGAAAATCAGCCTATATTTTTTAATAACGAAAAGATTCATTGCAAATTTTGCATAACGTCCTATATTTTCTTTCATTTTCTTTAATTAAAACTAAATCTAGTTCTTCAGAACTATTCCTTCGGTTTCTTCCCACCATTTTTTAAATAAATTTATCGTTTTGAACTGAATATACTTGTTCATTAACTCTCTATTATTCGTATTAAATAACTAAAACTAACCTCGGTTAACACTAACGGCCCTGGTTGCAAAATTGGTCTAAACTGCCATCGTGCTTGAGATATTCTGTGTTTACGACGTTGTTTGCGACTAACTGGCATAACAGCAACAATAAAAATTGCTGGCATTGCTAAATCGTCGTCCATATTACTTGACGAATACATGTTATTCGACACTTTTAAGAAACTTCTTTTACAAAAAGGTTAACTTAAAAAGTTTTGACACGATATTCTAAGTTTATTGGAAACCAAAGCAAGAAAATCTACGTTCTACGTTTTATTTCCACGTTCTACGTCTACGTCAATTGGAAACCATCCTTAAGAGCCACTTTTTTTCTGTTTTTTCTATTTTTCTTTTTTTTTCTCATCACACTCAACGCAAGATTTGTGTGACGTGAAAAGACAGACAAAAACTGTGGGTTTTGTGATGACCCTGTCAATCAAAGGAACGATGGTTTTGACTGTTGTTGGTCATTTCAGAGGAAATTTCACCCAAAGTGTGGCAAGTTATCTGCTAACTTGCTAGATTTTAAGGATACCAAAGGATTCTACGTCATATGCAGCCGCTGTGCTCCTAAAGGAGTTACTCCAACCCCTCCCATTAACCCAGAGAATGACATCATGTCGAAACTTGATAACATTCAAAGTGATCTAGCATTTATTAAAGAACATCAATTTCAATTTGTTAACTCTCTCGAGTTTTATGGCAATGCTATTGATCATTCTAGAAAACAAATTGCAACATAGAATGACCAAATCAAATCCTTTGCGGCTGTGGAGGGTGAACTGTGAAATTTAAAAAAAGAACATGTCTTCTGAAACTGGAAGGGAATAATCTGCAACAATACTCCTGTAAAGGGTATGAGTAACGGGCTCTAGTTGTCAACGAGTCAATTAGAGATATCAACCGGGAGACGCGAATGGTAGATTTCGAGGAGTCGGGGTCATGGAGT
Organism: Liopterus haemorrhoidalis; assembly: GCA_963971575.1. NCBI lineage: Eukaryota > Metazoa > Arthropoda > Insecta > Coleoptera > Dytiscidae > Liopterus > Liopterus haemorrhoidalis. Next base: position 204,473,805 of record OZ020611.1, read on the forward strand.
TATGAGCGAAAGATGGAACTGTGAAGTGTTGAGTCTGATGGGATGATATTCCTAATAAGAGATCTGTGTGTGTGTGTAGTTTTCCCAAAATATGATATGTATGGTGAGTGAGTTTAAACAGTATTTTAAATAATCAACACAATATTTCAATATCAACAACCGAATTCCATACCTCTGAGGACCGCTACCCCTCAGAAGACGAAGGACAGGCGAATAGGAATAAGCAGACAACCCTTCCCGAGGATACTCAAACGCCGTATCCAGGTCGCCAATATAGCGGTGGCCGCCGCGGTGTTAAGTGGACTCATCACACTCCCGCAGGGTAAATATTGAAATCATGGGGGTTGATGAGAAAAATAATGAAAATATTATAGATGTGGTGGAATTAAGGCAATTGGAGAAAATGATGGAAGAGGTAGAGATAGGACAAGAAAGGGGTGAAAGGGAAATGAGGAGAAACAAAGTAGTAGTCAGAGGGGTAGAGTTGAATAATATGGAGAATAGGGAGGTAGGGATTAGAAGAATGTTAAAGGACTTAACAGGGAAAGAAATAGAAGTAGGGAGAAAACAGGAGCGGGATTTTCGGCAAGGGGGGAGGATTGAGATCGGAGAAGGATAATAGGAAGGTGTATGGGAATGAAGGAAGAGGACTGGAGGGATGCAGAAGGGGGGAAAAGGAAGGAAGGAAGGGGGATGAGGTTATCTGGATGGGAGAGGAAGAAAGGGACATAGGAGTAGAGGTGAAGAAAGGGCTGGAAGGAAGAACCGAAGAACTTAGAATAGGAAGGAAGAGAGAGGCAAGAAGGAGGAAAGAAGAGAAGGAAGAGAAGAGAATAAGAATTTAGTTTGTAAAGTAAAATAATGTATAATGTCTTTGGGTTTATTAACGTAATAGTTTGAACCCGGCACGCCGAAAGGCCCATGGGTAATAAAGAATATATATTATAGATGTTGTGTCAGCTATAAGGAAATTTGTTCAATGTCCAGTTCAATCCTCAGACTTTGTCGCTTTCCATAGAGTAGCTCATCAATCCACTTCTAATAAGAAGCCACGTGCCATTAAAGTAATGATAGATATATTTTAAATCTACCCAAAAATTCCAAAGGAACCCGTTGTCAGATGGCAGTACACCTATGTGACGTCACATCACTATGGTCTATTAATCGCGTAAATCCAGGAAAGCGAAGGAAAATTGATTATTGGAAAATAAGGGCATATTTGGTATCAAAAATCAACAAATTCAATTATTATAATCTATTTATTTGAAAGTTACGACAACATAACATAAATACAAAAAGTTTTTAATTTTGTTTTTATTATTTTATTATATTAAATAACTGAGTACTTATAACACAAATTGGCACATAAACATAATGGTAACCAGTAATGTTTTCTTCTGTAAAATGCAATTTTATCACATTATATTACTTGGTTTTAATGGACGGAACTCCGAAGCCTTTGTGTTTAAAGATTTAAATTAATAGTTAAAATATAACACAGTAAATTTATTATTTTTCTTTTGACACCAGTCAAAATATTGAGTACATTATGTACAACTGAATATTTGAGCAGAAACAAAGAAGTTGGAACCTCTAAAAAATAACTTTAAAAAGAGAAAAAAGGTTTTAAATTCTATACATCCATCGATCCGTAAATCAATCAGGCAAGAATCCAGTATTTTTTCTTATGGGGGGGGGGGGGGTTTAGAAGCAAAAATTAATTATTAAATGGAGCTTAGAAGCATTTTTTTTTCTTGGGGTGGGTGGGTGGATGTTTTTTAATGTTGGGGGAGGGGAAAGCTAGTGAGACCCCTCCTGTGGGCGCCTGAAACCAGTAGTATTCAAACTGTCTTTCCCGGAATCCCTGGGATTCGCGCAAACTATGCTATGGTTCCGTGTGATCAAATTAAATTCATGAATATAAATAGTCAAATGATTTAAAAAATATCAATTTTAAATTGCGGTTTAAGTGTAAGGCCTTTTTATTTAGTTCTCTTTGTGGATTGTTAGATGACGCTAGTGTAAATTTTGTTCAAATAAAATGTGTTACAGGAGCGTATATACTAATGGGTTCTTCACTGATTTTCATACTGAAAATGGGTCCAGACGCGTACTCTGTTTTTTTTTTTTTTTTATCGGTGGGGGTGTTATGCCCCGTATCACCAGTAGTAGCAATTTATTTAAACTCATGTAAAATAAAAAGAATAAAATTGCCTTTAAAAACGTGTTCTTTATAGTTGGGAAGGGGTTCAAATCCTCAATTCCCCATCTCTAGGGTGCGCGTGAATGGTTCCTATGATGGTTCAGATTTGAAGACCATTTAAAGATCACCGCTGTTAAAATAATTTAATCTTAAAATATATTTCATAGTGTTAATTTCATGTATGCTTATTATGAGGTATTACAACCAGAGCAGTAGCGATGTTTGTGGCGCCCTTAAATTAAATTAACTTAATATAACACCCTTTCTACCTTCTTCCATTTTATTTAAGGAGGGCATAATTTTTATTTTAGGGGCATAGGTGAAAATACAAGTGAAATAACAAAAGGTCCTAACTTCCAAAATACATCAGAAGACCAAAAAACAAAAAAGGTCCTCGCTTTTACACTGCAAGTGATGACCAAAAACAAAGAGAAACACTCGATGGCGCCCCTCATCAGACCTCGCGCCTCTGGCACTTGCCCCGATGCCAGGGCGTTGCTACGGCTCTGTATAATAGCATATAATATATAAAAGCAATTTAAGAACACTGTTTTAGGCCAAAGCTAAAGTGTAGAAAGTACAAAAGTTTTAGAAACACAACTCTTGACCAAGTTTTAATAGTTAAATATTTAATAAGTGAATTAGAATAAGTTAAGGAATATTTTACAAGATTCTACAACCGAAGAGTGATATAAAATTGTGCGAATTTAGTGGTCATAAGCAAGTGCAAAAGGATCTAGTATAGTTCCGAAAGAACTTGTAATCTAGTTCTTTCTTGCTTTGTGTTATTGGTGGAAAAGCGTACAATGAAAAAATCACCAAATATAGTTAACGTAACAGTCAACGTGCTAAATGTGCTATAATACAAAAAGGTTGGGGACCACTGAGCTACGATATTAAATATATTGTAAAAGTAAAAATACTATGGAAGAGTGTTAGAAAATAGAGTATAGTCAAGTGTATTTTCGCAAATATTGATTGAGAATTCATGCAAGACATAAGGGAGAAATTATAAAAATACTACTAGACAAAGAACTAAACAAGACAATCTTTTAAACAATGTGAAATTATAGTATGTACATTCAATTATAGTATTAATTATTGTTAATAAATTGGAGCTTAGAATATTTAGAATTGACAGTTAATTTAATAAAAAGTGCACATTAATTAAGAAGGATAAAGCCTGGTTTATAATAGATATGTTATGGAACATAAGCATAAAAATTACACTACTCTCTTTGTTCTGTTTATTACAAACAGATGTTTTGAAGGGTCAAATCTATTGTTTAATGCATATGCAGTTATGCTATGGGCTTATTATAAACCAGGCTTTACTCCCAAAATTTTCAGGCTCTATTCAAGATCATATGCTTGGTATTTAGGTTTTGTGCATTTCTATGAAAAACAAATATGATTATATACAACAGCCCTGGTCAAATCGATGTTTTATTTTTCTGGCACAACAGATATGAGACGCCAAAAATGGACACCACAAAACTGGTAAATAGTGGGAGAGACACGGCAATCACAAAAACACTAAATTAAGACTTATTCTTCTATTCCCAACAGTTACATATAGCAGCCAAAGAGTGGACGAAAAAAGAGTGATAAAGAAGTAGAGAGATTAAAATGTGGTTTTGTCGTCGCGTATTACTAATATCTTAAACAGCTCGCCGTACAAATAACCAGTTTTGGAAGAACTAAACGCTGTAAATAGACTGATGGCAAGGATTAAACAACTCTACCTTTGATACTTTATGCATAAATCCAGAAGATGGTATGGATAGGTCAATCGTGCAAAGGAAAGTAGATGGACATAGGCTAAGAAGCATAAATATCAAATGCTGGGACTAAATGAAGCCACTAAGCGACCATATAAAACATGAGGCTACATCCGGCTCAAAATCGCAAAGCGTGGGATTCGAAAATAAAAACTAACCTATCAACATGATACCACCAAACCCTAATGGATCGAAGAGAGAAAAATAAAATTGATATTGAAACAAGACATGCAGGATTCTAGTTACGACAAATGCAATTTGGGTTTGTCAGGTTCGATTTAAACCATTTGAGTTTATTCAATAAAACACGTTAAGCATGCTTGTGAGGTGATAGTGCCAATGTGCATTATTTTAGTCCAAGATTATTTTGCGTTGCGCCAAATAATATTGAATCTAGGCATGCAGTGGCTCAATTTGTGTTACTCAGAATATTTGAACGATTGTTAAGTAGAAGCAGGTACATGCTTGTGAGGTACTAGCGCAAATGTGCATTACTTAAATCAAAGATTATTTTGCGATTTAGATTATTAGATTGCGAAACTCATTTGAGCTCATGCGTTCAATTGACCGAGTTTAACATGCTTGTGAGGTGCTAGTGCAAATTATCAATATTTTGGTCGAAGATTATGTTGTGACCCGCCAGATTATATTGAAACTAAGCAAGCAGCAGATCGATTTGTGTTAGGCCTGATTTAGACTATTTGAGTGTGACACCCTGTTTGGTAGAATCAATTAAACATGCTTGTTAGGTGCTAGTGCAAATGTACAATAATTTAGTCGAAGATTATTTTGTGGAATGCCTGATAATATGGAAACTAAGCATGCAGTGATTCGATTTTTTTGGGCAGGCTCGTTTTAAACTATTTGTGTGCAAACCCCGATTCTATAAAACCAGTTGAACATGCTTGTGAGGCGCTAGTGCAAATTATCAATATTTTGGTCGAAGACTATTTTGTGACCTGCCAAATTATATTGAAACTAAGCAAGCAGCAGATCGATTTGTGTTAGGCCTGATTTAGACTATTTGAGTGTGACACCCTGTTTGGTAGAATCAATTAAACATGCTTGTTAGGTGCTAGTGCAAATGTACAATATTTTAGTCGAAGATTATTTTGTGGCATGCCTGATAATATGGAAACTAAGCATGTAGTGGTTCGATTTTTTTGGTCAGACTCGTTTTAAACTATTTGTGTGCAAACCCCGGTACTATAAAACCAGTTGAACATGCTTGTGAGGCGCTAGTGCAAATTATCTATATTTCAGTCGTAGGTTATTTTACAATCCGCCAGATGGTATTGAAACTAGACATACAGTAGAACGATTTGTGTTGATTAAACCTTATTTAGATCATTCGAATACGTAACACTATTTAGTAAAATCAGTTAAACATGCTTATAATGTGCTAGTGCAAATGTGCAATAATTTAATCGATGATTATTTTACGTCTGTCAGTGGATCGATTTGGGTTAGTCGGGTCCAATTTAGATCATTTGACTGCGAAACTTTGTTCAATAGAACGATTTAAACATGCCTGTGAGGTGCTAGTGTAAATTATCAATATTTTAAACGAAGGTTATTTTGCGACGTGCCAAATGAAAACTATGCATCTAATAGAACAATTTGTGTTGGTTAAGCCTGATTTACATCATTAGGCTGTGAAACTTGGTGCAGTAGAATCGGTTAAAAATGCTGGCGACATGTTGTACTAACAAATGGTTAATATTTTAATAAATGATTATTTATGCAGATCCGTAGCAATGTTTTTGGCTCCCTTGGCAAATAAAGTAAATTGCCCCGATGCCAACCCGTTGCTACGGCTCTGATTTTATGGTCTGTCAGTTATTGCAACTAGGCATGCAGCGATTTGGGTTAATTAGGTACAATTTGGATCTTTTGATTGCAAAACTTTGTTCAACAGAATCTGTTAAACATGCCTGTAAGGTGTTAGTGCAAATGTACAATATTTTAGACGAAGATAATTTTGTGGCCTTCCTCATAATATTGAAATTAGGCATGCAGCGGTTCGATTTGTATTGTTCAGGCTCGATTTAGACTATTGGTGTAAGATAACGGATTCAGTAGAACTAGTTAAACAAGCTTGTCAGGTGCTAATGCAAATTCTTAATATTTTAGTTGAATATTCTTTGCTAAAAGATATTGAAACTAGGCATGCAGTAGAACGATTTGTCTTCGTTAGGCCTGATTTAAATTATTTCAATGTGCAACACGTGTGTAGTAAAACCGGTTAAACATGCTACTGATGTGCTGGTGCAAATGGGCAATATTTTAGACGAAGATAATTTTGTGGCCTGCATCATAATATTGAAATTAGGCGTGCAGCGGTTCGATTTGTACTGTTCAGGCCCGATTTAGACTATTGGTGTAAGATAACGGATTCAGTAGAACTAGTTAAACAAGCTTGTCAGGTGCTAATGCAAATTCTTAATATTTTAGTTGAATATTCTTTGCTAAAAGATATTGAAACTAGGCATGCAGTAGAACGATTTGTCTTCGTTAGGCCTGATTTAAATTATTTCAATGTGCAACACGTGTGTAGTAAAACCGGTTAAACATGCTACTGATGTGCTGGTGCAAATGGGCAATATTTTAGACGAAGATAATTTTGTGGCCTGCATCATAATATTGAAATTAGGCGTGCAGCGGTTCGATTTGTATTGTTCAGGCTCGATTTAGACTATTGGTGTAAGATAACGGGTTCAGTAGAACTAGTTAAACAAGCTTGTCAGGTGCTAATGCAAATTCTTAATATTTTAGTTGAATATTCTTTGCTAAAAGACATTGAAACTAGGCATGCAGTAGAACGATTTGTGTTCGTTAGGCCTGATTTAGATTATTTGAATGTGAAAAACGTGTGTAGTAAAACCGGTTAAACATGCTACTGATGTGCTGGTGCAAATGGGCAATATTTTAGTCAAATATTATTTTGCAGCCTGCCATTTATTACTATAATTAGGCATGCAACGGATCGATTTGAGTTAATCAGACCAGATTGATCAGATCTATTGATTTAATAGATCGCGTAACTCAGTTCAATAGAATGATCTAAACATGCTTGTTTAGTTGCTAGAGCAAATTATCATATTTTAGTCGAAGATTATTTTATGACCTGCTAGATGATATTGAAATGCATGCAGTAGAAAGATTTGTGTTGGTTAGGCTTGATTAAGATAATTTGATTGCACTAACCGGTTTAACATGCTTTGTGGTGCTAATGCAAATGTACAATATTCTGGTCAATTATTCTTTTTCGGTCTGCCAGATATTCTAACTAGCTTTGCAGTGGATCGATTTGAATCAGACCCGAATTAGATCATTAGACTGTGATAAACTGTTCAATAAAACAAGTTAAATAAAACTGTGCGGTGCTAATTATAAATATTTTAGTCGAACATCGACCTGCCAAATGTTATTGAAATTAGGCATGCAGTAGAACGATTTGTGTCAGTTAGGTTTGATTTTGACTATTTGTTTGCGGACCTTGGTGTAGTAGAACCAGTTAAATATGCTGGTGACGTGTTAGTGCAAATGTGCAATACATAATTCGATGATTATTTTACCATGTGTTACTTATTACAACTAGGCATGCAGTGTATTGATTTGGGTTAGCCAGGTCCGATTTAGATCCTTTAACTATGAATCTCTGTTCAACAGAACCTGTTAAACATGCTTATGAGGTGCTAGTGCAAATGTACAATATTTTAGTCGAAGATTATTTTGGTGTTCACCAGATGATACTGAAATTAGGCATTAGGTGCATCGATTTGTGTTAGTTTGACCAGATTTAGACCATTTGTGCGCAAAACATTGTTCAACAGAACCAGTTAAACGTTTTTTTGAAGTGCTAGTGCAAACATATAATATTTTAGCCGAAGATTTCTAATACATATAAGTGCAAGTTAAAAATTATTGAAAGGTGCAAAAGTGCAGAAAGTATATAGATCAGTATAGTACAATAATAAAAATAGTTTTTAGTAGGGGCAGTATCTTATAGATATTATTTCTTTAACAACTTGGATTTAAGTATGCCATACATTTTTATAATTTGTATAATTAAAATATATTTACAAATGAATATTAAGTTAATTAAAAAGGAAAGGAGATATGATGAAGAACAATGAAGACCGGAGCAAGATATGTACAGAATGGACTTCTAGAGACCAAAGAAGAAACAGAGGGCGCCAAATCATGAGATAGAGAGACAGACTTCTTCGAGAAGTGGTGGCCAGTTACAGTATAATATATACATACAGTAAAATTATTACTTCGGTACGTTTAGAGTTCTCTATTTTTAAAGAAGTATATAATTTTCACTCATTAGATGTTCTTTTGGATATTTTTTAAAGAGTTTGTAATTCTTTGTTTGCTCAAATATATTCTACCAAAAATAAAATCTCTAGGTACCGCATAGTAACTTAAAATTTTATAAAATGATATCCTTAACAATATACCTAAAGTAAATAGTTAAGGATTGAACTAAACATATTTTTACATACAAAATGTGACAAAAATAGTTAAAATTATATTAAATTGAGTAATTTGATGCTATTATGAAATAGTGCCAGGTTGCCTAGCAACCAACCTTCTACGACCAGCTAATAATTTACTCAATCCTCTTGGTTCTTCAGTGGTACTGCTTGCTTGTTCAGCGGGTTCTGTATCAGCCGCTGGAGCTTCAGGTTCAGAGCTTGTTTCTTGCGCCGCTTCAGTTGATGTTTCGCTTGGTTCGGGTGTACTTGGTTTTCTGCGCGCTAGAAGTGGGTTTGTACGACGGACTTGTACTGATGCGCTAGCAGCTGGTTTTTGGCGAGGGACAATGTTGATTTTTGGACGGTTGCGGAGTTTGTTAAGAGGACTTGTGTCTACTACTGCTGGGGTAGCTTCAGATGTCTGAAAATCATAGAAACAAAAAAGTTTTAATATTTTGGAGCTCATGTTTTCTAAACGAATTGTACAACACTACAAGACGTAGAAGAATTTTACATTGGAAAAACAATTGATCATCAAATAATAGTATTTTATTTAACAAGTATGTACTAGGGACTATATTTCACGAGGATGAAGTTCACCACCCGAGCCGTAGGCGAGGGCTGTAATAAACTGAGTGAAATATACCCATTATATGCTTGTCAAATACGGTATTTTACCTCAACCTGTATAGTTTTATCATTGAAAATGAGTTAATTTAATTTAACAATATAGAAATTTTAAGCGTCACTTGCTTATCTTCAGAACCTTCGTAATCAACATGGTTGTCGAACCATAAGATGATTGTGTTATAACTAGGGCTTCGAACCGTTATTTTTTTCGTTTCGGTTTTCGGTCCGGTTCAATTAAAAAAAATATATCAGTTCGGTTCCGGTTTTCGTTCCGGCAAAAATAACGTTTTTTTCGGTTTTCGGTTCAGTTCCGAGTGATAAATTTTTAAATGCTTTTATTTATTTATTTATTTATTTATTTATTTATTTATTTATTTATTTATTTATTTATTTATACATTGGGGAAGCTAACGGTTGCCCACAAGTAGCTTCCACGAAATACAATTAAATAGTGAACAAAATCTTATAAATTATATTATTTGAATTAGAAATTTATTATCTACTATAATTTAGAAGAACATTTTATTCTTCATTATGTAATAATCATACCAAGGTCGCTGACAGGGGGGGTCTGGGAGTTCAACTTGCCCCCCCCCGAAATAATAGAATCGCATTTTTTTTTACTTATCAGTTAAAAAAAAACGTTTTTTTTTCTGCTCATCAGTTTAAAAATCTTAAATAAAATGTATTTATATTCACTCACATAAACGTTATCTGAACTGAAATAACCGATATTTTTTTTTCGGTTCACTTCCGGTTTTCGTTCCGACAAAAATAACGGTTTTTTTCGGTTTTCGGTTTCGGTTCAGTTCCAGTTCGAAGCCCTGATTATAACACAATGTTTAAAATACTACTCCCTCCGTTCCAAGATAAGTGTCCGATTTAGGAATTTTATTTGTTCCAAAATAATAATATAAATAATTTTGTCCAATTTCATAAATAATATGCAAAGTGATATATAACGTATATTTTCACAACTAAACTAAATGTGAGGAAGCTTGTAATCGTTGGCTCCTCTATGAACCATTGTTAATTCCATACACTTCTGCAGTGTAATGAAACAATTGTCTAGTTTTTCCGCGGTTATTTCATCCCATGTTTTATGCACGGCCGCAATGAGTTCATCAATACTGGACGGGGACTCTTTGTGTTGTAATGATTGAATGGCGTTAAAGAAACCCAAATCTAGGACTAATTTAAATAAATAAATACTGATACATTTAATTTTATTATTTCAATAATCCATTAAAAAAACTAAAATCGGACACTTATTTTGGAACGGAGGGATTATTATCTATTGTTCTATATTATTTTAACTTATAAATTTTCTAGTTATAAAGATGGGCTGTGTGAGTTGCAAATAGCCAATTTTTACGGGTGAGCACGTCTGCGTGTAACTTTTTTACACTTGTTGCAATATGAACAGCTTTATGTATTTACAATGGGACACATAATACATTTATTATTTGAATGTCGTAGTTAAATAAATATTATCATAAATCATTTTTAAAAAAGATTTTAAAATTTGATTAAACAAATAAATCCATAATATTCTCTTCAAAAAGAGATTAAATTTTGTTATGGCGAGCTTAAAACTGTTAGGCGGTTAAGCGCTCCGCTTATCAAACTGATATTACATATGATATGATGGAAGTTACTTGTCATAATTTCCAAATACACGTAATAATGTTTAAATCCAATACAAGTAAATTATACGGCGCTCACTGAACTTGCAAATCACTTCCATTGACATCTGTGTTACTTACAAGTTTTGTCATGTCTACTAAATATCGCATGCGTAACTTTTATCAGTGTCATTTGGGTTTTACTTTATAACATTATGAGCGACGATCCACGACATGACACTGAAATGACACTGACATGATACTGACATGACACTTACATGTCACTTACATGTCACTGACATGACACTTACATGTCACTGACATAACACTTACATGTCACTGACATGACACTGACGTGACACTGGTGTGACACTGACGTGACACTGGCGTGACACTGACGTGACACTGGCGTGACACTGACGTGACACTGACATGAAACTGACATGACACTGACATGACAATGACATGACACTGACATGACACTGGCATGACACTGACATGACACTGACATGACACTGACATGACACTGACATGACACTGACATGACACTGACATGACACTGACATGACACTGACATGACACTGACATGACACTGACATGAAACTGACATGACACTGACATGACTCTGACATGACACTGACATGACACTGACATGACACTGACATGACACTGACATGACACTGACATGACACTGGCATGACACTGACATGACACTGACATGACACTGACATGACACTGACATGACACTGACATGACACTTACATGTCACTGACATGACACTGACATGACACTTACATGACACTTACATGACACTGACATGACACTGATGACACTGACATGACACTGACATGACACTGAAATGAAACTGACATGACACTGACATGACTCTGACATGACACTGACATGACAATGACATGACACTGACATGACACTGACGTGACATGACACTGGCATGACACTGACATGACACTGACGTGACACTGACATGACACTGACATGACACTGACATGACACTGACCTGACACTGACATGACACTGACATGACACTGACATGACATTGATATGACACTGACATGACACTGACATGACACTCACACTGACATAGGAATAGTATCCGGAGGTTAAACGAAGCCGAATTGCGATCCTGGAGGTCAGCTACAGGGCAGGGAAATGCATTCCGGCTCATCGAGTAGCAGTCTTCGTTTTGTCCAAAATTATGTCAACTGGACTGTTAATGGCGTTCAATTTTATTTGTATAATTTTTTCAAATTTATCGCGTTTAATTTTTGTTTATATGAGTTCCGGTAAACCGGGATCGTTAATTAAAACTTACGATCACCAGATGACCGTGAACATATTCTTTGGTGAAGACCTGGAGAACGATATGTTGACTGTAATGTCGCCAAAAGTTTTTAAGTGCAAGTTTATTTTTTTTCGAGCAGTGTAGTTTTAAATTTTTATGTTTAGATACCGACCTTTTCTTCCTCTTGTTGAGCATCAGTGGCCGAGCTCTCAGATTCAGCTGGGGCGGCCGTAGTGGTTGTGGTAGTAACTCCGGGTCTGCCTCGGGCTAAGTTAATCCTTGGTCCAGGCCTTAATGCAGAGCTGGCTGGTCTCAAGTTTCCATTTAGTCTGCCTGCAACAGTCAAATATACCGTTTAAAATTCTTCAAATGTAAAAATTAGTAAGTAAAATAAGCCAGCAGAGGGCAAGGAAGTTTATTTATTTTTATTTTTTTTTGGACACATTTTGATAATCGCATCAAAATTAACATTTTTATCCATTAATCTAAGTACTACATTTTCATTTATAATCTCATAATAAACCTCCTTTGTGTGCTTACTTCTCGACGAATAAAAAATAATTTAAAGTGCTTACTTTGAACAAAAACGAAATACAAACAATAAACAAGTTATTTTTACACAGAAGTATTAAGAAATAGTAACCTACATGCATTACTACAATTATCCGGTGAACTTTAAAAGTTTCCATCTAGTCTTGATTTAGATAAACACGAAAGTTTTTCGTGATTCACGATTTTTGCGTGTTTCTTAACGCTTTTTAAAATTAATTGGATCCATATTTATGTTTGCACGAATTATAGTTAGGTGTGTTTTTCATATATGATTTATTAAATTCATTTTTTTAATAATAGCGTTTGATATACCTTATATATTATAATATCGTACGTGTACGTCATGTTTATATTTCAATGGAACATTTTTAATATATTGTGCATGTTTGTATTACTGTCTATTTCAGTGTTTCTCAACCGCCGTACCGTAGACCAATGGTGGTGTGCGTTAAATTATAATCAGTTCGAGAGATCCGTTTATACATGTTACATGCCAATTACCGTAGACTGGCAGTGTAGACTACGACCAGTTATTTAAAAAATTAAAAACAGCCCTATTAAAAATAATTTATTTCTTAATATAAATTTGCAATATTTTACAATAAATAAATAATATATAAATTTCTTTTGTAATAATATTTGCACTGGTCTGCGTAAAAATATTGGATTTATGCCGGCTCGTAGTTATGTTACAAAGCACTGGAGAAGAAGCAAAAATTATATAAATACTGTCTTTTGGCCAACGGAGTGGCCGAGCGCATTAAGTCGTGCGGTTTTAGATTGTTAGAAACATTCTGTACTGGGCGGGCGGTGGTGATATTATTCGGGCGAGAATAATATGTTTACATTACTCTCATTTTCACAATCATTCACCCCTCATCCAGGTGTAGGAGCTCGCCCCCTGGCATCGGCGATTAGCCTCGTTGCAGAAATAGGCCGAAGTAAAATAAATAAAATTAAAAAAAAATACTGTCTTTTGCAAATTATTTTTGAAATATCACATTTTTGCCTGTAATAGTGTCAAAATCATTTCTTTTAAATTCATTTATTTCTGTGAATCTAAGAATCCAAAAATACATTTTTCTAAAAATAAATGTGTTCAAAAATTCCCTTTGGACTAATTTGTTTATATCAATTTTTCAAATTTGAGTTTTTTTTTTTAGATTTTTAGACCGATTCTACAGAGCTATAGAGTGAGAGACATATTTTTTGCAAACAGAGCCGCAGAAAGCGGGGGGGCAGAGGGGGCGACGGCCCCTAGCGTACTAAGGAAAAGGGCGCCGATGAGCTTGACTAAGGGGCGCCACATTGCGAAAGTGAGGACCTTTTTTTTTTGGTCTTCATTTGGATTTTAGGAGGTGAGGACTTTTTTTTTGCTCTTCACTTGGAATTTGCGAGGTGAGGACCCTTTTTTTTTGCTCTTCTTGGTTTTGTTTATCACTTACATTTATTTGCCAGAGGCGCCAAAACGCAGTTTTGCCCCTAGCGCAAGTTTTCCTTACTGCGGCTCTGTTTGGAAATATTATTGGTACAAATAATATTAAAAGGAAATTATGCTTTAAAAAATGCTTTCTGTTTTTTAATCTACGATCTTTTTTAAGCTGTCAACTTTTGTTTGATGTACAATAAATTACTCTACATCAGTGGTCTTCAAACTTTTTCGAGTCGTGGAACCCTTTACAATCTAACAATATTTCATGAAAACAAAAAAAAAAAGGTCCTCACCTCCAAAATCCAAGTAATAAGCAAAAAAAAGGTCCTCACCTCCAAAATCCAAGTAATGAGCAAAAAAAGGTCCTCACCTCCAAAATCCAAGTAATGAGCAAAAAAAGGTCCTCACCTCCAAAATCCAAGTAACGAGCAAAAAAAAAGGTCCTCACCTCCAAAATCCAAGTAATGAGCAAAAAAAGGTCATCACCTCCAAAATCTAAGTAATGAGCAAAAAAAAGGTCTTTACCTCTAAACTACGCGTGGGGAATAAGTATAAAAAGTAAAAAAGTATAAACCGACGCCCAAGTAATTTGTATTGTTTAAAAAAAAGAAAAAAAGTTCGTGAAACCCTTGAGGACCTTGTGTGGAACCCCAGGGTTCCATGGAACACAGTTTTAATATCGCTACTCTACATTAAGTAAGTAATAATAATTTTTGGAATGATATAAAAAAAAAAAATCATAAAACTATTTCGGTTTACACTAATGTGTATTATTACTTAAGGCCGACTCTACATAGTAAGCAGAGGATGCAGCGTAACAAGGCGCCTCCGAAATGAGTGTTTGAGAGGTGCCTTTTTTATTTTTTGGCCGTCATTTGAATCCAGCTTTCTTTTTTTCATCACTTGAATCCGTGTTTCTTTTATTTTGGTCACCATCAGAATTCGCCTTCTTTTCTTTTTTTGCTCGTCACTTGAATTTTTAGGGGCGCTCTACTTAAAATTGTATCGGGGTGTCAGGACCCCTATATCCAGCACTGGCATTACTAATATTTTTTTCAGATTTTTCGACTGAATCCGCGGTGTTAATCAGGACAGCTGATTATTTCAAGATAATTCAAATAAAAGAAAACATCATCCTACCTCTAGCTGGTTTGGCTGTGGTTGAAACTTCACTGTCATTTCCTTCAGCATGGCTGGTCTCACTTGGTTCAGCAGTTGTTGCGGTCGGGCGACGTCTTACATTGAAAGCACCAGGTCTTGGTCTCAGACCTGGTTTTGAGACAGAGGCGGCTGTTGTAGCATCAGAGTGGTCAGCTGTGGTTGTAGCTGTGGCTACCTTACCACGAGATCCGAAACGAGACCTTCCTCCAATAGTTGGCTGCAACATTGAAAACAATTAATTTGGAATATTATCTTGTTGATTATATGAAGCATTTTGTAATATACGTTTTTGCTATTACGGAATCCGTATTTCTGGGAATAATTTTCCCAATTTTTCTACTTTATGCTCCTTTCTGAGTACGTGGAGATAGTCTCTGTTTGCTTATCAGGTGGCCCGCTGATATTTACAAATAATAATGCAATATCTGCTAATTTTATAACAGGTAGTCCACGAATAATTAATATAGTCGGATTGTTGATAGGTGACTATTACATGTATGAATCAAGTAGTGCATTCATATAATAATCTAGTTACCATTTTTCAGCGATTTTAAAAATGTTTTTTGTTATTTGTCTGAGCTGTCAGTGTCTGTTAATAATATTAATTAATAGAACTTGCGGCCAATTACTAAATTCACATACTTTAATTTTAAATCTGCTGGAATATTTTAATTCCGAAAAAGAGAACAATGGGCCACTTATTTCTCTATCTTGTGTCCATCAAAGAGTAGCAGCTGCCTTGAAGATTTCGGAATCAACAATTCGTAGAATTATAAAATGTAATAAATTTGAACTTCTCACTAACAAAATCACGAGAAAACGAAGGAAATTAAAATCTGAACCAGTTTATTTTATGATACATTGGCACAAACGTATGGTCATGAAGTACTAAAATTACCTCCTTATCACTGCCAGTTTAACCGCATTGAACTAATTTGGGGTATAACAAAAAATTATTATGATAGACATATTGGTCAAAACGCATATAGTGATAACGAAGTTTTGAAAATGTGGCAAGTAGCCTGTGATCAAATTAGTTGTGAAACTTGGGCAAAGTCTGCTAAAAAAATTGGAAATTTAATAAATGAATGGTGGGAAAGGGAAAGGATTGTTGATGATATTAATCCAATAATAATAAATACAAGAAATGACAGCGATAGTTCAGATGACTACGATATCATGCATTACAGTGATTAATTTAAAAAAAAATAAAAATAAACATTTAAATACAACTTGTAGCAATATATTATATGTATAAATATATTTTTACTTAATATTTTATTACTTTGTACTTAGGGGAAACATAAAAATTTAATTTAATTAAACAACAAATTATAATCCAAAATATACGTATGAGTATAAGTTTTTCCTTATTTATAATTATTACCTTAAAATTAATAATTTTGTTTGTTTGAGTACTGCTGTGAATTTATTTTCGCACTCTTATTAGTAAAGACATCTACGAATCATGCCGTTTCTTTCTAATAATTTGTTTTTTATTAAAATACTTTGGAAGGTTAGGTGTCAACTTGCGTCACTATACTTTACTATGGGTATGGAAATAATTATAATGATATAGACAGAGAAAGCTATAGTATTGTATATCGATACTTGTAACAACGAACAGTCACCTATCAGCAATCCGACTATACTGCATATTTTTTCTGTTGAATGAGAGTTAAAAGTAGATTTTTGGACAACTAATGCATGAAGAATTTTCCGCAATCTAATGAAGAATCAACGGCTTTTATAATAGTTTCACAAAGATAACATTAGATCAGAATTGTGACACCTACATATTGTGATATACAGTTGTTTGATTAAAAAACTATTTGTCAGCGTTTAATCAGACTTAATTACCTAATGCATACGCTGCATTTTCGTAATTATGTAATGTTTGTCATGACGATTGAATAGCGGAACTAGGTTAATCAGAGGTATAAGTAAATGGATATCTTTCGGAAACCAGCCAGAAGAATCTAGCCAACTCCTCTACGACGTTCTACTCAACCACGGTGATGATCACGAGTCCGACTCTATACGAGTTCTTTCGGGTAGACCAATTAGCGGTACCCTTATGAGTGGAAACTCTTCACCAGGTTGCTTGACTTCCTGATGGACAGCTCCCGCCAAGAGACACGTTCAAGGCAATCCTGGCCAGCGCAGGGCAGAATAGAGTCTTTCCCCAACTCCCAGAGCAAATTTCGTCAAATACTGTTGTGCAATTTGTATTTATTTAGTAAACTGTATTATTAAAACCAGGAATTACTTTGCCATCAAAGCACTCACGTGACAATAGAGAGATATTGCAAAGTGAAAAAAAGCTGACTTTATTAAAAGAAACCTCTAATAAAGTATCCTGTATTAAAATTTTTCATGATGTTTTAAAGAGTGTTATTGCAACGGTGCTCTTGCTTCATACTTTATTTTGACAAATATGCCAAATTGATAGATCGAAATCGTAATGAATATAGAAGTTAACTGCAACTCTTATATGAGTTAACTGCAACAGACTATTTTTTCCCCATACGGCATACTCGCATACGGCACAACCATTCGCAAAAGGGTTTCGTGACACAATTTCTCGGAGAATAATAACATCGTCCTCGTATTTAAATCGTCAACGTTTTTTATCTTTAGCTTGCATCATTACTCACAAGAAAAGTCACCAATTTTTTGTTCGAATTCACTCCGTTGTTAATTTTGAGGTTACATTGGGGTCTATTCTGTAACCCAGCTGTTAATTTTAACATGGTGTTAAAATTTTAAAGTCACATTTTAACACGTTTGCTATTCTGTAAACATGTAACTTGTTAAAAAAATAACAGATGACGTTAAAAACAGCTGTTAAACTAAAAAATTTAAAGCCATCTAAACAGGAGCCTTTAAAATTAAACATCTTGTTTATTTTCACAAAATGGCACGTGCAGGTCTTTATTTCGGTTATTTAATAAATGAAAATGAGCGGGAGAGAGAAGAAAGGTAAGAAAATCATTTTTAGTGAATGCATCAAATATCTAAATTACCTAATGTATCTGTTTAAGAAACGAATTAAGGTTATTTAATAGAAGACTTCGATGGAATAAAATAAATTAAAGATGGGAGAGAGAACTGGAAGCAAGAAGGAAGGAGATCGGTGAGGGAAACCAGAATGAGAATAGGAAGAAAGAGAAGGACACTAGAGCAAGAAGAAAGAAATGAGAAAATGTAATATATTGTATATTAAATTGTACTGTATTGTACATTATGTAATTTGGATTGTTTTGGTTATTTTATTTATTTTATTTCTATTTGTAATGGCTAATACCCTGAACGCCGCAAGGCCTAGGGAAAAATAAAGAATATATATATAATAGAAGACTTTGAGATACGGGTAATCCATTTGAACTTCCTGATGTCAGATTTGTTAAACTGTTTCGATTAAATAAAGTTGCCGTACAGTATTTAATTGAAGAAGTAATTCCACATATGTCGGAAACAAGAAGATCAACAGCCATACCAAATTATATGAAAGTACTAGTATTTTGCATCCATACAGCATCCATACAGGTTTTTTTTGCATCCATCGGCTGTATTTAATAAATTTTTCAAATTCTCCCATTTCCTAGGTGCTCTTTTTTGTTCCATTTTAACATGTAAAAATATCATATATATATAAACAAGTTTATATATATATATGAAAAATATAAACATGATGTATAAAAAATATAAACATGTCTAACGATGATTCATAAGACATAAGGTTCTTATGAATCATCGTTAGACAAATAATAGTAAGGATCAAGAAACGACGTGCAATTTGTACTACCCTTTGCTAGCTTCATGGTATATTTTAACAGGCGTGTTTAAAAATAATAATATAACAGCAATGTTAAAATTAACATTACAGAATAGCAAAATGTCAAATCGAAATTAACACCCCTGTTATAATGTTACTTTTAAAGCATTGTTAAAATTAACAGCTTTGGTTACAGAATAGACCCCATTGACAGAAGACCTGTCAAAATTAAGGTGCTTTAAATAAAAAATGCTTTGCCGTTATTTAAATTAAATATAGGTTGCCTGTATTTTAATAAAATAAAGAAATTAAGGATATATCAACTGCGCATGCGCACATGTCAAATAAAGGAAAACTTTATTAAAAGATCAGTAGAACAGAGGTTGCAATAATTCTCTATTATTCTCATTATTTCGTTTATATAGAAATGATACAATGCACACTGGATTTAATGAAGTTTAAATATTTTAAAATATAAAATTTATGATATTTTTGAAATTAGTAACAAAATTAAGATCATATAAAAAATTATAATATTCGTGCAAAAAGAATCAATACAATATTTCTGTGACTGCAATACAAGTCTAGCGAGTAAAGGCTGTTTAATATTATACTTTATCGACTGTCGAAAAAGTATACTGTAACACAATACTTTCAATGCTATCCGACAACCAACACAACTTTTGAAACTATACTTTGTATAATGTATAGATACTACTTCAAGTATACCAACTTAAGTTATTTTTATACAGCACTGTTTTACTTTTCGGACATTTTTATAATACTGATCGTGGCAGGAAATTAATATTTGTTTAAATTTAATTAGTTTTGTAATCGAACATTTTTAACGGTTTTTCCTTTAACCGGTATACAGAATTTCGGTTAACCTTTAAGAAAAACTGGTTAACTTGTTTAGTGGATGTTTTTATATTTAAAATAAATTCGTTTAATATATGGGTTTCCTTACACGATCTCAATTTTTTATCTCGAATTGAGTTTAAAATGGCACAAAAGGCCATATTAAACACAAAGATGTTCGTGTAAGGAAGGATTATGAACGAAATAAAAATTGTGTACAGTATTTATAACTTTTTTTTTTAAAAACTAATTTAAAGACAAATTTTGGATTTAGTTTTTAGTTCCCGGTGAATTCATAGCGTGTACTGTTGAAACTTGAGGATGCCACTTCTTTAGTAAATGTTCTGTGGACAGAGATTCGAGAACGTCGCAAGCAGGGTAAAACCGTGGACATGCATTAATTACTGACTGTAATTTAATTTATTTTTATTTTTCATAACAAAAAGTTACTGTGAGCTGGGAGGCATTTGCCCCCCCCCCCAGCAAAGTTTAAATTCTGGTTAGTTTACCTTATATAAAATATAATTTAGGTTGTTAGAAGTTTCCTCCGGTGAAGAAAATTTATAAATTTACCAGACTTTTATTATTTAATGTACTACAAAAAACCTAGAACAGCGGTCGGCAACTTGCGGCTCCGGAGCCTCATGCGGCTCTTTTAGAAAATTTTGTGGCTCTTTGAAAATTGGCTGGTTTTTATTTTAATATAATCTATTTTTTAATTTTCAACTTTCTGCCTGTACTATACAGGGTATGTATTTTTCAGAATGTTTTACGGTGCAATTCACGCCCGGTAATTCCCCGAGTTACTGCATATTCCCTTTTAGAAGAAGTTATTTGTTTCGAAAAAAGTTATCTGTATTTGTGAATGATTTACGTGCAAAAACATTTTATTAATTTACAAAAACATGCATTAATGCACATATAATGTTTTTGCACAAACTATTGATAACATGAAAGAAGCTTTTCGAGATAGATTTAAAGAGTTTAGAAAATATAAAGCTACACTAGATTTTTTGACAAAGCCAATTGAACTAGATATGTAGCAATTACATTTATCACCTTCAATTAGTGGATTTGAAATCCAAAGGTTTATGGAATTATATATTCTTAAAACTTAATTCTGAACTGGAAAATTTAGAAAGAAAAAAGTGAATTATATCTTCCTAGCATAAGTGGACCGAAATTCGTAATCTTCAAAATGTAGATAAAGTTCTTTTCGAAGCTTGGAACCGTCTTCCAGAATCGTTTAAAAAATTATGCTTTTGAGCTAGTGACAATTTTCGCATCCACATATTACTGTAAGCAAATCTTTTCACATATGAAATTAATAAAGAGTCAGTTAAGAAGTAATCTTACTGACCTGAAACTAGAGTGCTGCCTTAAGTTAAAGATTACTGAATGTTCACCAAATATTGAAGTCTTATAGAACACTATACAGGAGCAATCGTCCCATTAAAAAAATTATTTTATTGTAATATACTGGCAACTACAATAGGTATCACAAACTAAATGTATAAGTAAATATTAATTTATTGGATTACTTGATTATTTTAAAACAAATAAACAATTTTTTTCTTAAATATAGCATATATTTTTTAGCGGCTCTTCCATGTTATTGTGTTTTTTTTTCTATATAGATTTGGCTCTTTGTCACTGAAAGGTTGCCGACCCCTGACTTAGAACGCTGTTATTTTCTACCCAAGCCATGTAATTAAGGTCGTACCGACCAATTTAGAATATTTTGTTATTTTTGCTCCCCCCCCCCCAAGCTGCAATCCTGGCTACGTCCCTGGTTACGGTTAATGAAAAAGTTAAAAAATAATGATTTACCAGTTTTTCAAACCCTTTTTTGAAACTATTTCCAGCTTTTCCAAACTTATTTAAAAAAGTTTAGAAAGTTTAAATGGTGTTAGGAGTTTGAAAGTGTAGTGAAAAGTATAATGTAAAACAGCATTAACATTAGCATATTTTAACATTCATAATCGTACTGTAATGACACCTTTTCTGCACTTGTATTATAATATATTATTGTCTTGTAATACTTACCCTTCCATGACTAGCTGGTTTATGTTCTTCTTTGGTAATTTCAGTTTCAGTAGCTTCAGTAGTGGTGCGTGCTCCAGGACGTGCTCTTCCCCCGAAACTTCCACGGCCGCCGAAACGACCTTTCTTGCCCTCAGTGGAAACTTCTGGAGCAGCTGTTGTCGAACCTGGGGAAGATTTAAATCTGTTGCCACCTGGACGTTGACGGAACCTAAAATATTAATGCTTATTAAAATTTTTATTATGGATCTTTGATAAAAAAATTCACATCGTTTTTAGATGAAATTTAATTTGTCCTAGTTAAAAATGTTGTACTTAAGTCGAATTTGAATTCCAAAATTTATCTAAACCAATTAAGTTTTCTCAGAAGAATTTTTGTTAAAAGCCTTAATAGTTGCAGTATTTATTTTACATATTAAAAAGAATAAACATTATGAAAGCATATACTTAAATGGTACCTAGTTTTCAAATGACCGGTAAAACTATGAGCTTGTTTAGTAAAAATTGATCTGTGCGAATTTTAACGGTTTTAAGGGTTTCGCAGATATTTAATTATAAATACCTGCGACCCATTATTAAGTGGGGGCCTGATGGGGACCAACAGATGCTGCGGCCATATTAAATGTCTGGGATTTTTTTTTCCTGAAATCACACCAAAAAAATTCAGCAACCAATTCACCTATAAATCGTCTCCCATTATTATTTAATATGAAAAAAAATAAAATAAATAAAATAAATAAAATAACAAATGATAAATTAAAATCATTTATCGTCTGTAAATTTAGGTATTGAGACCTTTCATTTAATATCTTACATGAAATTATTTAAATATTTTTATTGTATTTTTTGTAAAATACAATAACGGTATCTATATGCTGAATAAAAATTGATTCACATCAATGTACATTATTTAGATTTTTCAGGTTTGTAAATCAAATGTTTTTAAAAATGACATTTTCAAGCAGTGTTTCCCAACCTTTTTGACTTGCGGAGCCCTTTTCAAAATCAATTTCTATGACGGAGCCCCTTAGGCATACCCTATATCTTCAACAAATTTTTATAAAATTAAGCAAATAATCAAAATACATGCAGATTATTCAAACAGCAATGCATATCGCCGATCACATTCCAGCTAGTCATAGATTCATAAAACACTCGGACATACATTCAACTTGGAAATTTTCGTTCAACATGTAATTTCCAGTTTTCTTATTTTGAATCTGTTTTTTATTTCTAATTATTTTGTTTTTATTTATTTTATTTCCTGGAATGGCTGCGGAGCCCCCGGGTAATGCACGTGAAGCATTTAGGGCTCCGCGGAGCACAGGTTGGGAACCAATGTATTAAACTATCGGTTTTAGTCCTGTTTTTAAAGATATTACCTATTGCGACCAACTGGAGCTTCAGTAGTTGTTGTGGTTGTCGTGGTTGGCGCTGGTGTCGTGGTTGTTGTTGTGGTTGTGGTTGTTGTTGTTGGTGTAGTAATTTCTTCTGTTGTGGTGATCTCAGTGGTTTCCAAAGTGGTAGAGTCATTTTCGTCAGTGCTAGCTTCCACATTTTCTTCTCCAGACAATTTTTGTGTTCCCTGGGTCAAGATGTACAAGTCAAGAGCTGCTTTGTCCATGGCTGAGTTGATAGTAGTTCCGGTTTCTTCAGTTGTCACTGAATTTTCGGCAACAGATGAATCAGAACTGGAATCTTCACTTCCACTTGATTTGGATTCCTAAAATGAATATTAGTTATTATTAAGTAATTTTAATTGGTTTTGTCATTTTATTATATAAAATCTGTCAGTTCCAAGGCTTGACCTTTAGACTTACAGAATATATAAAAAGTTGCTAAAATTTATAATTACAAATATCGTTTCAGCAACTGAACCATTTAGTTTCTTTCTCCCAAAAGTTTTTGTTCAATCATGACTCTAAACGGAATTAAAATATCTAATTTTTTGAATTATGGTAATATAACATTTTTAGACTGACCCCTCTGGGGTACAAAGTGTAACCAAACAAAAAATAATAATAAATAAAGCTTTTGATCCTTTATCTCATGAGTTAATTTGATACTCCACAATAAATTAAAATTTTTAATAATTAATAAAGATATATTCGATGTTTTTCTAAAAAAAAATTGATCATTTTTGTTTCCTCATAAATTTCGATTTTTAAATTTTTAAATTTATAAATTTTTAATTTTTTAAATTTTTAAATTTTTAACCGACCGCCAACATATATAAGAGATGTATTGTGATTATACCGATTTTGACATTTCGAGATTTCGATGGATCGCAACGAATTGAGGTTCGTACATAACGTTTTGACTATTTTTAGCATGATGTCTGTCGGTCTGTCTGTTTGCCTGTCTGTCTGTCTGTTTGTCGGTCTGTCTGTCGGTCCGCGTACACGTGCGGAGCAAATTCAGCTAAAAGAATTTTTATGAAACTTCATATTTAAGCTTTTGACATCAATGGCACGAGTTGATCAACTTTTGGTAAAAATCGGTTAACTAGAAATTGGAGTTTACTTGTATCGATTTTTGCGAATATTTCACAACAAAGAAATATTTCGAAAAAATTTATTTAACATAAGTTGCTATAAAACCAATAACTAACAACTTTTATTAGAGACATTTTTTGATAAAGCAGCATAAATTGAACAAGTACTTTGTGATGGGTCCTGTGGTGGCTACAGCCAGTGGCGCTCCCAGGAATTTTTATTGGGGGGGGGCGAAAGACAAAATTATAAAAATTATGAATAAGATTCACACTTCTAAATTTCAAGTGATGATCTGAAAAAGAAGGTCCTCACTTTTAAAAAAATACAAGTGACGACCTAAAAAAGGTCCTCATCTCTATTTTTAAAATTTTCTAGTGTATTTGTGTGTTTTTATTTTTATTTCCTTCCTTCTTAGGAGCTCCCGAGCCCCCGTGCCCCCGGGCCCCCGGACACCCCCCTGGGTGCGCCACTGGCCATAGTTGATTTTTAAGTTTTTTATTTTTTATTTTTTAATATTTTTTATATTTTTGAAAAATATATATCGTTAAATTAAAAAGAAACAAATTTTTTGAGCAATGCAGAAAAATTTATTCCATCAATATAACATCGATAATATTCGTCGATAATATTTGAAAAAATAATCTGTTGAAAAATTAGGAACTTACTTCCTATTCAAATCAATGTGCAATACTTTGAAATTTTGTACAGTTTTAAGCCAGCCTTTTATCATCATTTGTAAGTTAAAAATTACAAAACATATATTTTAAAAATACCCTTACATCAGGGATTCCCAATATTATTCACGCATCGACTCTTCTAACAGTTTTTTGGTTATAGTTACGAAATTTTAAAAAGAAAACTAACACTACATATCAGCACCTTAGAGGTAAACTGTATCAAGTCACTTTTTTATCAGAAATGATATTTTAGTGCCAAGTGACTTAATACTTCATAGTCCGTCGAATGGAAAATAATTTGGAACTATGGCTCTAGCCAGTTTAAATGTACGTTGCTTTAAAACTGTATCAAATCGATCAACGCAAGGAAGTATACAATCTTAAATCGTCTTTTCTGAGCTGTTTATCATTTATGACTTAATACAGTTTACCTCTGAGGTGCTGATATTAATTTTAATTATGTTATATACTTACTTCAGATTCAGATTTTTCATTAGGAGTAGCCCCTAAGAACCTAACAGGTCCCTCAGGTAATTCACTTGGGAAGCTAGGTCCTCCAGAGTTCTTAACCTGTTCTCCTCTAGCCTTAGGTTCTTTGTAGGGTTCAACAGCTGGGTCATTGCTAGAGTGGGTGTTGAAACTGGCGCTATCAACCAGTTCTAATGATGGACGTCTCACATTTGACCTATTGCGACCACGGCCGCCGCTTACCTGAAAAGATTGGTTGCAATTAGTACTGACAAAGACACATTTCAAGTTGATAGGTGTAATTATTTGAACAATGGAAATTATTATTTAGAAATCTGATATTTGACTACCGAATTTAAGATTGCGAAATGGATACATAATGTTGATATTATGGAGAGACAACCGTGAAAAGTAGATCAGTACAGAGGCGTACTAAATAAAATTGTGTATAGGTGCACAAGAATAGGTTAGATTAAGGGAACGGTAAATAGTAGGGGCCGGATTCTGAAAGCTTAGCCGACTTTAATCTTTTGGTTAAGCTCGGTTACAATATAACAATCCCATAAGTAACTAAGCTTTCAGAAACCGGCCCTAAGGATGTAAGAATCGATCGCAGGTATCGATGTCTTGTAACGGTATCGTTTCGTAGTATAGATACCGTTATCGAAAAAAATAATCGATACTACGTGATATCGATTACTTTACTAGTAAAAAACTTGATGTAAAGTGTGAATTTCCACACATTTCAAGGTTTTGTAGGTATTTAATAAGTGTAAGAATTCAACAGAATTCTGGATATCTAAGACATTTTTTTTTCTCAAATCAACAAATTTTTTCAACAAATTTTTGATATTCTTTTTTATAGGATATTTGAGTACTAAGAGCTTCCATTTAATTTATTTAAATTAAATTTAAATAGAAAATTTGTGAATATTAAGTCATAAGAAAATATAAATTAAAAAATCCTAGCTATTTTTTTCGGCATTTACTTCGTATCTAAGTCGTCATTAAATTAATAAGAAATATATTGATAAATGGCTCCTCTAGCGGGTTCATATTAAATATACGTTCTCTATAAAGATTTATGTTCATTTTTTATTTGGCCACTCACAAATTACAGAAAATGATAAATATACAGGGTGTTTGTTTGAAACGGGGCACCCCGAAAATCTCCTTTATTTGTAAAGATACAAAAAATCTTCAGAACAAAAGTTAAACTAGACAAAAAGGCCCATCTAAAGGTTACTATAAGAATTCTGAGGCACTTCCGGTTTCACCGGAAATGATGTCAACTTTTGATCTAGTATAGGGAATCGATAATTTTATATTTTTTTCCTAAAAGTACATTAAATTGCCTTTTTATTTGCCTGACTTTAGTCCTTGTGACTTTTTCCTCTTCCCAAGATTGAAAAATTACCACAAGGGACGTCATTTCAACCAAAAGACTTAGGTATTATAATCGATTCAAAACTTAGCTTTATTGAACATATTGATAAAATCTCTAAGAAAGCCTACAAGATGCTAGGGTTCATTATAAGAACTGCAAAATATTTTACCAACCCAAGATGTATTATTACACTATATCACACCTATGTATACTCACAGCTAAGCTACTGTAGTACTGTTTGGAACCCTCAGTTCCACGTACACATCAACAGATTGGAACGCATACAAAAGAAATTCGTATGTTACCTCTCTAGAAAGGCTCCAATGATATGTTCTAATTATACTGAGGCCTGTACTTATTTTAATATCAGTACATTAACGGACAAAAGAACATTGTCAGATGTTGTTTTAGCAACTAAAATTTTTAATGGTTCAGTCGATTGTCCACAATTGCTGTCAATGTTTAATCTAAATGTTCCAAGTCGCGATCTTAGGAATAAACATTTCATTCATCAATCCTTTGCCAGGACGCAATCCAACGAAAATGCTCCAGTTATCAGAATGTCATCAACTCTAAACAAATTATGTGCAGATGCTAAAGTAGACATTTTCTGTTACAACATAAAATCTATCAAAAAAATTATCAAAAAACACTTCATCAATTTAAATTCAAATATTTGTTAATATACTTTTAAAATTTTGTCAACCTTTTATACTCATTTTGCAACCTTCAATTTATTATATCTGTTAATATCTGTTAATTTTATATTTTTCATTATCTTTTATTATTATCATTTATTTTAATATTCTGTTATTTTTATGATTATTAATTATTATTGTTATGTAACTTTCAATATGTAATATTTATGTACCAATTTCGTCGTTGTAGTGTTGGGTTAGACCCGTTTACAACGCTTACAAACAATAAATAAATAAACAATAAATAAATAAAATTTTGGGACGTTTTGAGACATTTCGTTAGTATCCGAGTTCCAGCACTGCTATGAGGATTGGAAGAACCATTTCTAGTGCTGTGTGGCTTCCCAAGGAAGTTATTTTGAGGGAGACAATATTGAATTGTAATTCTATTCGAATAAAAAAGTTTTATAAAATCAGTCCGGTTACTTAATTTACACACCTCGTATATACAGACGTAGAGTTTGACCACTGAAAAAGAAATCCGAAATATTGCTCTTAATATAAAAGAAATTAATGTATCAAAGAAAGAAAATGTGAACGAAGAATTCGAAAAATTATGAATATTTATCATAATTATTAGGGCTGTAGTGGACAGTAAATAATGTATACCCTTTGATTTTTTTAAATTTTCGATGTGTTAAACGGGCTTATTCGAGGATATATACCCTTTGGGTTTTACCGATATTTTACGGAAAAAAAAAAATGGAATATGTGCTTAGAAAAAGCTGGTTTAACGAAAGAGGATTGAGCGAAGATCAGTGTCAAGTATTTCTTATTTTGTTTTCAAGATGTTCCCAAATTTATTATTCTTGTTACGTTTTATTTTAAAAAAATATTTTTTATTTGGTACATTTTGAAAGAATGCCAGCTTATTTTAGAAAACATTAAGGTGCGTCTAAGGAATAATATGTTTTTATGACAAAATACCAACACGATTTGTGTAAGAAATGGAGACAATGACCGGTTATAAAGGTACATGATACCATTAACCTTTCAGGTACCTACACGAGCCACCACAAAGAAAAATATGAAAAATGTTCTGTCGCTTCAAAAATAAAATTTTGTATGTATGCTCTCAAGTTCTTGGAATTCACTGGGTTGGAGAGTTTGTTAGTGTTATTTACATATTCTATAGAATCAAGGTGGAGCTTAAGAAAAGTGCAATGCCCTGTCTTGTCTCAAGAAAAAGAAGTTTTTGTATAAACATTGTGTGAATTCTTCGATGCAGAAATCTCAACTTTCAGTTTCAAAAACTTCCGGAATTGAAGATTAGTGTATCTCTTTGAAAGATATACGCCCGTGAACGGTTTAACACGTTGATTTCCAGTTACGACTTCACTTTATTGTTCACCTAACACTAGGGATGGGAACGATATATCGATATTTCAAAAATATCGATACTTTAGAAAAATATATCGATATTTGAAATGCGATATATCGCGCAAAATATCGATATTTGCACAAAATATCGGTATTCTTTTTTACATTTAAATATAAGCTGTTCACTTTTGTAAAAACAAACTATAGGCTATTCCAAACATTTAGGCGGAACTAGATTTTGAAATCTAGTAATTTTTATCATTAATTCGGACTTTTGGTCATTTTTTTAAGCTTTTTACAAAGTATTATTCTCACATTGCAAATTCTACATTAAATTAATTTTTTTTTCCATTCTTAGTACAAATTTCCCATTTATTTATTTTTTTTTGTCTTCAAAATATGAAAGATGTATTAAAATATTTGACATATGTCATTCGTTTCCATGGTTTCACTGTTGAAATTTTAAATTTTCACAAGAAAGGTCCTTCTTTTCTTGACAACCTAAAATAACGAAATTTCTATTTTGTTCCGCCTAATCGTTTGGAATAGCCTGTAAGACGAAATTTTGATTTCAATAATTTGCACCTTTGAAATTGTACGTCATGTTGTTATTAAAAAATTATAAAAAATTTCACTTTCTTAATAATGATCATAACCAATAAATCTAAAGTCGGTTTTACAGCGTAAGGAATATTTTTAATTAAGTCCGTAATACACTATAAAAGTAACCAAAAAGATCTGGTTTGTCCTTACAAAAGTGAACAGCATATATATAAGTATATATTTAATTATGAGAGCAGTTAACTAGGAAAATATTAGAAAGTTGGTTGGTAGCTGGGTGAGTACCAACTGTAAAGTGATTGTCTGTCAAATGGCGACTTCTTTTCTTGCCAAGCCAACAAAAAAAAAAAAAAAACTAATTTATATATCTTACATGTTACGTGTTAGTTATATCGATATATCGAAAATATCGACTAATTAAATATTTACTTCGATATATATCGAATATCGATATCACACTTACGATATATCGAATCGCGTATTTATCGATGTTCAAAAATAAATTCCAATCCCTACCTAACACATAGGGCCGGTTTCTGAAAGCTTAGTTAACTATAACCAAATATTTAGAAAATGGTTTTTTTCATTTGCTTATAGTTTACTAAGCTTTCAGAAACCGGCCGTTAAAGCTGTATTCCATTACGTTAACTTTGAAATAATCTATGGCTATACTTGAATGATATTTATTTATTATAGACCAGGAGCTCATGACAGTTTTTGGTCTCCGATTTCATACAGCATGCCTTTTGGAGGAGAGAATATTTACCCTGTGACAACAAAAAAGGGATGGTACTAAACCCCTGCACGCTTTCCGGTCATAGGGAAAATTGCATTTCCACTTAAACACAAAATTTTTGTGCTTTTCTCTGATTTAATATTGCTTGCCCTTTTGTCAAAAGAAAGTTATAACAAATTAAAAGTCTTTTAAATATATGCATGCGATTCGAAGGGTCCCAAAGGGCTCAAACGGTCATGTGATCTTGTAATAAAAAAATATGATTTTCCGCGTTTTCATACAGAATGCCTATAATTAAAAGACTTTAAATTTGTTATAACTTTCTTTTGACAAAAGGGCAAGCAATATTAAATCAGAGAAAAACACAAAAATTTTGAGTAAGTGGAAATGCAATTTTCCCTATGACCGGAAAGCGTGCAGGGGTTTAGTACCATCCCTTTTTTGTTGTCACAGAGTAAATATTCTCTCCTCCCAAAGGCATGCTGTATGAAATCGGAGACCAAAAATGTCATGAGCTCCCGGTCTATTATAAGTTTGATCAACAAATTCGTGAACTAGCGTCATAAATTAACAAAAAATTATTTTATATTTAAATTATCACCATTAAAATGCAGGAGTTTATATTCACCAGTTTTGTGGTAAATGTGAAACATCGGAAATCCTTTCGTAAAATATTTATTATCTATTATCGTTTTCCTAATTTTCCTAATTCTGCTGTCCTAAAGTTTTACTAACTAAATCTAACCTAATTGCCTAGTTTTTAGGAATACAGCACTTTATTTTCCCCCAAACATTAGCCCATTAAAAATAGTGTAATAAACTCTGTTAAATACGAACAGTTTAAGTAATTCAGTTAGGTTTAGTTAGTGAAAATCTAGGACAGCAGAATTATGAAAATGATAATAAATATTGTACGATGGGATTTCCGTTCTTTTACTTGCAAAACTGGTGTGTATGTGAACTCTTGCCCTTTGAAATAGTGCCTTTCTGCGGCTACACGTTACTGCCAGTGTCTTTTCTACTTCAAGAAACATAATTTGTAAGCACTTTTTGGAAATGATTTTTGTTTAGTTTCCAATCTTTTTTATCGACCGTCATATATAGAGCGAGGTATTATAATCATACCAATTTTGACTCTTTGAATCGCGATTTTTACAGTTAAGCACGAATTTGAACAAGAATCAACTGATTTTAGCGTGATGTCGATCTGTGGACACGCGTGGAACAAATTCAGTTGCACGTATTTTATAAAATATCATATTTAAGCTTTGAGCGTGAATCTCTCAATTTAATTAACTTTTGGTACAGATCTGTCCATTGGAATGGATAATTTACTGGTGTCACTTTTATATGTTTCACGAAAATTTCGAAAAATATTAAAACACAACACAAAAAAATATCAAAAGGTGTAAATTCCGGTGCAAGCATGGAGTGTCCGTAGATAACCGTATTATATTAAAATCATAATTGTAGAATAAAAGTTTGATATAGTTGTTTTAGTTCTTATCATCTTATCAATGGATGATAGCACTTTCGCGTCAAATTGAAAACTGTTACCTGTTACACAATAGTACTTCAAATGAATATCTTCTGCTAGAAAAATCAATAATGCCAGTAATTAGTACAATTAATGGTATTAATGGTAATAATTAAGGACCGGATAGTTCGAACTGGGATTAATTATAACTAGCTCGACCATGGGCGTCGTATAAAATAATTAATTTAATGAAATAAAACATTCAAATTTAAAACTTGAAAAAACTTGAAGTAGATTTCATAATTACGCAGAAATGGTTATAATTTTCCCTCTGAGCACAACACTGTTGACTGATGTGATGACAAGTGTGTGCGCGTCGTATCTTGGTCAAATTCCTTTGACCTGTGATAGAATACCGCCTCGCAAGACTTGTAACTTGTTACTTGGTGACTTGTTACTTGTTGCCCCTACACACGATCCGCGCAGCTAGACAAGTACAGTTACTCACAAAATTGAGCATACAAGAATTTGACAAAGATACTTTTTAATAAAACGAGACTATAAAACGGATTTTTTTTTAAACTAATTAATTTTTATTTATAAAATACACCTTGCAGATCCAAAATTATTACAAATAGTATAAAGTACAAGTAGTAATATTTGTTAAAAATTTATTAAGGAAAACTAAAAATAATAATTTTTTAGAGACACAAAATTGAGCGTACTAGTTAATTTTGATTGATTTAAGACCTGTGTTTTTCTGAAATTATATTGCATAGGTTTTATCTTGCAACAGATGGTTTTTTCATTAGTTTAGTTTGCATTAGGCCACATTCAAGTACAGTGATTTTGTTTCTATTATAATGGAAAATAAACGTAAACAGCCTGAAGAAATCTACACGAAAACTAATAGTTAAATTATACGCCCGGGATCATACAATGCGTGAAATAGGTGATACAGTAAACCGAAGACATTCCACAATTCAAAAAATAATAAATAAATTTAAATATGAAGGTACTATCAAACACAAAACGGGCAGAGGCAGAAAAAAATTGTTATCAACTGTGGATGAAAGATTTATTTTGCGAAAAATCAAGCAAGATCCTAAAATTAGTGTACCCCAGTTAACGTCAGAATTGGCACAAAGATAAAATAAACAAATTTCAGTAGAACAGTCCGCCGAGTACTCCGGAAAAATAACTACAATGGTCGAATTGCACACAAGAAACCATTGGTTTCAAAAACGAATAAAAAGAAACGCTTATTAAATTTTTTTGCAAAAATGTATGTAAACAAACCAATTAGTTTCTGACGTGACAAAAAGTAATTTTTTTGGGTCGACGGCAGACAAATTGTTTGGCGGAAGCCCAATACAGAATTTAAAAAAATTAATACCGTTCCGACAGTAAAACACGGAGGCGGATCAGTTATGTTGTGGGGTGCTATGGGCTCGAACGGCCCAGGTAATTTAGAATTTATAGAAGCTACACTATATAAACATCTTGAAAAATATTCTTACGGCTACTGCAGAAAAATTAGATATGCCACCAGTTTATTTTCAACAAGATAACGATCCCAAACATACTGCGCTTATTGTAAAAGAATGGCTGTTATACAATGCACCAAAATTACTCAAAACACTGCCACAATCGCCTGATCTCAATCCAATTGAAAATTTATGGAGAGAATAAAAAGTTCGGATAAAAACAAATTAATTTTTTAATAAAAATGATTTTAAAACGAAACTTAACTCAAGAAGAATGGAATAATATACCAGCAGAAGTTCGTGGAAAATTAGTGCAGTCTATGCCAAATCGCTTTCAAGCAGTAATAGAAGCAAAAGGTGACGTGACAAAATATTAATTTAAATTAACTGATTGTTTTCTAATTATTTTATTAGTATTTCTACTCTTTGTACGCTCAATTTTGTGTCTCTGAAAATGTATATATTTTTTGTTTTCTTTAACAAATCTTTATTAAATATTATTTAATTTTACACCATTTATGATAGTTTTGTATCTCTAAAATGTATTTTAAAAATAAAAAATAATTGGTTTAAATAATCTGTTTTATATGCATCTTTACCTAAGAGGTATATTTCTAAAAGTTTTGTAAGCTCAATTTTGTGAGTAACTGTATAAACATTGGCCATGACTTGCCACGCTGTCTGTAGGCACCTTTAATAACACCTATGAACACGCACACATCTTTATTCTAGACAATGAATGAGTAATTAATATCGGATTATAGTATTAAAATGAACGTTTAGTAACAAACCTTCATTGCATGAAAGCGGTACGTAAAAATTAACATGGTACATTTTTGTAAATTTATGTTATTTTCAAACTGCCCGTTTGGACCGAAAAGTCCGGTCCCTACTAATAATCTGACAATTTTATCTTTACATAGGTCTACCAAATTAGTAGCGCTTTCGACTTTGATTTGTAAACATAGTGTAAACATAGTATTTCTTTGGACCGCTGCACCACAATGTGCATCACAATTTTAATGTAACACAAAATATTTAATTCAACACAGTAGAATATATTTACCGCTTGATTTGAATACGTTAAGCATATTTCATAAAAGGACTAATTGTGTCCTTACTATAATTATAAGTAATTATGTTCAGTGTGAGTTGAATCATATGAAACTTGTTAAAATAAGTACACATAGATAAGACATAAATAACACATATATACAACAGAAATAAAGTAGAAGACCAATAAACTCAGTACAGAACGATCGTAGATCGACAGCAGTTGGAAAGAACACAAATCTGAAATTATTATCAGTGGCATGATTTGTGATCTAAATTATAAGAGATAAATAAATTGTAATATATTGTAATTGGATGATAATGTTAAATTAATTATTTTAAACATTGTTTTAAAATAAAATCTATTATCAAAGATTACATAGAATTTACAGGACTGATAAATAAATAATATATAAATGATTAAGGTTCGGAGAATATATGCAAAATCATTAAAATATAAATCTTGCCATTGCCTTTGTAAGTAGTTGCATTTAACCGCTTAGAAAAACAATGATAGTTATATTTAAATTGATTTTACCTATTTTATCTGCACCTTAATAAATATATACTCAGTAAATCATCATACCAAATCTATTACATTTTAACCATAAAAATTTTCCTCCAATTATTATGTTTTTTATTACAATGAAAGTTCTCAAGTAATTTTTGGTCTCAATTGTCTGTCGGTCTATCTGTCTGTCTGTAGGGTAGAAATTGTCAAATGGGTGGACCTAAAGAGTTGAAATTATATATATACAAATGTTTGGCACGCATAAAAGAAAAATACGGAGACGACAAAAAAAATGCACCGGCATGTGAAAACATTTATATATAAAAAATTAAATTAAATTATATGAGTGGGATATCGAACAAAAGATCAAAAAAATGTTGTGCCTTACCCTATTTCCCAGATGAGATAGTTTAAAAAAACTGAAAATTTTTTGAGCAGTCATTGTTGTGAACCGAAATGATACGATTAGAACTTTTAATCCAGCTTAGTCAGCTCTTGAAGCGTAGATTAAAGAATATTAAAGATTAAGAAGCGTAGATTAAACTAATTTTAAAAAGTATTTTTGTCTTGGAAATTTTTTGCCAGAACTATTTCTAAAAAAAAAAAAATGTTTCCTACCCAATATATCTAGTGGGGTTGGTCTAAATATCTGATAAAATGTGATATAATACACATTGATGTAAGTTAGAATAGTGCGCACAGAGATTTGGAAGAGTATGTTTTTCGAAAACAAATATTAAATAAAAAAATATAAAAACAGGCTATTCCTAACGATTAGGCGGAATTAACTGGAATTTTCATTAGCTATTTTTTTATATATTGAAGTTGGCTTTTCCTGAACAAAATGATCAAAAGCTTCAATCAATCTGTAAAAATTATTAGATTTGAAAATCTTGCTCCACCTAATCGTTTGGAATAGACTTTATGTATATTATCTGTCCCATTTTGTAATACTTTACAAAATTTTTGAACGTTTTAAATTTTGTGTTAAGTTTCATTATATTGGGGTTATATTCACTCAAAAACTATATATTGTATGTCAGATATCAAAATTGACTTAAAACTTACCAATTGAATAAAATTGCGATGACATGTCGAAATTGTGATTGACATTTGCAATATTTTGAAAGGTGCCATTTTGGAATTACCACCCTAAGATGATATTATAAATATGCAACATAAAAGTTTTCCTCTTAGTTACGTATTACAAAATGTGACATATTATAGTAAATCTTAAACTTTTTTGGAGACTTTAGTTTCGATATATAAAAAAAGCTCTTAATTTTGACATTAACTAACAGGAAAATATTTGCAAGAAAATATTGATTTTGATGCTATGTAAGCAAAAATGTTAAGAGGTGATATTATACACTTTTTCTGAACCTTTTAACACCACTAAAGTCTTCGATAATTACACCGCCTTAAAAGCTAATATATGACTAATGAATTTCGAGAATGTGGAGTAAAATTTTTTTGTTTTAAAATTGAAAACTATGAAAGTCTAAAATGGAGTTATAAAGTCTGTTCCTTTGGTTTAGGCGGAACTAGATTTTCAATTCTAGTTACTTTTAGCGATTGATTGAAGCTTTTGATCATTTTGTTCAGGAAAAGCCAACTTCATATAAAAAAATAGCTAATGACAACTTACAAAAATGAAATTTCCGGTTAATTCTACCTAATCGTTTGCAATAGACTGTAGTATACAGTAGTAATACTTAAATAACGTGTCTTGTTATATATTTTTGTAAAGAAAAACCAAAACCTTTTTTAGTAAGAAAATTTTGTTAGAAAGCAAAGAAAAGTAGAATAATTTTTACATATTATCTCGTGTAACAAAGTGTGAATTATAAACAATCCACTTTTTTAAAACTGTGCATTTACTGTTAAATAATATCAAGATCTACCTTGACTTGCATTGTCGAGATATTTACACAAAACACTTTATGATGCAATTATTTACATCCTGCACCTTGCAGCCTTGACAGACAGGAAGATTTATGGGGTTTATGACATTATTTTTACTTGTTGGCGTATAAAGCTAAGACATAAGTTCTCTGTTTCTAAACCTCTAGCATTATATGAAAACAACGTGGTCATCTTAATGTTTTGGTCGGTTCTATTATCCCTTGTATGCATTCATTTTAAGTATTAACTACTCGAGGCGGAGTTGACCTTACCTCTAAATTAACTACATAGTATCGGAAGAGGAAATTTTGAAAGTGGAGTTGAGGATTTTAGTGGAACTACGGCAACTAAATTTTTACTTACGCTTTACTTAATGTTGTAATTATATTATTTTCAAATATTAAATTTAGAGAGCCTGTAGAGAGATGTAGGATAACGCATTCTTATGATTTCGAATCGACATCAAATTACATGGTTTCGAATCGACTGATTAGTCGAGAGCCCGAAATTATTTTTAATTTTATTATAGGTGTTGACCATACTATAGTTGAAGACATAAGAAAAATTTCCTTAGATGGTATAGTTGGTTAGATGGTCATAGACAAAGGTTACTAAAACAAGTTTTATCATGTACACTAAGAGGAAGGAGACAAAATAAATACATAGAAGAGTAGTTTTCAGTGACCCCAAGGGGGCGATTAAAACGCTTGAGGGAAATATCCATGAATTTTTTAACTATGAAAATATGACTAAAAATTCTAACCTAACGAAATTCTAAACTAACTAAAACGAAATGTAGGTATTATAAAAAAAATGTTCTTGTTAAAGTTTTAAGTTGTTGCAAACTAAAAGCAATTAATCGAAAATTTTGTTTAATCAGATTCATAAATAATTTTTGGATAAAGAGATAGAGAAAATTAAAAACCATTATGGAAAGAAACTTTTAATTTTAGCTGTTCCTACTTCATATTAGCGCAGTGATTTAGTTAATTGCAGAATATAGAGTTGTACTATTTAACAGTTTACTAGTTTTACAGAACTATTTAAGTTTCCTTCTAATAAATTTGGAACCATATGCAATTGGAGCTATATGTAAGTTTTTATAAATTATGTTTTTTCCAAATTTTAAATTTTATGTTTGTTTAATATATATATTTTTAATTTAATATTCCTATTTTTTTCTAAAAAAATGAAAAAAAAATGTTTTGCGTTTATTTATATATATACTCTATAATCGAGTAAGCTATGAAGAAAATAAACGCATTTTACATTGCTGTCAATCAACGATTATTATAGCAATGAAACCTCTGTGTTCTATGTTAAAATAAACTCACGGTATATAATAGTTATTTGTGTACCATGGCCAAAAAGTAGATCTTTTTCGCCCGCATCTGAATTTGAAGGCTGGGTGCTACCGAGGACTTCAAAAAGATAAGGACGAAAAAGATCTTTTTGGCCAAGGTGCACATTATATTTTTTGGGCGACCAAAAGTAATTTTTATTAGAAAAATTAAATTTATTTATTTACATTGGATAATTTATGGTAACTGAACAATTATTACAATTATAAATGTTTGACTGTCAGTTGTTTCAATGTAACCATGGATATCTTGTAAATTGAGAAATGATACATAGATGGCTCTAGCATCCAGTGGTCAAAAAAATAAGCGAATCGGCCTAGGCCGAAAAAGATTTACTTTTTGGCCAGTAGTAGAGGATAAAAAATAACTGTTTTTGATATGGTTGCCCAAAAAACTATTTTTTAATTTTGTATATTATATTTTGTATCAAAGTTTATAATTTTCAATAGAATGGCTATTTCAGTTTACTTTGAACAAGTTTGGAAACATACATCAGTTTTTGTAAATTTAGTATTTTTGCTTATATTTACAACTGCTCTAGGAGTCCTGGCGCCCCGATGCAATTTTAAGTTGAGCGCTCCTAAAAATTCAAGTGATAAGAAAAAGAAGAAGCAAGTAATGACTTGGATCCGTCTTCCATACACAAAAAAGTCGTCCCTCAAACACTCGTTTTGGCGCCACTAGGAGAAGACGCTACGATGCGACGCATCTTCTGCTTACCGTGTCAATTTACTACTGTCTTTTCGACATAAAATGTTGTCTTTTGAGTATTAATAAAACAGAGGAGGGTGTGCTACAATAAGCATTTACCTGGAAGGAGGCGTTTGTTTGCTGAAGATTGATGCCCGTATTCATTACCGTTTACACTGCATAACGCTTCGTTTTATCAAATTTCCATAGTTTCTATAGTGTTATAGAAAATTTTGATTATAACAGTTCGTTTTGATATAACCTTATAAAATTATGAACGTTTATAAACGAGAGTTAGAAGCTGTATAGAAGGAATCCGAAATGAGATGAGTGAAAAAGAACTGAGAAAGTAAATATATTTTGCTCGTTTTCCCGTGTTTTATATTTTTAATGATTATGGGTATTGATCATACTATAAGGCAGTGTTTCCCAATCTTTTTACACTCGTGGCACATTTGCCAAAGAAGAAAAATTTCGCGGCACACGTATGTACGTCGTGATACAAGAAGAAATTTAGTATGCTGACGCCCCTGTATTCAGGATATGTCAATTTCAACTCGTCATAAAAAGATCCTTCGTGTACTTTATTCTTATTAATGGTATTGTACGTATATTTGGAAAATGATAGTAAAATAAAAACGACGCTTTTTGTAAAAATGTTGTGGCGCATTTGGAAATTTTTGAGGCAACCCATTTGGGAAACAATGCTATAAAAATAATATAAGAACAAATAAGATTAATTGTCTCGGCATGGTAGCAATGATACCAGGAGAGAAGCAAAAAGGGAAGACGTAGAAAAGCTGGTTAAAAATAATCCAACATAACATGAACCAATGAGGACTGAACCAATAGTAATACCAGGATAGATACCAGCGGAGATTATTAAAATATTAAATAATTTGTTGAATAACTCACTTATGTTCCAGTCTCAGAAATGTTTTTGGCGCTATTGACGTGATAATTTTAAATATGAACAAAGGTTTAATGGGATGTATTCGTCTGTCTGCTATCAACCTCATGCCACTGATAAAAATAACGACTTACTTGTGTTTCATCTGGAGTGTTATCAGTAGCTTGTGGTCTTCCTCGTGTTCTTTTTGTGGGTTTCTCTTCTTCTTCTTCAGTTGGAGTTGGTGTAGTAGCTAGGTTTCTGGAACGTGGTGGGAATCTAGTATTTGCTGGTAATCTTTCTTCAGATACTGTCTTGTCTTCTACTGAATCGTGGTTAAGTTGACGTCCTCTCTGTCTTTGATTTCTGGTCACGGGTACTATTTCGTTAGCTGCTGGTTCTGGATGAGAAGTTGTTGTTCTTTCTACGCTAGAGTATTTACCACGACCGTTTTGTACTGAGTTTCTGTGAGATGCATCATTTGGTTTTTTAGTCTGAAAAATATGTCATAGATATTTTTGAATCTTATATTGTTAGTGATATTGATGATTTCATAAAGAAATAGTAATAATAACACAATAAGTACAGAGTTGTAAGTCATGTAAGTCAGTCAGTGGTGTAAGTAATATTTTTATTCCGTCAAATCGGTATAGAGCTGAAAAAAAAAACTTTATTCAGAAATATTTTACAAATAATTTTTTATTTTGTTATAAAATTCAGTACATTCCGTATACAGGGTGTTTGTTTTAAACGCCGCACCTCGAATAACTCTTTTATTTTAAGAGATACAAAAAAATCTTCAGAAGAAAAGTTAAACTAGACAAAAGGGCCCACTTGAGGACTGTAATAAGAATTTTGCATCACTTCCGGTTTCAACGGAAATTGTTTCAACTTTTTATCTAGCATAGGGAATTGGTTCTTTTTTCTTGAAAGTACATTAAATCCGCTTTACAGGGATATCAAAATATCATACTTTAATTTTAACCATTTCAAAATGGCGACTATTCATTTACAAAATAATAAGTAACATAAATCGAACATAAGTTAAACATAGCAAGCTTTGAAAATGATTTTGTTACATAAAAAACCAAATAAAACCTGCAAATTTTCTTGCCTGTTAGTACAAGTAAGTCTTCTGTGGTACGAGTTTGATATTAAAGGTGATAACATCAAATCGTTTGTAATTATGGCTTACGTACGTTATTAAAATGAAGAAATGACAGATATGGTTCTGACATTCGGGGAATATCAAATAAATTCTGTTAGGGCCCAGTAACTCTACCAAGAAAGGTATCCTGAAGGTAAAGGTTAGAAGTATTTGAACATGGGGTAAAAAGGGCCATCAGGGAAATTCAAGACTATATCGTTCTAGATGTAATGGAAGAGTTTTTATTACGAATGAGAAAATGTGTGAATAACAACGGCGGTCATTTTGAACATTTTTAAATTTTCTTTAGTTTATTTCTAACTTCAGTCATATTTTGTTTTATTGTTTTTCCTAGTTACGTAATGATGTATCTTTTTCTAATTTAGTTTCTACGATTTTACTGTTATTTATTATATACATCCTGCTAATATTGAATAAAAATAATAAAGGAAGGAGGCAATATGATTTATTACAAACAAATTTTTCTGACCGAAATTATATCATTCCAAATACCATTGCTGCCAATATTTTGTTGTTTTTGTATTAAAAAGTGATTATTGACATTTATTTTGATAATTTAAAGTATATTCCTAATTTATAAATCATAAATAAAAGACAGGGATAAAATAGTTTTTAGTTATTTTTAGGGTTTTGTAGGTATGACCAAAAAACCCTTATACCGTCATTTTGTCGTCTGTCTGTCTGTCTGTTCGGTAAAAATTGTAGTCAAATGGCTAAACCTAGAGAGTTGAAATTTGGCATGCTTATACAACTCTTTGACCCGCATGTAGGAAAAATACTAAAACATCTAAAAAACATATCCCCCTAAAAATATAAACAAATATGTACTCATCGAAAAAAAAATATTTTTTTATAATTCTGAGTAGGGTATCAAATGAAAGCCCTTGGTACGTGGGTTGACGATCAAATTTTTATTTTTGCAAAATAAATTATTTTGAAGCGATTTTTGCCAAAATTGTGCAAACAATTTTTTGTCCCACACCTGTAGCCCAGATGGTTTAAACTAAAGATCTGAAAAAATTCTAAGTAATGTACATTGGTGTGAACCGGAATAGTACAACAGGAATTTTTGATCAGATTATGTTTTAGAAAAAAACCGCTTTTTTGGGTTTTTTTTTGCTAAAAAAGTACACACGTGATAGCTTTGTAACACGCTACACTGGAAGGTGTGTCCTGGTCTAGTGGTTATGACGCTGGCTCTTCACCCAACTAACTCGATCGAAAGGTATCGAACCCTGCGAGAAGAGACAATATTATTTTTGGTTTTTTTTTAAATTTTTATATTATATAATTATTTTTTCAAAATTCTAGTTATATTTTGGCAAATGTTGCATTTAATTTTTAAAAGCGTAAATTTAATAACCAGTGGAAATTGTTTAAATTATA
Organism: Liopterus haemorrhoidalis; assembly: GCA_963971575.1. Lineage (NCBI taxonomy): Eukaryota > Metazoa > Arthropoda > Insecta > Coleoptera > Dytiscidae > Liopterus > Liopterus haemorrhoidalis. The sequence goes on from OZ020611.1 coordinate 204,515,927, forward strand.
ATTTAATTCTGTTTCAATTTACACGAAATCAGAGGGGCTTATAACAACCAATGGAAGCTTAGCGCAAATTTTAAATATCTTAATTTTTTAATTTAATATAACATTATGCATTTAACCTGAAATTTGACATCTTGTCGAAATGGTTATCTTTATTGCATGTGGACGATCAAGAACACAAAATGCCAAGACTAAAGGAAAAACTTTTCATTCGTAAGTATTTTCCATTCATATTATGTAAGCGAATTAATGAAATTTTGATAAATCTCAGCATACACGTTACTTATGGAAAATGGAGTACTGTCATGATTTTCTTTATGTATTTATTTACTTGTATGTATCATTAATTTTATAACAATATATTAGTGTTTTATTAATTGTTTGTATATTCTATCTTTAGTTTCTTTTGAAAATGTCAAGATTGGTATTTTTTTCCTTAATTTAATTGCCTTACGCCACTGTACAACCGGAAACTATTGTCCATTTTGAAATACCATCCTGATTGATCCAGTTAGCATGTAAGCCTCCTTCCTTTAATATTTTTATTCAATGCGCTAAAATAATATTTAAATCTCTAACTTAAAAATTAGAAAGAGAAGAAGGATAATATGGATTTTTAGCTTTTTTTTAAATAGTTTTGTCATAGTTTTGAATCAAATAAATTTTACTTTAAATGAAATTAGTGAACACGTGTTCCTTAAAAAACTATTTAAGAATCCATAATTAAATGATTTTTTAAAGGTTTTGTAGCTTTTTTATGGCAATTTTAAAGCCGGAACTGGTTTATAAGATATAAGGAAAAAGAATGATTCATTTAAATAAACAATTATAAAAAAGCGGCACTTATTAACATAATTTAAAACTAATTAAATGAACTACATTCTATTTTAAGTAAAATAATAAAAAACTTGACTAGTTTCAACTAGTATATAATGGAAAAAGGAGAAATTATTAAATAATTCAACGCGGCTCTTCCCAGAAAGAAAACAATTGAAAAGGTGTTTATGACAATACGAACATACAACAGACAAGCTATTTTCTAATATGCAGATTAATGAGAAAGCAATAAGCTATTAAAATTACTAAAGAACTTTAAATGAAGTCTTAAGTAGAAATCTATTCAGGATCGTTTTTTCTTAGTGTGAATTGTTCTTAATTTTTGCACAGTTTCTAAAACTGCTTACAAATAAGTGCAGTTCCGTAAAGGCGCGCATACAGAAACATTTTCCGGGGTGGGGTTCCAGTGTGAAAAAATATCCATAAAATAATACAAATTTATTATATTTTTCAACTTTTAAGAGAGGTGGGTTTATATGTTAGTTAAATTTTGATTATTAATCATTTTTTTAATAAAAAAGTAGGTTTTTATTTTCAGTTGGTTAGTTCTTATTAGATAAGTCTATGATTTTTTAGTTCCTAGGGGGGGTCGGACCCGAGGACTCCCCTTGTGCGTGTGCCTGACTCAGTGCCGGGTCCACAACGGATGCAGAGAATGCGTCGCATCGGGGCGCCATCGCGAAGAACGATTGAGCGGCGCCGTTTTTATACTGGCGAGCTTCCCAGTGTCAGTTGCAACTAGCGAACGATCTTTTTCGAAATTAAAATTAATTAAGTCATACGTGAGATCAACTATTTCTCAAGAAAGATTGGTGGGGCTTGCATAATATCAATTGAAAACGAAATTTGCGACAAATAAGATGTCAATATAATTATAGAAAAATTTGCATCTGTTTTATAGGTTCTAATGAAAATATATTGTGTCAATAAACAGGGCCGCGCCAAGCGTGGGTGTTAGGGGTGCACAGAACCTCAGCAGCAGGCCTTAGGGGCGGAAAATATTGACAAATAGGGGCGGGAGAACAAAAAAAATTAAGGTCGACTTTCTGTTTCAAAAAAAAAACTTTTGATCGAATTTCTGGGCGTATTCTTTTATTTAGAGAACAAACAAATTTCTGGTCAACTCCCTTTTATTTAAGGGCGCCGAAACAATCTTTGCATCGGGGCGCCATAACCCCTGGAGCACTGGCCTGACCGTATCTAATTAATTCCGGTACTAATTCATAAAAAGACAGTCTCATAGCTTCAGGAGTTTACACACCATTAAAGTCCTATTCAATTCTCTAGTGAGGTGTCAATTAGAATACGCCTCACCTATATGGTCTCCAACTCAACAAAGTTTGATTCACAGAGTGAAAATCGTGCAAATCAAATTTTGTAATTATGCACTTTATAAATCGAGTATTCATTACATTGCTGTACCGAGAGGTGAACGACTATTCGCACTTAATTTGAAACCTCTACAGGATAGGCGTCGAATTTTCGACTTATGTCTACTCCACAAGATAATGAACGGTACCACTGACGTTCCTGACATCCTTGCTAGAGTTGGACTGAGAGTTGCACCATACCCAACAAGGAATGTGCATTTATTCCACCTGCCCAGGCGCTGAATATCTTCCGGACTCAACTCCAGCCCGGACAGAATGTGCAAGCTCTTTCAAATAATTTAAAATTTTAAAATAATTTAAACTGTTTACTCTAGTCCTGTTCATTAAGCATTTTTCTTTTGAATATATTTTTTTAATACTGTGTAATTTAGGTAAATTTATTTTGTATGCACTTAAGTAAATAAATAAATAAAAATAATAATTCAATAAAAGTTCAACAGAGGTGGCTTGTCATTAAGGGCTAGAAGGGTGGGCTTTTTTTTCAGATTTCTGAATTAACTCCTTTTGGTTCAGTGCCATAACTTCAATTATTGAACACAGAATTTTCTTGGGCGGCGTAAACTAGGGTTTTCTACTGGTATTTCGGGAGAATAAAATTATATATATATATATATATATATATTAATTATGATTTTTAGGGTTTTGTAGGTATGACCAAAAAACCCTTTTACCGTCATTTTGTCGTCTGTCTGTCTGTCTGTCTGAGAGTTGAAGTTTGGCATGCTTATACAACTCTTTGACCCGCACATAGGAAAAATACTAAAACATCTAAAAACATATCCCCCTAAAGATATAAACAAATATGTATGTGCTAATCGAAAAAAAAAATATTTTTTTTAAATTCTGAATAGGGTGTCATATGAAAGCTCTTGGTACCTGGATTAACGATCAAATTTTTATTTTTGCAAAATAAATTATTTTGAAGCGATTTTTGCCAAAATTGTAAAAAATAAATTTTGTCCCACATCCTGTAGCCCAGATGGTTTAAACTAAAAATCTGAAAGAAATCTAAATAATGTACATTGGGTGTGAACCAGAATAGTACAACAGGAATTTTTGATCAGATTATGTTTTTGGAAATAAACGCATTTTTTGTGTATTTTTGCTAATAATGTACACTTGTTATACTTATGTAACACGCTAGATTGAAAGATGCATCCTGGTGTAATGGTTATGGCGCCGGCAAATCACCCAACTAAATCACAAAAAATTTTTTGCCCAATTTTCGTAAAATACCCCTCAAAATAATTTATTTTGCAAAAATAAAAATTTTGATAGTTAATTCACGTACTAAGGGCTTTCATTTAATACCCTACTCAGAATTTTAAAAATATATACATTTTTTTTCGATGAGCACATATTTGTTTATATTTTTAGGGGGATATGTTTTTTAGATGTTTTAGTATTTTTCCTATGTGTGGATCAAAGAGTTGTATAAGCATGCCATATTTCAACACTCTAGGTTTAGCCGTTTGGCTACAATTTTTACCCAACAGACAGACATACAGACAGACAGACAGACAGACAGACAAACAGACGACAAAATGACGGTATAAGGGATTTTTCGTCCAACCTACAAAACCTTAAAGACGATTGTTTATTATTATATTTTTGCTTAAGCAACTTTGGCTATTAGCCAGGATAGTTCTTATTTACTAAATCGATGATTTTTAACTATAGAGAACACATTTTTAACTAGAAAATAAATGTTTATCCTCAGCGGGTATCGTTCCCACACCCGCCACGTGGAAAGCATTGTTCTAATATGACATCTATATCTATGTTTTGGTCTTGCCCCCCCCCCCCTAGAATAATTTCTGCGGGCGTCTATGATGCCGAGTGAGCATGGCGTTGGAGAGAGAATTGTAAAACTGAGGTTCGTGGTGTCACCATCGACCCTAGCACTTTGTCCGTGAATCCAGTGGCCTCTGTAGGCAGATAGTGAAGCAGGCCAATGATCACCATGGGCTATAGAGCCACAGGCAGAAATTGTATCTATACTGCCTTATCCTAAATATCTTTTCCAAATAAAAAAAACTTGTTGTCCTTCCAAAGAAAATACCCTTACCTCCTTGCTAGTGGCCTCAACATCATCATCATCATCGTAATAATAATAAACATATTCGTATTCATATTCCTGTCCATTGGGTCCTTTCTTGATCTGAATTTTTGATCTCTTGTTTTCTGATCCGCTTGCGGCGAGCTTGCTGTTGACGTTAGCGGCCTTTTCGATGCCGCCCTCCTTGATGTGCAATGAGCGGGGTGTGGATGGAGCCCCGGTGGTCAGGACAGGACTGGGAGTTGTGACTGGAGCTTCTTTCTTGGTCCTTGTTGGTTTTTTGGTGGTTGTGGTTCTTGTGGCTCTTGGTTTAGTTGTTGGTTTTTGGGTTGCTTTTTCTGATTCTATTGCAGATCTGGAAATAAAAAAACATAGTTAAACCGAAAAAAAGGATGTTTTTTTTAAATTTTAATCTATTGTAGTTTGCAGGTTTAAAATAAAATCTAGATTTTGTGTTAACTAGTCGAGTGGTTAACTTCATCCTCGTGTAATATAGCCTCTATTATATGCTTGTTAAATAAAATACTGTTTTAAAAATAGAGAAAGGTCGATAACGAAAAAATAAAATAACCAAGAATTCCTACTATTGCGGATCATATCAATGAATATTACTCCTAATTTTTCCGATTTTTAAACCAGTCCTTCTAGGTGAGAAATATTTTTGACTAAAACTGTCTTGAAATGAAAAAAGTTCTTTAATTTACGCCTAAAAAGCTTTTATTTGATTCATCATACTAAATTTTTAAAAAATACGTTTTTGTAGTAACGTTAGTACGTTTTGTAATACATACGTCCCGGTTTGACTAGGACTGTCCCGGTTTGACTAGGTCTATCCCGATTTGACTGGGACTATCCCAGTATGAATGTATGGTCCCGACGTCCCGGCCATCTTGTCATTTTGTCCCGGATATTTGGTAAAAATTAAAAAGTGCCGAATATACACGCAGTACAAAAAGTGCAGCCTCAGAAAATGGCGATTAGACAACTAATTAAAAATAACAAAGAATTTTTTAAAGAAATGTCACGCTAGTGATAAATATTAATAATTTTTTAATAATAAGTTACGTTCAATTAAGAGTAAAAATTATTATTACGTAATTTTTGTTTTTTGTTAACCACTCCGTTATCTAGGCTTTTCAATCATAAGTACTTAGTGTAGAAGGTGCTATTTTCTGTTTTGGGCAAAATCTTAAAATTGCCCCGGTTTAAGAAAAAAATATTATGGTAAGTCTATCTATAAACATATTTTTTAATTCCTTATATTTAATAACTTTTATTTAATTACCAATAGGGTTCACATCAACATGCACTAATTAGGTTTTTAAATCAATCTATCTGGGATATAGTGTTGGGGCAAAAAAATTTGATATCTAGTAAATTTTAGCATTCTTCGGTCAAAATAAAAACAGTTTTAAAAATTATCATTTTTTTAAAATTTTTTGATAATACAGAATTCATGACCTTTCAATTAATGCTCAACTCATCATTAAACCAGTGGCGAAAGGAAACCTCCGCTAGACTTGCCCTCCCATAAAAAAATATTTAAAAAAAATAAAATTAAAAAAAAAAATTAAAATATTTAGATAAATCTTCAAAAATACATCAAATTATGTTCTATACAAATTTTTGTCCAAGGCTTGGTTTACTAGTTACGAATTAATTATCATGACCATGGAAACGTTCCATTTAAGTATGAAAAAATTGAGACCTGGAAAAATTTTAAATAATTTTACAAAAAAATTACGAAATTTTTCGTTTTATCAAAAAATGTCTCAAATAAAAGTTATTAGTAATTGCATTTATAGTTTTGTTCAATAAATTTTTTCGAAATATTTTTCTGTTGCTAAATATTCGCAAAAATCTTAAAATCGACACGAGTAAACTCCCATTTCTAGTCAACCGATCTTCATAAAAAACAATAGGGTTCTTCCCATTTAATAGGAGAATTTTTTAGTACCAGAACGAACTCTCTAAGTTGAACCGTTCTTGAGTTATCGAGTATACACACAGACAAACACACAGACACACACACAGACACACACACACACAGACACACACATACGGACGGCACTTCGAAAATAGGTTTTTTGGATTCCCTGGACCATGAAACGTGGTCATCAGTCAAAATCTCGACATCGAAAATTTTCGCGATTACAATACTTGCCCCTTATATATTAAGGTCGGGCAAGTAAAAACAAAAAAAGTACAGATACACTTTCGAAAAATATTGTTTCCTGTATGTTAACTCTCTAGGTTCAGCCGTTTGTCCATAATATCTTCCATCAGAGCCGTAGGAACGGTTAGGCATCGGGGTATTTGCCAGGGGCGCAAGTTTTGATGAGGGGTGCAAGGTTTGGTAGGCGCGCTCGGCCTGACCAGGGGCGCCATTGTGTATACGTGTTCATTAAAAGCGGAGGTGCAGACCTTTTTGTTTTTGCTCATCACTTGGATTAGTGAGGTGAGGACCTTTTTCTATTTTCTCGTCACTTGGTTTTGAGGGGTGAGAATTTTTTTTTTGGTAATCACTTGGTTTTGAGGGGAAAGGGCCTTTTTTTTGTTAATCAATTTACTTTATTTGCCAAAGGTGCCAAAAACATTGCTATAGCTCTGTTTATCATATAGACAGATAAGCAGACAGGCGGACACATGAAAAGCCAGAGGCGGATTAAGTCTGCTGGAGGACTCTGGTGGTAAAAGTTTATAAGGACCCACCAGAAATTCAAGTGAGGACGGGATGGCAGAAATGTCAAAATTTCCAGTGAGGACGAAGGGAGTAAGAGGATTGTGAGTGGCGATACAAAGGTTTTTTGATCATACTTACGAAGCTCTAAAAATGGAAAATTCTTCAAGTTTCAAATATGAGTGAAGAAATATGCTGTATTAAGTAATAATAGTTTACATAAATAAATTTCCCTATTTACAAACCTACAGGCCGTTTCGACATTTATAATTTAAAAAAGGTTAGTAGAAAATTAATTAAAATTATGTTTTGTTAAAATTTAAGCTATCTTTCTTATGCCTATTTTAATTTGAACCAATTATGATTTTGGATTTTAAAAATGAAACACATTTTTATTTTGTTTTCTTTTATTAAGTATTAAATGTTAAAACTTTGGCACTCTTAATATTTAGTACATAAATAAAAATAACATAGCACGCCACAATTAAAGGCTTGAAAAAACAATGTATTTGTTTATCGCATGCTTCGTCTGTTTACTATATCAGAAAGCAAAATAAAAACTGGTTCAAATTTAAGTAGGCATCGTGAAAATAAGTTACAGAAAAATATAGTATCAGTAAAATAAGTCAAATAAAAATTAAGTAAAATTAAAATTAATGTAAGTGTCATACTAGCGTCGGCGAATCAACGCACTTACGTCACATGATTGCATTGTTCCAGACAACACAGTCGTTTGTTACGTTAGTATAATACATTTTCTTTTCTGTTTTTATGTGACCAATTTCAATGTTTCTTTATTTTTCTGTTAACTGTTTTGTTATGCTTGTTACATTTTGAGAAATACAAACCACAGTCAGCGGTGGTAAGAGCGGTCCCGAGCCCCAGTAAAGTAATTTCGGGCCCAGGCCCCGGGTAAAAAACAATTCCACTCCACCCCCAGGAAACGATAATTAAGATAACATATAAAAAACTGCGCAAAGATAGAAATTATGACACACTATGAAGTGACAATCAATAGTGTACAAGCTATAGTCTTCAGCAGTAGTCAGCAACCTTTTAGTCAATAGTACAGGAAATGAAGTTAAAAAAATGACAAAACCTCGCAATTTTTTCGTCCAGCATCGATTTGGATAAAAATTTGGAATTAGGCTCATTTCACCCTCTAGTTCATTTTCTACATTGTGCCGTTGTACGCTTTTTGTTTGTTAAGGGTGAAAACTACCCCTAATTGTAAAAAATTATAAAATAACATTTTAAACCTTAATATGGGTAAAATTTGGTTTGGATTAGCTAAATATGGATCGTTTTATGCTTTGTAATACAATTTCATAATATTTCAACCCTTAAAAATCAACCCTTGTTGGAGCTTAATGTAAAAAAAAAGTATTTATCTAAAAAATGATTTCATCTTGCATCGATTTGCACCAAAATTTGAAATTAGGTTCGTCTCACCCTCTACTTCAAATTTTATATCATGCTCATGGGCACTGTTTATTTTTTAAGGGTGAAAACTAGCCCTAATTGTCAAAAATTATAAAATAACGTTGTAAACTTTAAATGGGTAAAATTTGGTTTGGATTAGTTGAATAATGATTGTTTCATGCTTTGGAATACAATTTCTAATGTTTCAATCCTTAAAAACCCACCCTTGTTAGAGCTTGATATAAAAAAATATATTTTTTACCGTGCTATTCGAATGTTTCGAAAAAAAATTTATTGGTTTTTTAAACATAGCTCCTTCATTTTTAGTGATAGAAAGTTTTTTCAAAAAAGATTTTGTAGGGCTTTTCAAGAAATATAAGACTATGTAAATTAAATTCCTTAAGATGCTTTAGTTTTTAAATGGGGCGAGTTTGAAGGGCTCGAATAAGGTGGTGTTCGCTTGTAAATAGAGGTTTTAAACGGCTATATCTCGCCAAATATTCACTGTACAGAAAATATATGCACAGGGAAATTTAAGTCATTAAAAAAGCTACAATTTAGTGCTCTATCATTTTTTTCGTATCTCCAGTAATTTCGGAGATATTTTGAAGGAAAGGGTGAAAAATACGAAATCGCAAAAAATCGTTTTTTCTTTAAACTCCAATTTTTCTAAAATTAGGCATTTTAAATTGGTCAAACTTCTTGGGTGTACTGAAAATATATATATGAAGAGAACCACAGAAGGGTGAGGATCAATTTTAATTAGGAGGGTAAATAGGGGGTTGTTTTCAATGATTTTTTCGTAGAAAAAAGTAGGTACCGACCTTATTTTGATCATAAGTCGCTTAATTTTTATGCTAGAGACTTTTTTTTTTTGTTTGAAAGGTCTAGTCAAATACTTTAAAAAAGATTCAATGAGTTTTCCTCGAAAAATTCAAAATTTTCCTGTTATTTGACTTTAAATCTTTCAAATTATGCATTTGGCGAAAAAAAGTTAACCATTAACATGCCGTATCCCGGTTCTTATTGGTCGTAGAAAAATAATAAGAAAAGTATTTTATTTGTTTTTTTAAAAGCTACAATTTTGCTATCTACAGTTTTTTTGATAAAATGCATATTTTTCGAGTTATTCGCAAAAAACTTTTTAAAAACATCGTTTTTTTCGTCGAAAAACTGTTACTTTCAACCGCGAATAACTCAAAAAAATTAGTTTTACGAAGAAAACGTAAAGAACATTTTTTTCTTAGAATTACTTTTCCCATCGATTTCTATAGTTAAAATGTAGTAAAAAATTTCCACCCCCGAGATGGGGTGGCAACCACCCCCAAGGTTTTAGCGTACACCGGCATGATGTAGAAAATGATCCTTGGGCTATTCCCTTACCTTCTGTGAAAATTTTACGTAATTCCATGCTGGACGAAAAAATTGAGAGTCAAAATGCTTCATTTCCTGTACTATCAATAAGGGCGCAATATAAATTCAAATGTTATTGAGAGCGCATAAAAAAAACTTCAAAATATTAAGAGGTTTATGTCAAGAAATACAAGTATATTCTTAAATTATAAATGCAAAACAAAAAATGACAAATCAGTGTGACTCAGTGTGACACCTGACATATTAAATCTTCTGCCAATTTGTTATAACTAGAATTATGTTCTGAAACAGTTATCTAAATTAGAATCTGTGAACTTTGATCGAAATTTTGATTTTAGATACATCATGTTTGAAAACAGACATTCGCAATTATACGTAGTTGCAAAATATAAGCAAATTATTAGTGCATATTTTCTTAAAATAGGATATTTCACTTTATGAACTAAGTTCCAAAACATGTCAATCTTATCATTATGGTGTGTTTTTAAAACAATATCGTTTTGCAGATTTATTATTTCTAATTCTATTTCGTCCGTATTATTGACCTCATCTAATCTAGCGCTGATCGCTCAAGTCGAATCACCAAAAGATGCGATGTGGATATTGGGCTTAGTATGTGTGTGTCTCGATAGCGAGGGCACCTAAAAATGTCACCAAGCTACGGCGCCCGCGTGCGCCGTTTTGCCGACCCCTGGTCTATACAGTATACTAATTTAAGAGCTGTGAATGCAGGTTAAGGTTCGTTAAACAAGATATTACTGTATTAATATTATATAGTTAATGGGTTTGCTTTTAAGAACAATTATATCAAACAAGCTTACGTTATATTTTACCAACTGACTAAAAATTTGATATATCTGAAAATTGGAGGGTTAGTTGAAGACCAAAGTAAATAATGGCTACCTGTACTTTTCAATAAGTTTTAGAGGATCAATCTTAATTGATCCTGGTGGAGCGGCACTTGGTGCTTTAGCGGCTTCTCTCTTCTCTTTAATGCTGGCCTTCTTGAAAGGCTTGGGGTCTTCCAGAGCATCCTGGTGTCTGTATGTGAGGATGGCAGGTAACTTGTGCGCGGTTTCGAAAGGACGATCAGAGGCATCCGTTGATTTGTCCTTGCGAGAGATGGGCCTAGCGCCCGAACCTGATGTCTGGACGAACACGTACTCTTCCCCAGGTCTGGGTTCTGTGATTATGTTAACTTCTGCTCTTGTGACTAAACATGTTGTTACTACTAACGCTCTGAAACAAAAATAAAGAAATATTATTGAAAAAGAAATTAAAACAACACTAATTAAATCTTAAATTGTCTTATGGCCGGTTGCTAAAGTAAGAATTATCCCTAACTCGAGTTAAAATCATTTGTTTTTGTATGTTGTAGCATACAAAAACAAATGATTTTAACTTGAGTTAGAGAAAACTCTTACGTTAGCAACCCAACATTAGAAACTTAAAATATTAAATGAAACACGAAATATTTCCTCCAATATCGTTTATTAAAAATCTATATGCACATTTTACTATCATGCAGCTTTTATCAGTAGCGTAGGTATTGCTTAAAGGCTCGCCCTAGAAATAATATTTTGACTCAATTTTTGCCTAATATTAATTAAAAAACACACACACACATTTCAGAGTTTTGTAGGTATTTAATAAGTGTAAGAAGCCAACATAATACTGGATATCTAGGAATATTTGTTCTATAACAGCGTTTCCCAACCTTTTTTCATGGGGGACCGGCAAACGACCTAGAAAAAATTCGCGGACCGGCAAGTTTAGAAAGTAATGTGTATCGCAAAAGTTTTATATTTTTCATTGCACTGATTACAACGATTCTTTTTAACTCTTTCAAAACTAAAGGTAATAAAATGTATCACTTACATCATGTTTTTGATATATGTATCGTTTATTGTGAAAAGTAATTATTATTGTATTTAATAAATGAACATATTTTTTGTTTTATAAACTTGCACATAAAAATATTTCTGCGGACCGGAAAAAATATCGCGAACCGGCAAAAAAAAAAATCACGGGGACCGGTGTCGATCAGCGGACGCCGATCCGCGATTGGGAAACACTGTTCTATAATCACATCAAAATCAACAAATTTTTGATAATCATTTTTATTCGTTATTTGAGTACTAAGAGCTTCCATTTAATTTTTATAAACAAAATTTAAATAATTTACCAAAAATCCCAGAATTTTTTTCTGCATTTGCTTCGTATTCAAGTCTTAATTAGATTAAAGAGATATATTGATAAAAGGACTCATTTTTTTTTTTAAATTTCAGGAACGTATTTCCCTGTATTAACAATGTATTATTTGATTTATATGTATTTCTTAATTAGTGTAGTGTGGTATTCAAAACTCGGTCCTCAGCTGTAAAATATTTTTTATTATATTTTTACCGACCGCCAACATATATAAAGGGAGGTATTGTTATCATACCGATTTTGACATTACGAGATTTTAATGGATCTCCACGAATTGAGGTCCCTACATAACGTTTTGACTATTTTTAGCATGTTGTCTGTCTGTCTGTCGTTCTGTGTACACGTGCAGAGCAAATTCGGCTAAAAGGATTTTTATGAAACTTCATATTGAAGTTTTTGACATCAATGGCACGAGTTGATCAACTTTTGGTAAAAATCGGTTAACTAGAAATAGGAGTTTACTCGTGTCGGTTTTAAGATTTTTGCGAATATTTAACAACAGACAAATATTTCGAAAAAATTTATTTAATAAAAGTTGCTATAAAAGCAATAACGGACAACTTTTATTTGAGTCTTTTTTTTTGTATGTATGCAGGTACGTTTCCATGGTTATCGTAAATTATAAATACACATTATGAAATTGTCAACGTAATATTAATACGTTATTGTCTTTTACAATAATAACTACCCTGCTGCTAGAATGTATTTTATACAAGTGCTTTGTGATGGCGGTCGGTCTTGTGGTGGCCACAGCTGATTTTTAATTACAAAAATTGATGTGAAGTGTGAATTTTCACACATTTCTGGGTTTTGCAGGTATTTAGTAACTGAATGATGATTATTTGGGATGCCAAAACAAATTTTATGTTGAAATATTTTTTTATGAATTTTATTTCGAATGCCTAATACCATAATTTAAGTTTCTAAATATGTGCAGTATTTTTTTTTTTTTTTTATATAGCAAGGTTCATTAAGATTTTGAAAATTGCGCCTATGGCTTCCATTGGTTGCTTAAATCATAAGCCCCGCCCTCTGATTTCGTCAAACATAGAATTAAATTATAATTTCAACACTTCCCACTGGTTATTAAATTTACGTTTTTAAAAATTAAATGCAACATTTACCAAAGTATAACTAGAATTTTGACAAAATAAGTTAAACAAAATAAAAATGCAAAAAAAACAGAAAAACTAAAATTAACAGGATTCGAACCCTAGTTTGCAAATTAAGTTACATTATTAAGCGCACGTCAAAACCAACTACGCTATTAGAGCTACTGATCTGATGTGTTACATAGCGAATTAAATATTTAACATATTTTAGTTAAAAACACAAAAATGCGTTATTTTCCGAAAACATAATCTGATCAAAAATTCCTGTTGTACTATTCCGGTTCACACCAATGTACAGAACTTAGAATTTTTTCAGATTTTTAGTTTAAACCATCTGGGCTACAAGTGTGGGACAAAAAATTTTTTGCACAATTTTGGCAAAAATCGCATAAAAATAATTTATTTTGCAAAAATAAAATATTGATCGTTAATCCACGTACTAATACTTACATTTGATATCCTACTCAAAATTTAAAAAAATATATTTTTTTCGATGAGCACATATTTGTTTATATTTTTAGGGGGATATTTTTTTAGATGTTTTAGTATTTTTCGTATGTGCGGGTCAAAGAGTTGTATAAGCATGCCAAATTTCAATTCTCTAGGTTTAGCCGTTTGGCTACAATTTTTACTGAACAGACAGACAGACACACAGACAGACAGACACACATACACACCTACAAAACCCTAAAAAAAGACAAATGCTATCTTAGCCATAAATACAAAAAAATCATAACATTATTAACCATAATTAAAGTTCATCTCACTGTGTATTTTTTCGATTATCGTGGTACTGTGTACTATGAATTTTTATTGCAAAGTGTTTCAATAGGGGATAGATATGATTTTTTTAATTTTTTTTTATTATATTCCTTTTGTTGCATATAAACATAAAAAACAGTTTTGATTTTTTTTTTTTTTAATTTGAAGGCTAAAAAAAATTATAAATGTATGTAGCGCGCGAAAACGACGTGTGACGTCATACCCCAACTAAGTACAGCCTACCCAGTGTACTGCGTACAGCCTGGGTTATGTATAGTTAGAGTGATTTTAATTAAAATAAAGTTTAATTCTATAAAAACAATTTATACATGTTTACCGAATTAAATTTTATATTAAAATATATAAAATATGGAAGATCCAGGCTCCAGTACTTTGAAACATAGTCGAAAATATTGTTTAGTACCGATGTGCACAAATAGTTCAATTAGAAATCCAAAAAAACAATTTATATCATTACCTGATGGCGAAAAACAACAGAAAAGGCGAAATTTGTGGCTGAAAGCTATGAGGCGAAATAAAACCGATATTTCAGAAAAAAGTAAACTTTATGTTTGTGAAGATCATTTTAATGTGAGTACATATATTTTATAAATTATTTTAATAATAAATGCGTGAAAAATTGTTTAAAAACAAATACAAAACTCTCACACAATACACAATATACACACGTAAAGATTATGTTTAGTCTGTATCTGTGACGTCAAACCGCAGCAGTCTCAGTCATATTTACTCGGCAACCTTCGCGGCGTGGTCGGCTTATTTCAAATTTACAATATTTTAATTAAAAAATGTGGCTATAATATTAATTAAAATGTGATTTTTGTTGTGTTAGGTGACATAACTAACATTAACATATCAAAAAAATGTAGTTTTAAGGAAATATAAATTTTATGCGTATCCCCTATTACTAAAGAATACTATTTGAGCTTGTTACGTTGACTGCATGAAGCAATTACAACCATGAAAACGCACCAGCTCATACTTCATTGCTTGTTAGAGATTTTCTGTTAAAAAATACCATATTTAACAACCCTATTTACCAGATATGGTCCCATGTGACTTTTTTCTCTTCGTAGATGTAAACAATGAAAGGACAACGTTTTACGACCATTGAAGAAATAAAAGCAAAATCGCTGGAGCACCTGAACGCTATACCAAAATCTGCGTTTCAGAAGTGTTTGAAGAATTGTTTTGAAGACTGGGAAAAATGGTGGCTTATGTGCATTATATCCAATGGGAACTATTTTGAAGGGGACAAGATAGAAATTCATGAATAAATAAATATTGTCGATAAAAAATTAAAAAATTGCATTAACTTTTTTTGATCAAACCTCGTATACGAATTTTCTTAACTTAACTTAGTGCTTACATAAAACAATATTTTTATTTTTTGTTTTTGAAAGTTTCAATTTTTTTTACTTTATATTTATTTATTTGGTCTTTGGGCTGTTTAATTATTATTATTATTCAAAATCCTGTTAATAGTATCCACCATATAACATAGAAAACACGATATCAATTACACTTTTTCGAAGTTGGTGTCAAAACTAACGATCCTGACAAATTTTAATTGAACCGAGAGTCATTTCCTTCACTTTTACTAAATTGTTGATACTTCTCATAACAAAATGTTATGGAGGTTGTATGCTATTAAGGTAGTTAAGTTATTAGTAGTATTATTATAATTGTTTCCAGATATCTATCTCTGCGATAACAATCTGTCGTTTGATGAAGAAATACTTAGTGACATTCGCAAAGAACTAACATTGAAATGAATGTTTAGAAAGTAAGTATGAAGGTCGCTGGTAGCCAACAGTGACTGTTGTAGACACCCTGTATTTCAGTACTCATTACTTAATTTGTTTTTGCATTTGAAAGGGACGAACTCAATAATCAGGGACGATTTTTAAAGTTTGTAACTTTCTAATACTTTCTAATAAATTTGTTAATTTTATATTTATTTTTATGATTTATTTTTTTGTTTATTTATGTCGATATGGATTTTGTGATTTTTATGCTATTTGGTTATTTTGTATCAGGTTGTACTTTATGCTAATCGAAAGTTTATTAACATAATTTATACATAATATTGTTTTCCGGATTAATTATTATTAATATCTTTCCTATATTAGAATTAAAATTATTGCGAATTAATGGCAAAAAAGTAGAAATAGTACAAGAACATATCTATTTGGGCTAACTAGTATGCTGTAGAAATATTCTGCAAGCTAAAGGTCAATTGGGCAGAATATGGGAAGAAAAAATATTTTTAAATCCTACCATTACTTCCAGCAAATATGTAAAAATTGATGTGAAGTGTGAATTTTCACACATTTCAGGGTTTTGTAGGTATTTAATAAGTGTAAAAAGTCAACAGAATGCAGGATATCTAAGACAATTTTTGTTCTATGGTCACATCAAAAACAACAGATTTTTGATAATAATTTTTATTGGATATTTGAGAACTAAGAGCTTCAAATTAATTTGTTTTGAACTAAATTTAAATAATTTGCGAATATTACGTCAAGGGAAAATGTAAATTAAAAAATCCTAGCGATTTTTTCTGCATTTACTTCGTATCCAAGTCTTCATTAAATTAATAAGAAATATATTTTGGTTAAAGTGATACAGTGTCTGCGAGCGGACAATGAACGCATAGTGTAACTTAAGTCACATTGGCGGAGGGATACTATTGACGTAGAATTCGTCCGCCGCAATATATAGTTCTGTTACACTTCATATTTTTTTAAGTTCAGAAACGTATTTTGCATTATTAACAATGTGCTATTTGTTATTTAAGTATTTCATCACTATAAACGATTTATTTTTATCTAAATTAGCCATAATTTAGCCATAAATTAAAAAAAGAATTAGTTTGTCAAAAACACAAAAACTGCAATATTTTCCAAAACCGAAATCTGATCAAAACTTCCTCTGGTTCGTTTCCGGCTCAGACCAATATACCTTACTTATATTTTTTCAGATCTTTAATTTAACCCCCTTGGGTAAAAAAGGACGGAACAAGACCTTTTTTGGCACATTTTTGATTAAAACAGTGTTAAGAGAAACGAATTAAAAAAAATCGTTCCTTAATCTACGTTTTAAGACCCTTCTTTCGATATCACACAATATATTTTCAAAAAATAATTATTTTTTTTCAACGACACAAAAAAATTTATATTTTTCGAAAAACTAATCTGATCAAAAAGTCCTGTTCCGTTTCCCATCAATTTATGTACATTATGGAGATTTTTCCAGATTTTTAGATCAAACTTTTTGAAAAATTCGGGTTGGGGACAAAAGTTTTTTTACATATTTTTGGCGAAAATCCTATAAAAAAATTGATTTTTCAAAAATAAAAATTTGTTTACTTTTAATTGTTGTCTTCACCTTATGACTGTCTAAACTGCACTCTTAAAACATTAACTTAACCTTACGACGGTTTAATCTCAACTTCTCATAAAAAGAGAACCACCCTGAGCAGCTTACATCGGCCAATTGTGTAATATCATTTCGCACCCCAGTCAATCGAGACGACATTTATTATCCATAAATTAAATTCTATAATCTCCCCAGATAAGTAACCAACTGTTATTTATTTCAAGACAGAGATTAATAGATTATCCCTTGTATTTGATATTTGACCGAAGTCGAAAATCTTATTTCTGGCTGAGTTAAGGTTCTAGCCATACCTTCGCCCGAGAAGCTCGGACCACCCTAGTATTGGAAAGAAGGGGTGTAAAGGAAGAAATGATAAGAAGGATTTAAAAATATACGAGGAGACGAGGTGCAAGGTGAAGGTGGGAGAAGAAGAGTCCGAAAGCTTTTGGCTAAATAAGGGGGTGAGGCAGGGCTGTCTGTTGAGCCCAACATTATTTAATATATACGTAGCTGACTGGGAAGAAACAATGAGGAAGGAACAAGACGGAGGAGTGGTGGTGGGAAGGAAGAAGTATTGGACAATGGGGTACGCAGATGATCTGACTCTGATGGCAGAGAATGAGCGGGGACTAAAGAGGATGATGGTCAGAGCGGACAAGTACTTTAGAAGAAAAAAACTGGAGGTAAACAGAGATAAAACGAAGGTGATGGTGTTTGGAAAGGGGGGAGGAAAGAGAAAGCATATAAGATGGGAATGGTCAGGGACAGAAATTGAAGAGGTAAAGAGAATGAAGTACCTCGGATATGTTCTAACGAGAAATAACAGAGCAGAGGAGCATGTTAGAGAAAGGGTGAAGAAAGCAAGAATGGTTATGGGGAAGCTATGGAGCATAGGAGAGAGGAGGTTTGACGACGATATCAGGTGGAGGATGAAATTGTTTGACGGGATAGTGAAGAGTATCCTCATGTACGGAGTAGAGATCTGGAGATGGAAAGAATGGGAGATAGTAGAAAGGGTACAAGAGGGATACATGAGATGGATTATGGGATTAGACAGAACGACACCAGGATATATAGTGAGAGAGGAAATGAAGAGGGAAAAGCTGAGAGTAGGAGCCGGGGCCAGGGCGGCGAAGTATGAGGAGAAAATCAGGAGGGACGAAAGAACGAAGATGTTAAGAGAATGCTGAAAAGAAAGAATGAAGGAAGAACAAAAGGGTAAAGTGTCGGAATGGGGAGAAACAAGGAAAGAGTACTATTGGAGATGTGGGATGGACATAAGGGAAGCTGAGCGAAAGAGAAATGGAGGAAGAAACATAGTAGAAGAATTGAGAAGGAGAGACAAGGAGGTACAGGAGCAGGAAAGAATAATAAGAATAGACAATTCAAGGAATGTGAAAAGGTATAGAGAGATAAGGACGGTAGGAATACTTAAATATTTGAAAGGGTGGAGAGGAAAGGCAGCGGGCAGAGTTAGAAGGATTGCCAGATTAAGATGCGGAAATGAAGAACGGAGTAATAGGTAATGGGCAAAACCAGAGGATAGGATATGCAGAATGTGTAGAGAGGAGAAAGAATCCTTGGAACATCTAACAAAACGATGTGGAAAATTTTTGTCAAAAAAAACAAAATGGGAGGGAGAGATAAAGGAGCTGTTGAGTGAAGAAGGAATGGGAGAAAGGTGAGTGAGAGTACTCGAGGAAATAAGGAAGCAATGCGGAGAGGTAAGACAGAACTGAGAACAGGAAGGAAGAGAGAGGCAAAGGAGGAGAAAAAAAATAGGGAAGAGAAGCGAAGAAAGAGGGAAAGAAGAACTGGAGTCAAGAAGGAAGGAGACCGGAGAATACGAAGAAAGAGAGGAACACCGGAGGAAGAATGTAGAAGAAGAAGAAAGAAAATCATAAAATGTAGTATTTTATTATTATTATGATTATTTTGCACAATGTACTAGTTAAAACCCTAAACGCCGCAAGGCCTAGGGAAAAAAAATAAAGAATTATAATAGATTACCCCATGGTTCTAATACTTCTAATCTAATTTATTGCCAGATATGTCATCTGATTAAGGATTTACTATTCAATTTTCATGTTACGTTTACAAAAGTCTCAATAATAAACAAGTCTACCCTTACCTTAAAAGCCCTTTTTAAGAAATAGATTATTTTTTATCATTTAGCATGTTTAATATTTTACAATAATTGGATGGTTATACTGAATTTATTTATGAAATTTTATTTCTGAAATAATACATTAATTACCTCCTTTACAAGCTTCAACCAGTTTTTGACGGAAAAAATATAAAAGTAACAGAATACCCGCCACACTCATCTAAATTGGAAATGTGAGACTTTTGGTTATATTTGAGCTTATAAAAGATTACGGGGTAGAAATTTTTCGTCTAAAGAAGAGTTTGATGATGCAATTTACAATTATTTTGAAGGTATTCCGAAAGAAGATTGGATGGAAGCTATTAAACAGTGGAAGGAAATAATGGTCAAATGTATTATTGTTGAAGAGAACTACTTAAAGTACGTAATAATAATAATAATTGCAATTTATGAAATCACCTGAAGTGATACGGAGAAATGTTTTTTTAATACGATGATGATGATGACTTAAATCACCTTCCAAATCTGAAACAATAGAAAATATCTATTTCACAGCCTTGTGTTATTGACCAAAATTTTGACAGATGCCGGAAAAGTAGTTTAACTAGAGATATAAACGTGATTTGATTAATATTTTCATTGCCATTTCCTAGTAAAAGTTATCCTTGTATATCATAAAAAAAAATGCTATCTTATTTCTATAAACCCATGTACATAACAAATTTATAATAAGTCGAACGATTACCTGTTTGGATAATTTCGAAAATTACTTTTTAAGGTCAACAGTTCTAACTTTTAATATATTCAGAAGATTACATAAACTATTCGACATTTATAATTTCACTATCAATTATTGACGGTTTCCTATTAACTTGTCCTTCAAAGATCATCAGTGCGTACCCTTTAAAATTTTTTATTCTATGGAATTTATTTGCTGTAACCATAGATTAGAAAGCTATGCTGCACCCATACATATACATATTGAAATTAATTCCTCAACGTGTAACATTACGTTGACATACTTTAATAAAAATGAATATAACACTATTAAATAATAACTGAATTAAATAACAATGGAAGTTAATACTAAGCGGTAGACATCTATCGGCGATTTTAAGAATTAACGGGCAGAGAGTGACTAAAGGAAAATTTATAAAAATATTGATTTGAAGTGTGAATTAACAAGCATGTTAGGATTTCGTAGGTATCTGCGATGTCAATGATTGGGTAGGTACCCAGTTGCGTCTTTTCCATAAGGGCACATGGGGCACGAGCCCAGGGCCCCCGGCTTGATGGAGGACTTAAAATGCCGAGGTTGTCGTTTACACGGAAAAAAAGGGGACTCAATTTTTAGTGCAATTTTACTACTTTTATTAAAAAACCTTGCAAATGAATCTGCGGACTTGAGTATATCAGCCTTACATACTCTAATAAAAGCAGATAAATTAGAAGATATTTTCTGGAATGTGGAAGTAGATACCTATATTTTTTTACAATTGATTATTAATGTCTATTAACTAATGACCAGGGCTCGGACGTTTTTTGGCAAATCTGCACTAACGACATTATTAAGGAGATGTTCATAGACGTAGAAAAATTCACATCATAATATCAATAAATGGGTACTCGTTATATAAAAACATTCCTGTCTTATTAGACCGGGAGCTCATGACAGTTTTTGGTCTCCGATTTCATACAGCATGCCTTTTGGAGGAGACAATATTTACCCTGTGACAACAAAAAAGGGATGGTACTAAACCCCTGCACGCTTTCCGGTCATAGGGAAAATTGCATTTCCACTTAAACACAAAATTTTTGTGCTTTTCTCTGATTTAATATTGCTTGCCCTTTTGTCAAAAGAAAGTTATAACAA
Organism: Liopterus haemorrhoidalis; assembly: GCA_963971575.1. Lineage (NCBI taxonomy): Eukaryota > Metazoa > Arthropoda > Insecta > Coleoptera > Dytiscidae > Liopterus > Liopterus haemorrhoidalis. Next base: position 204,537,154 of record OZ020611.1, read on the forward strand.
ATTTAAAGTCTTTTAAATATATGCATGCGATTCGGAGGGTCCCAAACGGCTCAAACGGTCATGTGATCTTGTAATAAAAAAATATGATTTTCCGCGTTTTCATACACCACATATAATTAAAATACTTTAAATTTGTTATAACTTTCTTTTGACAGAAGGGCAAGCAATATTAAGTCAGAGAAAAACACAAAAATTTTGTGCAAGTGGAAATGCAATTTTCCCTATGACAGGAAAGCGTGCAGGGGTTTAGTACCATCCCTTTTTTGTCGTCACAGGGTAAATATTCTCTCCTCCAAAAGGCATGCTGTATGAAATCGGAGACCAAAAATGTCATGAGCTCCCGGTCTTTATTAATACAAATGCTACTACATATGTTTTCCATAATGTGCATTGTTGAATGCAATATCATTGTGAGATGTTATGAATGTTAAGAAATGTTATTAAAGAAAATCATTGCTTTTAATGCAAACGTCAAATACATTCAAACCTGTAATATTATGAACCGTTATTTAATCTGTATAAACTTTGCAAGTCTTGTCAATTATTTATTTTTCTTCTGAACTGTGAACAGAGTTCTGTGAACAATAATTCTTATAGTTATTTAGATTTAGAGCATATACTTTCAAACACTTCTTGAATCTATCTACTAATATTTACTTTTTTACAATAAAAATAATTATAGTATTTTTAAAATATGTTTCTTTCTGAAAGAAAAATTTGTAGACATTTTTCTTATTATTGATATTTATATTTTTATTATTGTGGTGATATTAAAATGGCTGATTTTTATTTTTTTACAACAAATTTTAACAGAATATGGATTTACTGATAATTTTCAAGTTATTAACGAAAAACCACTGTTTTGTATACAGTGGTACCTCGGGTTACGAATTTAATTCGTTCCGGAAGTTAGCGCGTAACCCGAAACATTCGTAAGTCGAAATGAATTTCCCCATAAGGAATACATAATGTAAATTCAATTAATTCATTCCAGACCGTCAAAAATATTGCTTGGGTTGACTGTAGTAGTCGGGAAGAACCATCGTACCCGCCAAATTCGAAACCGCGAAATTCGATCGTACGATTGGTAACCCGAAATTTTTTCGTAAGTCGAGACAAAAATTTGGATGAATCTCTGTTCGTAACCTAAAAAATACGTAACCAGAGACGTTCGTAACCAGAGGTACCACTGTACTTTGTAAAAAATAAATAATATGCACAAAAATAAATCTTTTAACTCAACACGTCAGTGTAAAGATACATAGAACTAATGTCGATGGATTACAAGATAATGTTAATACCGACCGGCGTAGCGCAGTGGTAACACATGCGCTCTGCGTTGCTAAGGTTTCGGGTTCGAACCCCGTTAAGGCATGGAATGTTTCAAAGAATAAGAATTGTCCTGGTTAATTGCCGAAGCAACAAAGGCCGTATAAAAATTTAAAACAAGTATCTCGTGACTTCGGCCTTTATTTAAGTAATAAAATTGACGCAGTTCTTCAGAGAAATCAAGACCTTCGTATATTAACACAAATTTATTCCGATGACTGCTCGATTTTTTAAAACCATATTTGAATCAATATCGAAATTATTTTTGCAGAGCCCCCGTCATTACTTGTGAAGTCGAAAGAACTTTTCAAGATTTAAAAATATTCTGACGCCAAGCAGAAATAGTTTTTCTAACGAAAATTTAGAAAAAGTCTGCATTATAACGTCTGATATTCTGACAAATTTATATAAGTTCATACAATTATTTTTTATTAGGTGTTTTTTTTTTCATTTTATCCTAACATTTTCTTCTTGATCATCTATTTTTATTAATATTTTCAAATTGAAAACTATATATGAAAAACCTCAATACAGTGACTATGGCCGGTGTATAACACAGTATTATTATTATTATTGGGGTTTGTCACGTCTTGACAAGCGTCCACTAATCTCAAACTTCAGCAACCTTTTGAGCCGCGTCATACTAGAGACTAGTGGAGCTAAATACACACGACTGCATCCCAAACCCTGGCGATATGCAGCCGCCATTATTCTGGCCCGAATAATCACCAATATCACCCGAATATCACCAACGGAGGAGGATCGATCCACCGTCCGCACAGTCCAGACTTTTTCCACCAGTCAAAACTGCACGACTTAATGCGCTCGGCCACTCCGTTGGCTGTCTAACACAGTAATTAGGGTCTTCACAGTTAAATTTAATTGGCATATAAGAGATTAGACTCATTATGAGCGTATTAAAAATTAATAAAATATGAGTTTCGGTTTTGACAAGTTCGACAAATTTCAATAAGTTACGTGCGTACACCCTAAAAGTAAAATCTTGAAATATGTTACTTATAATTTACTTTTCATTAAAAATAGATATAAGAAAACATTGTTTTTTCTCTTCAATGTAGTTTTTAATAAGAAAATTATATAGGAGTCAAGGGGAGTGTTACTTATAAGGTTGAAATATCTAATTTATTAAGTTAACAGCAAAAATTAATATAAGAAAAGAAACTATTCCCTACGTTCAATGCAGTTTTTAATAAGATATATATTTGGTGAGCTAGGGAGAGAGTTACCTATAAACGTAGTATCTCATATTATTTTCTTAACATTAAAAATATATACAAAAAAATGATTAAGAATAAAGAAACGATTATTTTCTGTTCTACTTGAAAATGAAATATCTCACTTATCATTTAAGTTACAGCAAAAATTTACATTACAAAAACCGTACGAAGTACGGGTACTCCAGCTAGTAAAATAAAATTAATATACGAAAACGAAACTTATTTATGAGGATATAATAAAATTAAAATATAATGGGAAAATTTTACATTTATTTTGTGTAGACCATTAAATAATACGATGGAACTGTAGGTAATTGAAGACATAGCTGCAGAGCCGCAGTAAGGAGGGGGGCGGAGGGGGCGACAGCCCCTAGCGCACTAAGGAAAAGGGCGCCACATTGCGAAAGTGAGGACCTCTTTTTTTGCTCTTCACTTGGGTTTTGGGAGGTGAGGACCTTTTCTTTGCTCATCACTTGGAATTTAGGAGGTGAGGACCTTTTTTTTGCTCATTATCTAGATTTTGGGAGGTGAGAATCTTGTTTTTGCTTATCACTTACATTTATTTGCCAAGGGCACCAAAACACAGTTTTACCCTTAGCGCAAGTTTTCCTTACTGCGGCTCTGCATACCTGAATCGCCTTTTAGCAATTTTTTTCTTCTATTTTTTTTATAAGTAAATCCTATTTTTATACTATCTTACACAAAATAAATTTAAATTAATTTGAATCAAATTAACATTTTCTACAACAATCTCTTTAAAAGCAATATCGGATGAGTAAAAATCGTGATAATTTTTTTGTTATAATATAAATGTGTTTTTTATAAAATGGAATGTAAAGGAGTGGGTCTCCTTGACAAGTGAGTAACGGTTCAGGACTCGTACATTGCTGCATGTGTATATTAATCCATGTGGATTCAACGTTTAGAAGCAAAAAATATAATTTATTATGAATTTATATTCTAATTTTACTTTTAAATATTATTTTAATTTTAAATGTGTCTAATGAAATTTTTTAAAGTATTTTTATATTTTATGACCTTGTTGGTTAATTAGTATGCTAGTATTATTTTGTAGGTCTTATTAAGATAGGTCAGGTTTTGGTAGCTACTTTCGAAATATTGACTTGGAGATAACATTTCAGCAACTTTTAAGATAAACTTTCGATTTTGTTTATTAATTGTAGAATTAGTATATTAATTTACATTTTTCTTTATGAATATTCTTGCTGGTAAATGAATATGTTTTTGAGAGAGTTATCTCAAATGAGTAACAATGTCCGAGATAACAAGAATTCACAAATAGAATTTAATTTGTAATTTCATATTACTTTGCACATGGCCCTCAGTGCCAAATAAGTCTTTCTTGTACAGCAAAGTTACCTAAAATTCTTTCGTTACAGAACACCTATAATTTTTATGGTTATCTGTTTTTCAAATAAATACGGTTTATATAATGTTTTGCTTCTAATGGAACATTAGTATTTTGTGATCATGATTAAGATTCGCCAAACTATGATATCAATCAATCAATCAATTGACTTTTACAACCTTTAGAGGATTTTTGCCGCCTCTACAAACTTCTTCCATCTTCCGCGGTCACGCGCTAATCTTCTCTAATTACGGGCATCGATTCCTTGCAGGTCTTTATGTACATTGTCCAACCACCTAATTCGAGGTCTTCCTCTTGGTCTGTTTGTGCCTGGAACGCTATCGAATACTCTTCTCACTTGCATATTGTTAGGCATTCATATTCCATCCTCTTGGACAGGACAAAAACTTTCCGTAGAATTTTGCGTTCAAAGATTTTCAGCCGGCGTTCTTGTTCTTGTGTAAGTATTCAAGATAAAATTTAAACACAAATATATTAATGCATTTTAAAATTTTAATTTTCATAAAAAAAATACATAATATCAAAGTGATAATTAATGTGATATTTGACAATGAAAAATCGCGGCCAATTCGTTGTAATGTGGGACATAAGTAGAATTTCCAGTTCTCAGGCATTGGTCCAAATGAGCGTCAGTGAGGCCTGTTCGGTATTTTGATTTTAAGTATTTCAAATTAGAAAACATACATTCACAAGCATATGTCGACGTGCAGAGAGACTTCAATTTTAGAGCACATTTTCTCAACAATGGGTAGCTATTCCCATTAACCAAATTCCCGAATTTTTCTTCGTTACGATGTGATTTTAATTCAATGTCATTTGTTATATTTATAACTTCCAATTCTAAGTCCTCCATATTGGAAATACCGAAATATGTTGCGATTTTATTAGTCAACTCATCCTCTCTTTCAGAAAAAGGACTAATAAAAATGTTAAAAATGCCTCCAATTCGTAGAAGTATTCAAATCTTGTATTAAATTCTTCCAATAATGTATCAAAATGTTTGGCAAATTGATGGGTGGTAGCATTTTCATCGCAATAATTTTCTATTACCATTTTTATTATTGCTTTCTTTCATATTGGGTCTATATTGGGAATAGTTTTAAAATTTAGTTTTAATATAAAATTTAATGAATATTAAATTATATTTATTTATAAAACTATAACACTTCTAGTCTTCTTGACAGTACTTTTATTACTAAAAGCGGCTCGGAAATAGAATTTTGCACGGTTAGGCGGGCACTTAGAAATTGCTTCGCGGGCACCGCGTTGCCGACCCCTGCTCTAGAAGAAACTAGAAAGGAACTTAACTGAACAAGATGGAAAATGTGTGTGAGTGAGATCAAAAGTCAAGACAGCGGCAGAGAAAAGGAAAAAGTGGAAAAGAGAGATAGAAAAGGAAAGACAGAAAGAAAGAGAGAGAGAGAGAGAGAGAGGAGAGAGAAGGAGAGAGAGGGAGAGAGTGAGGGATAGAGAGAGAGGGAAAGAGAAAGAGAAAGGGAGTGATTTTAAAAATTTATAAGTATGTATGCACTTTTGTATAGTATATTGAATTGTAAAAAATTTAGCTTGGTAAACTCGATACGGTAATATATATACATAAAAATGAAACGGATATTTTGTTCGAATATCTCACAATAGCTGCTGGTCTGATCTTTGTAATTTTTAACAGGATTGTAAACTGAACCTGGGGTCTCATGGACACTTTCAATGAAAAAATTGAAAATTACATTAACACAAAGTTGAAATTGGTATAAGTTTCACTTCATTTAAAAAAACGGTTCACAACTTATTGTGCTGCTTGGATAATTAGACGGTTTAAATCTGATTTATTATTGTAACTGTATGTAATGTGAATTGATGCAATGTGCGTATATTGTAATATTTATAATTTTATTTTTCATTTTCTCTGTTTTTGTTTATCTACTTTTCTCAAACATGTAATGTACATATTTTGTTATATTTTGTACTTGTTTTATATATGTTTTATGTGTGGTCACAAATAGGACTTCTGTGTTTAGTGCCCTTAAAACCAATAAATTTAAAAAAAAATAAAATAAATAAATAAAACAATCTCGACTGAATGAACTGACTTTGCTATGTATACTTAGAATGAGTAATGTATCCACAACCGAAGAAATCCAAGAACTTTGAAACTGAATTTCATTGAATTTTTACTAGTAATATTTTATCCAACCAATCCACCATTCTTAAATAAATACAGGATGCGCCACAACTTCACACAGATAATTTCAAACTTGACTGAATACCTGTCAATATCATATTGAGGTACAATGGTGGTCCCTAGGGACCGTTATATATATGCCACATGGGACCACGGTGGTTCCTAGGAATTGTTCTGTAATATCTATAATTTTTTTTTTTTGCCCCATGAACTCTCTTTAAGAAATTGCTTGGCGCTGAATACGACATATACCATTCACAATTTACAAATTTATCGATTGATCATGAAGTCCTAGTTACTATAGTACCGGAAATTGGCAATTGTAGTGAGAGGTTATACTTTCTGCCAGGGAAGGTACGAGGACAGTGTCGTCAGTTATTACCCAGAAATTTCAAGTAAATAACGCTTTCTATTTAATCCAGTGGTCGGGGAACCGGGGTAAATTACCCCGAATGGGGTAAAAATGAAATTTTTGGGGGTAATAAGGAAATTTGTCCAATTTGCTGTTTTATAACGTGTTAGTAACACTAAGGGAAAGGGCGATGAGGAGCTTGACTAAGGGGCGCCATTGCGAAGGTGAGGACCTTTTATTTTGCTCATCATTTAGATTTTGGGAGGTGAGGACCTGTTTTTTTTTTGCTCGTCATTTTGATTTTGAGAGGTAAGGACCTTTTTTTTTTGCTTGTCACTACATTTTTGTTTTACAAGTCAATGGGCTAACGTCGGTGTAAAGAAATATATTTTTGGGTAATGGGTAAAAAAGTTCCCCGACCCCTGATTTAACCATTTAATCGGATCGAGCATCTTTCAATTCCTTATTACATTTTATAATTTTTTTCTCTTTCTCTCCTCGACATCAATTTAAACATTTTTATTTATTGGAACTGACTTTCAAACTATATATGAAATATTAAAAATATAGTCTGTTCCTTTGGTTTAGGCGGAACTAGATTTTCTATTTTAGTTACTTTTACCGACTGATCGAAGCTTTTGATCATTTTGTTCAGGAAAAGCCAACTTCAATGTATAAAAAAAGAGCTAAGGACAACTTATAAAAGTGAAAATTCCGGTTAGTTCCGCCTAATCGTTTGGAATAGACTGTATAAATATGTCATCTATGTGTACAAATATATTTGATAATATGTGCTTAATAACGATTTGTCATTTGATACATTTTATAACTCATTCTAAAACTTCTAGCTTGATGGAACTAAGGCAAAATAATTCCATAGCTACTGATATCTTATATATTAGTCAATGGAGTATATGATATATTACCATACAGTCAATATGAAATAAACATATTTAATATACCATGGCAATAAATACTGAATGCTTGCACGTTTGCAGTAAAATTGTAAGTTCTGAGATGATGAGATTATATGTAGAGGATAGAATATATTTGAATGTGAAAGTATCTTCCTCCTAATACGAATAAAATGTCAAACAAATGTTTTAGACACAAGGTGTAGCAATACAAATATTGCATAAAGCCGATGCAATTCCTGTTATGTGTAGATCCTTGTTATGTATCAAGAAGAAATCGTTTCCAATCACACTAAGTGAATTATTGGATTTGTCAACAACAAAAAAAGTCTTGACTTAAAAAATAAGGCAAAGTGAAGAAGGTATGGCATGCAGTGATTACATGAATTCGTCTATTACTAAACGTAGATCTGCCTATTACTTTTACAAATCTTTTTGTTTTGAGCTAGCAATAGCCGATTTCGACAAATTATTGAAGTGATGCACTTCTTTGGGCGCGTTTGTCGGAACGTGTAACGAAAGCGCGTTATGGACGCCAGATATGGAAATGTAATATACCCTTATCTCACGCCGAGCAATATATGTACACACCAGGTAGCTGTGCATAATATCACAAAAATTTCAATATGAAAACATTGAACAGGAAACAAATGCCTGTGAACAAATTAAATTTTGTATCAATTTTGTGGGACATCCCTCGTATTCATTTAACAATCATTTACAATGTAAAAAAATAATTTTAGACATTGAGCTTTGTGTTACTTTCGAGGTAAATTCACCCGCATTGTTTTGACAACCATCTTTAATGTAACAAAATGTTTTTTACATTGAGCTTGTGTTACTTTCAAGATAAATTTACCCGTATTGTTTTAACACTCGTTTTTAATGTAAGAAAATAATTTTTGACATTGAACTTTGTCTTAAATTTGAGATAAAATCACTCGCATTGTTTAAAAATAGATTTTATTGTACGAAAATATTTTTTTTACTAGGGGCCTCGGCCCGGCTACGCCGGTCTTCTCCCCTACGTTGTTAAAACTCGTCGCTTCGCGACTCGTTTTAATATAATAAGTTAATTCACCTTAAATACTTAATTAGTTTTCTTCTGTCAAGAAATTCGTTCAATATGTGAAATATCGTCACATTTTAAATTGCAAAAAAATTGACAGCTGTCATCTTTTGAAATCTTGTAAGCATATTTTTGCATCAAAATGATCCAATAATGGCCCAGATTTTTTGAAATATGTTTTCTGATGCCTCAAAATGTTATCTCGCACGTCAAAAAAAGCTATCTTGAACCATTATCACCACTTAACACTTTGATTAACCCTGAAATTTTTAATATATATAAATCTTTTTTTAACACTATTTTATGGAAATTCGCCCTGCAAATGTCTTAAACTTTATCGTTAATTCACCTTCAATCCTTAATTAGTATCCTTCTGTCAAGAAACACGTTCAAAATGTGAAATCTCGTCCCATTTTAAAATGCAAAAAATTTGACAGCTGTCTCCTTTTGAAACCTTGTAAGCATATTTTTGCCTCAAAATGCTCAAATAATGGCCCAGATTCTTTGAAAACCGTTTTCTGATACCTCAAAATATTATCTCGCACGTCCAAAAAGCTATCCTGAACCATTATTACCATTTAACACTTTTTCTTTTTTTAAAATTTATTATTTGGCCTAAGTTGCTGAGACTATTGGCCAATTTAACAATTTGATTCTCGCAAAATATTCTGGACCGGCCGTCTTGTATTAAGAATATTTTTGAATTATCGTCTGATAAAACCTGTCCGTGCCGATCAATGGTGACTTTGATTCGACACGGATTCGAGGAAAAAAATGCATGATATTTATCAATATAAATAAATAAGCACTAAAAAAATATCACCCGGATAAGACGGCGGTCATTTTCCTCTCTCCGCGTTACCGGAAAAATGAAGATATACCAGAAGTTGAATAGAACATACATACCACACTTGTACAATATAATAGTAGATTGAACTTTGTCCTAATTTCAAGATAAATTCACCTGCATTGTTTAAAAATCGTTTTTAATGTAAGAAAATTATTTTTTACTTTAAGTTTTGTGTAAATTTTGAAGTAAATTCAGCCGCACTGTTCAAAAACCGTATTTAATGTAAGAAAATGATTTCTGATATTAAGTTTTGGAAAAAGCTTTGTGTTAATTTCAAGGTAAATTTACCCGTATTGTTTTAACAATACTTTTTAAAGAAAATTTGATTTTTCTTCAGGCATACATATGTCCAATTGTGCCGCACCATGGGTCCAAGATCTGTATATCTTTGCCAAATCTAAACTCTTCAGGTTCCGGTGTTTGACCTCAATTTCTACCAGACAGATATAGGGTTTTTAGTCATACCTACGAAATATCCAAAATAATAATCAATAAAAATCAAATTGTGTAGGTACATATTTTATGTTTTTAACCGTTATTTAAAAGTATCCTGTTATTTATTACGATTAGCAGCAGAAGCGGATTTAACGGCGGGCGCACCGGGCGCACGCCCGGGTCCCCGACCTCTAAAGGGCCCCGCAAAAATCAAATTTTACACTTTTTTCTAATTGAGGGGCCTAATATTCTTACTGCGCTCGGGGCCTTAATTGACCTAAATCCGCCACTGATTAGCAGGCACATGAACATTTACAGTATTACAACATTGTTGGCAAAATTGTGTTTAAAATATTTTTAATTCACGTTAATAATATTCCAGTGGTAACCTAAAAACACCTCATAATTAAAAATTTCATCAGAAAACAATAAAAACATTTACAACTTTTACATAAAATTGATTTATAATAAAAGTGCAAATTTATATTTTTTATACAAAAGTGCATAGTGTGTAAAGAAATAACTATGTAAGAAGCATTGTTATTCTGACAGATGAAAGAGAATCTGTATGTTGTCACGCGTATCGCTCGTGGAAAGTGAAATCAAGCTTTTTATTTTTCTTGTTGGCGCCTAAGGTAATAACTTTTAAAATATTCAATGATTATTCACTCACACAGAATTTTGAATAGGAATATTTAAGATTCGAATAACAAAGTAAAATGAAAAGTTACTGAACTTCTATAGGTCAGCGTTTCTCAAAGTATGGGCCGCGTACCAATGCTCTTCTCTAATCCTTTACTAGGCTTCTTCACAGAGGCGTGTTTTATCTTCTTGGGGCCGTAGAAAAAGTGAATTTGTGGGCCCCATGTTCCAGTGTAACTTTGATAATAGTGAGAGCCGAAGTTATAGTCAGCACAATTAAAGATTCTGTGAGACACAAAACAATATTTTCATTCCACATCCTCTTATCTTTAAGTGAGTTTCACAAAGTTAAATTGTCGATAGTTCAATATATATTTTATTCCACGACTATATAGATATACGTTCATTACAGACGTGTCAGTGATTAGTAAATGTTCCCAACTCCTTTTTATTACACATCAGTGACCTGTTACGTAATGAGCTCATTACATAACAGGTTCAAGCAGCAATGGACGACCGTTACTAGGCAACGTAATAAATAGGTTGAAAGTATATGTCAAATTATTGTTAGTTTGTAAAGGAAACAGGATTAAAATTAAATAATATAATTAAAGTTATCGAATTTTGCAAATATACTTTTTGACAGTATTATTATTTTAATTGAATTTACATTCTGTATGACACGTACATAATCGTACAAAGCAACGTAATAAATATGTTGAAAGCAAATGTCAAATTAAGATTACTTTTTAAAAGGGAGCTTAAAACTTAAATAAGTTATAGTCGTAGAAAAAGCATAGTATGAAACCTGCATGGAATGGTCATTTCACACGAGTATGAAAGCACAGGATGGAGCCACGAGCGCAGGCGTGTAGCGAAATACATACGAGACATTATTCTATGCTCGTTGCATAATATACTATTAGTGTATTATTATATATTTGGATAGAGCTTTTGAAAGGTATAACTATTACTTATATTTTATAAAATTATATTTTTATAACGATTTAAAAGTAAAATATTTATATTTACAAGTGGTCAAGTGCCTTCCAATTTGATTTAAACACTTTCGTATTTCACGGGAAGTTCACTGGGACATTTTTTTTAGAAAAAGTCTCTAAAGGCTGTTTTATATTATATTTTTCACTACACATTCAAACTTCTGAAGCGATTCAAACTTCTAAATCTTTTTTCTAGTAGTTCTGTAGTATAAGTACAGAAAGAGATATTTAGCACATTATATTATTTGTTACTTCTCATTACCAACCGAACAATTACGAGGGATGTTTCTTAAATTCTGGGAATTGTGCTATAATTAAATTACGTAGAACTTATAGGCAATGTTATTGGTGCCAGACAAGTCTTGACATGTTTATGCAACTATCTAGTGCAATATTGTTCAGTCTGATTTAGGTGTTCGACTGATATAGACGCGTTTTCATAGCACTGTTTTTGTAACCATGGAAGACGCAGCAAAATCTCAAAGAGCAATAATTTTTTTTTTTTTGTGGAAAGTAGGTGTGTAAACATCAGAAATTATTCAGCGTCTGCAAGGAGTATTTGGTGAGTCTGGAGAATCCAAAAGTACTGTTTATTGGTGGATCGATCGTTTTAAAACCGGTAGAACATCACTAGAAGACGATCCACGCAGTGGGCGCTTAAGCACGTCGGTAAATGAAAGAAACATTACTGCCGTCGAAGACCTACTGAAAGAGGACAGGCGAATGACTATTCGTCAAATTAGTGTGCGCCTAGGGATAGGTACACGACAAGTTCAAGACATCTTGCATGATTGTTTGGGCGTTAGCAAGGTGTCGCCGCGCTGGGTGCCAAGGCTGTTGGGACCAGAACAGAAACTCAATTTCAAAATTCTTTGAGGACGGCTTAAAAAAATTAGTTTATCGTTGGGATAAATGTATTCAGTTAAATGGGGATTATGTTGAAAAACTACATTGTAATATTGGCGAAAATTAACAAAATAATAAAAATTATAGCTAAATTCCCAGAACTTTGGAAACATCCCTCGTAGATGTGACAGATACAAGTTTGGTTTTCAACCTATTTATAAATATCGTTGAATTAGGTATATAATCCAGATATTATTAAAATATGAAGATGCCGCGAGGACGTAGCAGGAGCAGGACGACCGTGTTAGGATAACAAGTTGTTTTATTTTGCAATTAAATTTTGTAGTTGCCGCGAATACGCGACAAGATCAGGACAGCCGTATTAGGATCAGGAATACGCAAAAAAATGCTTAAGAAAAAACTGTAATGTAGAATAAAACAATTAGCATATCATCACATTTCAGATTGAGTTTGTCATAATTTGTTCTGTCCAACATCTATTTCGACGAAAGCAACTCATCGTCTAACACTGATTTGCTTGGACACTAGGCGATCAGATCGAAGCTCATTATCCTCAGTTTCTCGTCCTTTCGAAAGCATTTTATGCCACTCAAAGACTTAAGTATAAGTAATAATCATTACCAAATGCATTATTCGCACGTTTCAGTAAGTTTTATAAAAAACATTTAAAAATTAAGTAAGAAATTCTCTTATTAAAAATAAAATGTTACGTGTTAATTAATATTATGCAAAATAAAATGTGGTAAACATGTTTTCTACGACAAATGTTGCAAAGATTGATCTACTTTTTGGAATTATACAACTAACATACTTTGCAAAGATATTTCAGTTTTGGTTGAAACATTTTTGGAACTTAGTTCACAAAATTATTTAATCATCATTTATTGTTTCTTTTCTAACTCCTCTGTCAGTTTAGATAAAATTTGATTTGTGAAAATAATGATGATTATTCTGTTTAGTTCACATCTACCTATATATATAATTTTGAATTTTCAACTTCAGTACATATCCTATGCTTCAAGGTAACCGCAGTTGCACTTGAAGGTGTTATAATCTAATTATAATATTTTCAAGTTTATAACAACTGTCTTAACCTACACCTTGGTGTTACAAACATATTAGTGTCAAAATGAACCACTGTGCACCTAAAAATAAGATCATTTGGTTAGGTTGAGTTAGTACAAAAATCCAGCATTGTTTTTCAGTTAATTTGTGAGGTGTTATCGTCGATAATCATTGAACTGGCCGTTTCATTTTCGAGAATCGTGAACAGAAGAACAGTACTTGGAATTTTTGCGAAATTATTTACAAGGACAGTTAGATGGTCCTTTAAACATAAGAAGTGCTAGGTCCTATTAGTAAGATGGAGCTCCTCCACATTTTGCTTGTGAGTTCATGCAATAGTTAAATGAAACTTTTCCAGGACAATCGATTGATAGTGGGGGTCCTATTATTGGCAGTCAAGATCTCCAGACCTCACACCATTAGACTTTTTTGTGGAGATGGTTGAAAAGTCAGGTGTATGAAACAAAAATAAACAATCGTGGTGGACTAATTCGTAGTATTTTGAATGCTTCAGCTTGCATATAGGAACATCAAGTTGTCCTCAGTAGAGCAACACGCTTTTGTTCGCAAAAGAGCCAGAAAATGTCTAGGGATCCATGGTGACATTTTTGAAAACTTCTTGTAGATTAAACTTTTAAGTAGATATTGTAATTTTCGACACTGGTTGACTGTAAAAATATGCTAACCATTTGGTTAAATTTAATCTTTTAAGACTATGTAATTCGAAAACAAATAAGAATCGGGTTAGACTATTTGGGTTTTTTAGTCATACTTATATGTAGTATACATACCCGGAGTTTGGCATTTTCTCCCGAATTACCTGCATATCTATGTAAATTTTATTAGGTGTAGAACATATGAAACATTACTGCTTTTACTCTATATTTCAACTACGAGCCCTGTCCACTTTCAGTTGGCCTAGCTATGAAATTTTCAGTTTCTTTAGAAATTATTAAATAATAAGTAAAAGTAAATGTTGCTTTGTACATTTTTTGACAATATAATCATATTAGAAACAAAGGGGTCAAAATTTGATTATATAAATATAAATAAAAATAATATTCGTAAAACAAACGTTTTTTTTGTGAGTTCATGTATTCTTGTACTGTATATAAAATAACTGGGTTTTTGCGGTAGCTATGCATAGTAGACATTGGAAAACAAAGTTTGTTTATTGACTGTGATGTATTAAAAGTGTTAAGTCTAAATAATTTTAAAACATGGGCAGAGGCAAAGCTACTGATGAAAAAATTCGGTTAATCATTGTGAACTTAGCAAAAACAGGAAAAACCAATTCCGAAATCGGAAAATTATTAGGTTTAGCAAGATACAGTATTAGAAATATTGTAAAATTGTACAAAACAAGTGGTTCAGTTGCCCCAAAGCCACAGTACGTGAAGAAAACTACACTGACGGTCAATGACAAACGTGCATTGAAAAGAATTATTAAGGATAACAGACGTGCTAACTACAGTCAATTGAGTGTACTGTGGAGCGATGTTGTTGGAAGACGTGTTTCAAGGTCTTTATATCATAAGGAAGCTAAAAAATTAGGATTTGGAACCTATAAGGTAATATTTTTTTAATCGGACTCTTAAATGTATATTTACAGAAATTTATAAAACTTTCTTAGGCCAAGACAAAACCATTGTTGACGTCTAAGCAAAAGAAGAACAGGTTGAAATGGGCAAGAGAACATAAAATATTAAATTGTGAAAAGTGGAACAGCGTGCGATGGAGCGATGAGTCTAGGTTTGAAGTCTGTGTAGGGGATAACCGGAGCAGAGTTGTTCGTCAGAAACATGAAGCATATCATCCCGATTGCTTGGAAAGGAAGGTGAAATTTCCAGCATCTGTCATGGTGTGGGGTTCAATGTCTGCAAGAGGTGTAGGAAAACTTGACTTTATCGATGGCATTGTTAACACAGCCAAATATTTAAGTATTTTAGAGGAGTCTCTGTTGCAAACTATGGAACATGCATTAATCTCTGGGGAGGATTTTATTTTTCAACAAGATGGAGCCGCTTGCCATACGTCAAAAAAATCTTTGAAATGGTTCCGTGATCATTCTATTCCACTTTTAGAGTGGGTTTCAAGTAGCCCAGACTTATCCCCCATCGAGACACTTTGGCACGAAATGAAAAAACGATTGCGTATAACACCGGCTAGAACAATTCCAGAATTAAGACTAAAGCTTCAAGAAATATGGGATAATTGTACTCCTCAACAATGCCAAGACCTTGTAGATAATATGCCTAGAAGAATTAATGCCGTTATAAAAATGAAAGGTGACGTTACCCAGTGGTAACTTCTGAAATAGGTTTCCAAGTTAATGGCTTTCCAATGGAAATATTATTTTTTTCTTATTAATTTACTTTAATAGTTGTAAATATTAATCGTAAATCTCTAAAATGTTTAATTGAAAATAAAATATTACCTAGATTTCATAAGCTATTCGCATTCTGTAAATTGAACACCAATAAGTAAAAATTTCGTAGCTGGACCAACTGATAGTGGACAGGGCTCGTATTGTACATTTCTAATCGTTCATCGTTTTTTGTTAAGAGTAAAATATTTCTTGACATTCCTCATACCAATCTTCTTCTTCTTTGAGCACTATCAGTCGGGTTGATTTTTGGTCTCATTTACCATTTCTCATTTACCATTCTGCCTTCATTATTAGGTTTCATATTAAACATAAATCTTTTTTAGATGGTTAACTACTTATTCCACTGCTTTTCTGACTCTTTTTTTGTCGCCTTTCCATCTAGTAGCAAGTAGTTCAATTCACCTTTCCATGTGTTAGGCCTCCACTAATTAGTACTCATCATCATCTGTATACCGTCTAGGGTTAATTTATCCATATTACTTTTTTCCTAATCTTCGTGACGATCAGTGGCTGTTTTCCTCCACCGCTGTTCGGCACTTTTTGATAAGTTGCCACGTAAATTTAAGTCTTGTTTAGTATAATATAATTAACGACAATTAGAATGCTTACATAAAAACCTGATAAGCGCAATGTTCCTTTATAAATCTTCTGTTTAAAATTCTTTGGCATGGTAGTACCAATGTTATTTCCATAAATGCGAACTTCAGAAAACAAAATGTTTAAATTCTTATTCAAAACAGGAAGAGAAATTCATCCAGGATTTAAAAATAACATGAAAACATCAACAATTAGTATGTACAAGTACGTGAGATGACATCACAAAATATGTTCGAAACTTGGTGCTTTCTGATTTCTTTTTACTTTTCAAACTTATCATTCATTTCTTAATCAGCATGATAGCGATATGAATAACGATATTAAAATAAAGAAGCGAAAGTGAAGATCCGGAAACTTTAGAGAAATTTCTTTATCAAGGTCATACACCTCGGGCCATCTTGTGAGATTTCTTTCATCTCGTTGTGAACACGCCTTTAACATTTTGACAGTTAAATATATTTGTATTATATTTTAAATGAGTTTATGCACGATAATATAAATATGTTTTGCATTTTGGATTGTTTTCTTAAGAGGTTAATATCAATATTGAATTAAATTCATTATTTTTTTGACAGTGAAAAAATATCTTTTTAGACTGTGCAGTGGAAAGCAGATGTCAGTGAGAGTTTGTTTAAACTATAGACATGGGTGTTATAATACTGGATATTTCTGGTTATGAGTTGCCTTTGAACAATTATCATCGTTCGCTAATGCAGTCACCACCAACAGGTTGGAGTACGACCCGCGTGCGCATTTTTTTTGCATCTACGGTTGAATGTCTGCTTGGATGGTTGTTGTACGAATGGTATAATATGCAAGAGCGTCGTACTTCAGTCTATCGGGGAATGCATTGATATGCTAGGATATAAAAACGGATTAATATTCTTTTGCGAAATAAAACAGAAGGTATATTAGTTCGGTTTTTTGTAACGGAAAAATTTGGTCAGTCATTACGAGGGCAGGATAAAAATTGTTGTGAATCAAAATTAAAGATTTTTTGTTGTTGTGGAGGTCAGCATAATATTGTCCATTAATTGTTTGGCCTTTTGGTGGAAGTCGATGTATAAGATCATTTTCATGTCCCAAAAATGAATAACGTGATATTTCCGGCTGATGGGCCATATTTGCCTTCTATGGAGCCGAGAAACCACAGTGAATCATTTTTTTTTTTTTGGACTGTTCCTTAGTTTTTGGAGTGTAATAATGAATATATGAAGCCATGGTCATAAAGCAATGCAAAAAATCCACCAGATTTTTGTTAAACTTATTCAAACCAGCTTGAGAAAGTTGAGTTTGTTTACAGCAGAGAGCAAACGCGGACCCATCTTGCGGATAGCTTCTGCATATCAAATTCCTGGGTTAAAATAAAGTACGTGATTCAACTATCTTTGCTATCTCCGACAACTTTAGTCGTTGGTCATTTAAAACGACAAAATGGAGTCTGTCAACAATTTCCAGTGTTTTGGCTGTTTTTGGACGTCCGTTACGGTGATCATCTTTGATACTGGTTCTTCCTCTCTTCAACTCAATCACCCAGCGATACCTTTCGCCGACAATTATTTTCTTAAAAGATTCTTAATGACTGCGATAATCAAAATTTAAAATTTTTTAAACTAAACTTGACTTTTTCTTGTTTCTGTGAAAATCAAACTAAATGTCAGAATACAATTTTATTGACAATATACTGACAGAATATAACATCACATATCAAGTTTCACCAGTGCGATCTATACCTAGAAGTTCGCATTATTTTTGATCCCATCCTCGCAGAACTGAGGCGCATATAATGGTGGTAGTAAAAATAAAAACGCAATGTTTGCTGGTATAGTTTGTTTTCTTGGGTTAAGCGTCCAGCTTGACGTTTTAATCGATTTTATTACACCTGTATGGCAAATGAATGGCAAAAAGAAATATATACTACCTTTGTCGATTTCGAAAAAGCCTTTGATAGTGTAAACAGATATAAGATGTGGTTAATTTTGGGAAAATATGGAATACGAGAGAAATATATATCTATAATAAAGTTATTATACGAAGTGTATAACCTTCGTATAATAACTTTATTATAGCAAGAATCGAGCGAATAAGGGAGGTAAATTAACACAAGAAATCGACATAAACGGCGGGTGCACTACAGACTACAGACATATAGAAAAGCACAAAATACATTTAACAATAACAGAACAAGAACCAGTTAGGAGGACTATAAAAAATAAGAAATGGAAATGGATAGGATACACATTAAGAAAACCAATGGAAAACATAGCAAGACAAGCAATAGGGATTAATCCAAAAGGGAAACGGAAAACTGAAAGACCGACAGAGACATGAAAAAGAAGCATAAACAGGAAATATGCAGACATTGGAATGACCTGGAATGAAATTAAAAGGAAAGCAAAGGATAGAGAAAAGTGGAGAGAAATCGTTGAAAAAATATGTGTAAATGATAATTAATAACTGAAACATCAACTGCACAGTATCCTCTTCCTGCTTAAGTTTTAAACCCACAGATTAGTTTGCAGCATTTCTCCATGCTTCCCTGTTCTCACTTAATCACTTTTTTCATATCTTCCATTATCTGTTTCATGTACTCTACTGTACCTTGGTCTACTCCTACTGTCCTTTTCCTCGACTTCTTCGTATCTAATAATATGTCCAGTCCGTACATCTTTTCTCTTCTGAAACATTCTTCACAGGCATGGTTCCTCGTCCATTTTCTGCAATACTTCTTCGTTAGTTACTATCGTTTGTTCTATCTACCAATAGGATTTTCAACAGTCTTCGATAGCCCCATATTTTGAATGCTTCCGCTTCTTTTTTCTTTACTCAAGTTTCATTCTTGTACAGTAAAATGCTCGAAACAAAGGTTTTGATCAGAGTTTTCCTTATTATTTTATTAATGTTGTTAGATGTGAAAATTCTCTTTTTTGGCTCAGTTTCAGAATGTGAAAATTTCTAAGTGATGTCAGATATTTGAACCCGTGTCCCTATTCTCCTTGAGCGCAGAATATATATGAAAAATTTTTAGTGTAGAGTACTTGTAAAATAGTATTGTATAGCTCTTACAAAATAAATGTAGTGTAGAATGACCTGCTCATAAGGGTGTAAGAGGAGTTATAAATCGCCATCGGAAATCTGTAAATATCTATTGAGTGCACACAGTTTCGGCTGTTTGAAATTTGTTATTATTAGAATTACTATTGATTATAACTTTAATTGTATAATTTTATTTTATTTTTGTATTTTATGAATACCATTTCTCTAAAAATTTACACTGTTTATTTCTTCAAAATAATATTAGTGAATGCACTTATGACACGTGTTGAGTAGCTACGTAATTCTTTTCACGTCGTTGTATATTTTTTTCAGGTGTCTACAATTTCCCGGATATATACAAAAGGAAATGGTCAAAATTTTACTTCCTTAATAAGAGGAAACCATTATGAAAACAAACAATAATTTATTTTATGAATAAATGGATAAAAGATAAAAAATATATGAAACTTTAGTGATAAGAGAATTTTGTCTCTTAGAGCGGCATTTCATAAAGTTTTTAAACTCTGGATCCCTTCCAATGACCCCCATGAGTGTTTTTGGTATACAAAACATTTCAAATATAATCTTGGGGTCTTGGGGGAACCCTTTAAAAAGTTTTAGGTACCACGGACTACACTTTGAGAAACACTGACTTCACCGGGTGCCAGTCAAACCTTGAACCTTAGTTTTGTCTGCGGATAAATTTGTCTACTGTCGTTTATTTTGGAATTTTTATAATTATATTCTAGAATAGTAGGTATTAATGTAATAATATAGATAATTTCAAATTTTCGGGCCTTAAAATTTAAAATTTCAAAATAACGTCGAAGATCCAAGCTTCAGAAGCAACGCTTTTTGAAGCTCCTCCATTCTGTTGCCAATTTCGCTTTGATACGGTTCACATTTCAGAGCCATTATTATAAAATATACTAAATGTATGTTTGGTAAAACCACAGTATATATAGTAGTTTCACTTGTTGTTGGCTTGTTTGAAGTTAAGGGAGCAAATTTTCATGACCTTGGCTTGGCTAGGACGGTATAGACTATTACGCATATGGATACGGACGAAGCTTTACATGAGAATGGCTGAATGGAGCAGACTTAATAGGGGAAAATTGCTAAGCGATATGACATCTTGCGGAATTTTAAGCAACTTCAGAAACAGATATTCTATCGCGTTTTTTACATTGAGTTATATGAGATAAAAGTATATTTTTTCATTTTACTATAGTTTTGTTGTTATTATATTGTTATATTGTTACGTTTTGTTAAGTTTTATGTTATTTTATATTATTTTAAAGTCAGTTTTAAATTGTTTTTACTGGTATCAAGTGATAATTATATTAATTAACTGGTATCAAGTGAAAATAACCTTAAACTAAAATGGAAGACAAGACAAAAATCATGTCGAAGGCTGTATATTATTGCTGTGTACCTGAGTGTAATTCGTGGATTAAAAGAAATCTATTTCAACCTAAAAAATAACCTAACCGAAATAACCTAAAAGGACCATTTCAACCTAAAAAAATAATAAAAACATGCCTAAAATTATTCTTATTTATTAATATTTGATGTTATAATATTTCACTGATTACCTTGCATAAAAACACGTATTAATATTGTAGCAAAATTACAAAAACCACCAGTAAACACTAAAATTCACGTTATTGTCCATATGATTATACGTAATGAATGTCTATTTTGGAAGTTCCAAGTATGCCGCAACAGCGCTGCGATCTTAAAATATTTTCCCTATAAATAAGGTTGTAAAATTAAATTGGTTTGTAAACAAGACCATTGAAAATTTTGAAGATTTGCATTAAGCAGGAAATTAGTATTAATTATTATTTTTTAATATTATTTTTATTATTTTTTAATATTATTAAAAATAAAATTTTGAAAATTTTCGAAATTAGGCATGTTGCATTTAAGACTAAAAATGAATTTTGAAAACGCTACATATTTTTATTATTATTATTTTATGTAATACTAAAACTATTGCAAGTATTACAATAATAAAATAGAAAAATTACTTAAGGGAAGCTAAATTTTCCAAGGCGCAAAACTGTTTTTTGTAACTGGAATTTGAAATATTTAAAAATAGTTTTTTTTCTGGAGCCCAGGGGGCCCGTGTAATGTTTTTACAGCCTACCTTAATCACTTTAAAACAAAAAATTACAGCCTCCTGGAATTTTGATTGAATATCGTATTTGTTGCTGGCTGGTAATTATTAATTTATGGATACCCGTTATGTTTTTACAGCCTACCTTAATCACTTTAAAACAAAAAATTACAGCCTCCTGGAATTTTGATTGAATATCGTATTTGTTGCTGGCTGGTAATTATTAATTTATGGATACCCGTTATACATACAAATATTATTATTATTATTATTATTATTATTATTATTATTTATTTTCCAAATCATACATTATATACTAGCAAACGTCATATAATAATATACACATTGATGTACACATAATAATATACACAATAATATACACATCATATAGTAATATGCACATTGATGTTATCAATGAACAATAATAATTATTGATTTGTATGAGGTTTAGAAAAATAATAATACAGCCCCCATAATTATATTATTTAAATAATTGGGAATAAGCACATACATATAGTTGATAAATTGGGCAACTGCCACGAAGAACTCAAAGAGGTCTGTGTGTGGCTTTATTATTTATTACTTGTATATATAAAAAACGAGGGTTAAAGTTAACTAAATGAGTCGTAGTGACAAAAAAGGAATTTTTATGGAATAGTAGTATTATTCAATTTATATAGTTTTTAAATTTAAATTGTTTGATAAAGAAATAGAATAAACAAATAAATAAAAAATAAATTATTTTGAATAGGAAAAAGTGCAAATAAATTTTCTCATGTGTTTTTTAAAATTACTCTTATTAAGGTTAATTGAATTTATATTAATATACGTTTGAAAATCATTATACAAACTCGGTATTACAGCAATAAAACATTTTAAACCAGTGGTTTTATGTGCTCGTACAGGAATGGCTCGATCTCTATGCCTAGTGCAGTAATCATGAGATAATTTATTCGTATTAATAATATCTTGATTTTTTTCTACATATCTCATAATTGAATAGTAGTACAATTGCTGGAGAGTAAATATCTTAGTGTTGTTAAAAACTTGTATAGTGGAAGAGAGTTGTGGTATTTTGAGCATTCTTTTAATTATTAGTTTTTGTATTATACTAATTTTATCAATATATGTACTACTAGCACCACCCCAACCAATAATCCCATAAGAAAGTACTGATTGTACTAATCCATAGTAAAACATCTTTATTAAACTTGTTGGCATGAATTGTCTTAGTTTATATAAATATTTTCTCTCAATATAATTACTAAGTATATAAAAATTTGTAACTATTGACCCAAGACATGAACACTTATTAATTCTAGTTGAAAGCCAGTAAGACAAATTTCTCTATTTATTATTATTTGCATTTAAATAAGAATTATAAATATGTACGCTGCATATTTAACCATTTTCGTAAGAGTTATCTAACTAGATCCTAAGAGAAATCTTTCCCGGTTCTCGAGGCTGTCACACGCGCTAAACAATATGGAAATGTTGTATTTTACAATTATTATAATTGAAAGTAAAAGTATTGTCAATATTTAGAAAAAATTCATTATGCAAATATATTACTTATTACATTACTTATTACTAAGACAAAATTTAAGTAAACTAAGCAAAATAGATTTCTGCAAGAATGTTGCGAGGAGAAAAACAACAATGCATTATTTTCGGATTTTTACAGAACACCTAATGAGCATTGATAAGAATATAATGATGAATAGAACTGATACTTAACCGTTAAAGAATTGATGTAAGTGGCACCAAAAGTAACTTAAATGACAGTGCAATAGAAGAGAGAGAGATGGAAATGCTTTCTTTTTGTAATTTGACTGAAAATCTAGCACAGATAATCAAGACACGATATATAATGCTGGGTTTACATTTTACATATCGTCGGCTGAAAATAATAAGGTTGTATGTGACATTTTTTGTCAAATGCACTTTTCAATACTATAGAGTTGTATGTCACGTAACCTACTTGTTCCAATAATTTCCATAAGATAGGATTACCGGTGTCGGAGAAAAAAGCAGAAAACCATAGTTGTATGTCTTAAAAAACTTACAAAACATAGTTGTATGTTAAAACATACACCCTTGTATTTTAATTGTTCTTTTTTTTAATTCATAATTTATGGTTGTATGTTTGACATACAACATCTTTTATGTTAAATATAAAACATCTTTTTCGGGCACCTGGGTTACAAAAAATATTAAAAAGAATAAAACAAGGTCTTGAAGACTTGTTAAATATATTTAGAGACATTAAGGTTTCTACAAATAAAAATCCGTTACCAGAAAACAAGGTAATCGCTTTAAAATCTATGCTGGATTGGATGCCTACTATGGATAAATCTTATTATGAAACAATATTGCCAAGAAAGTAAATCTGAAGAAAATAATAAAAATACAATTTATTTCGTTTAATTTTTTTTTATTTCGAATGTTTCAGTTTCAGTTCAAATTATCTTAATTTATCTTAATTTTTTGTAAGATTAATGTTTAATTTGTTATTATTTTGCAAGCATATTGTTTAATTTGTGTTATTTAATCAAATAAAAATTTAATACGTAACTAACATTTCTTTTACCTTTTCTGGTACCTTTTTAACAATTTTCAGAAACCTAAAAACTGAAGCTTTACCTATAAACTGAATTTCCCCCCGATATTACTTTGAACTACAAAGCTGTATGTAACGTTAAGTTTCGTGTTTTTCTTAATCACAAAGTTGTATGTTCATTTTTCAAATTGTTAAAATGGTATCATTCATTTTTTTTTCAAAATAATGCGTTAATGACAATAACTTATCAATATATAGTTATTAAAAAAATGTCTTCCTTGTATTGTAAAGCTTTTGAAGCAAAATTTTTGAAGCTTGTTTTCTCAAATGTAGTACACTTTGATATACAACCTTATTATTTTCAGCCGACGATATAGCAAACGACCAGGGCTGGTCCTGGCGGAGGGTAAATGCATGCCATGTACGTGGCGGGCTGTTTTATGGGGGCGGCCAAAAGCGGCTCCAAGGCGGCTTTCGCGAGGTTACTTGTTAAATACAATTTGGAAGAAAATTTATTCGAAAATAATAAAATAAAAAAAGGCGTGTGCCTGGTTTTTTCAGGGCCGGCGAATGTGGGTTTGAACGGGGGAGTCTAAGTCCCAAGGATTGGCACTACAAACGACACCGAATAGATAGACTGGGAGCTCATGACAGTTTATAGTCTCCGATTCCATACAGCATGCCTTTTGGAGGAGAGTATACTTACCCTGTGGCAACAAAGAAAGGAGGGTACTAAACCTCTGCACGCTTTCCGGTTATATGGAAAATTGCATTTCCACTTGCAGAAAAATTTTGTATTTTTCTCTGATTTTATAATGATTGCCCTTTTATCAAAAGAAAGTTAAAACAAATTTAAAGTTTTAAAAATTATAGGCATGAGATTCGTTCCAAAGGGTCCCAAAGGGCTCAAACGGTCACGTGATCTTGTAATAAAAAAGGATAATTTTCCGCGTTTTCATGCAGCATGCCGATGAAAAGAATTAAAGTTTGTTGCGTAAAAACCCTATAACAAAACTTGCATGCGGCCCTCGTTGGCCCAAGAGTGGAAAATTTTGGAAAAGTTTTGTTATAATTTTAGTAGGATTTTAGGTGATAAAAAGTTTCACAAAATTTTTCCGAAATTTTCCACCCTTGGGCCAAGAGGGCCTTATGCCATTTTTTTAATAGGGGTTTTATAACAGAAACTTTAATTCATTTCATCGACATGCTGCATTAAAACGCGGAAAATCATATTTTTTTATTACAAGATCACGTGACCGTTTGAGCCCTTTGGAACCCTGCGAATCACAATCCTATAATCTTTAGTACTTTAAATTTGTTTTAACTTTCTTTTGATAAAAGGGCAACAATTATTTTATAAAGATGTTAACTTAAATAACGATATTCTAAGTTTATTGGAAACCAGAGCAATAAAATCTACGTTTTACGTTTTATTTCTAAGTTCTACGTCTACGTCAATTGGAAACCATCCTTAACTCTGTTGATAAATCATCAGTGTATCTAGAGAATTTGTTTCTCGGAGCTCAAAAATAATTATTATATTTACTTTCAGTTAAACTAAAAAGGAAAATAATTTGTTATAATTTCCGAATCGTGATTTTGTGGAAACAAATTTAATTTTAACATTGTAGTTTCATCTCGTATGAGAAAGTAAAGTGAAATTCAACTCTTGTAAAAAAATCTCACTTTTTTGAGGAGATTCACAAGAATATATTCAGAAGCTAGTAATTAAATATTATTATAACAACAATAGAATTATCTTATATAATATTTCCTTTATTTTTCAATGAGCCATGATAATGAAAGTATGTTAGTTATGTTATGAAATAATTAGCATTTAATTAATAAACAATGTATTTAAGAGTATTATAATTATGCGATTTCGAGATTTTGCGCAACTTCTGAAAAATGAAAAGATTAGCTTTGTGGATGGATAAATTAAATAGTAAATTTATGCTGCGCTACTGGAATCTGTGTTGACTCATTAATCTCAACTTAAACGTTAAACTGTAATTTAACTAATGAAATAATTCTATACCAGATGTAATAATTAAAATCTCGGAATGTCGACTTATTATTGCGGTAAAACATTATTGGATACATATTAACAAGATACAGACGGTGGTCCATAAGTTTTAGGTTCAAATTATAAAAATTAAAAACCGAGGAGTATATAAAAAGGTATCCGGAGAAAGAGATCCTAAACCAGTGCTGGAAAGAACTGGAAAGGAAAGAAGAAGAATGCAGTACTTTCTCAGGATGGGAAGAAAAAAGGAAAAGCTGGTATCAGTATTTCGGCCTCTCACTTAAGGAAGTAGGATGGAAGAGAGTTAGACAACAAAGCGTCATTGACGAAGTAGCACAGAAAATGAAAGACATATAAGACCAAGAAAGACGGGGAAGAATTAAAGAATCCAGATACGACAATATGTATGCCAAAATTTGGACAACACAAATACCAAAGTGCCTAATGGAAAAAAGAAATAGAGATAAGAAACGGACGGTAGCAAGATTTAGATTTGGAAACGAGGATAGAGACAACCAGTTCTGGAGAGAAGATGAAGAAAGAGTATGCAAAATGTGTCGGAGAGAAATGGAAACCATCGAGCACCTACTCCACAATTGTGACGAAGTCCGACCCAGAGGAGAAACACGAGAAGAAGTTTTAAAAGACACAGGATCAGGATGGACATGGATGAAGGAAATTTCGCAAATTTCGTTGATTCAACAAAAATGTAAATATAGCATATAGTGTAATGTAATAAAAAAAAATGTAGAATTCAAGCCGAAAGGCAGAATTTAATAAAATTTATTATATTATAAAAATTAAAAACACTAGATTTGAAACAAAATATGTATTTTATTCAAAACTAAGTGAGATATTTTAATTTCAAGCATTTATTTATTCTCAACCATTCTTTTATATACATTTTTAATCTTAAGTAAATAATAAGTGAGTTACTTCGTTTATAGATACCGCTCCATACAGTCCCCCAAATATCTTATTTAACATTGTCTTGAACAAAAAAGGAATGTTTTTAAACCAATTTATTTATACAGACTGTTGAATTCACCCGGTACATAGGTACATATAGGGATTTAACATGTAAAAACAGATATATGCAATTTTTTGCTTTCTTGTTGGTTACCCAGAAGAAAAAAAAATAAACATAAAAATTGTTCAGAATTTTATTTTGAATTTAATAAATTCATAATAACTAAATTTAATACTCATTAACATTAAATATTTATTTTTTTATGTTTATTTTTTCTACTGTAATTAACAAATTATTAAAAATAGTGTGCCACAAAAGTAAATAAAGTCTGTTCCAAACGATTAGGTGGAACTAGATTTTCAAATCTAGTAATTTTTACAGATTGATTGAAGCTTTTGATAATTTTATTTAGGAAAAGCCAAGTTCAATTTATAAAAAAATAGCTAATGACAACTTACAAAAATTAAAATTCCAGTTAGTTCCGCCTAATCGTTTGGAATAGCCTGTATATGCTGTTTTTTTTTTTTTTTTTTTTTAATTTAATGGCCGTTGCCATTAGCCAGTATATGCTGTTCACTTTTGTAAAAACAAACTAAGAGGAAATTTTGATTTCAATAGTTTGCACATTTGAAACTGTATGTTATGTTGGTATTAATAAAATCATAAAAAATGTCACTTTCTTAAAATGTCGATCCTTTTGACATATGTCATAATGAAAAATCTAAAATCTAAAGTCAATTTTACAGCGTAAGGAATATTTTTAGTTGACATTTAAAGTCGGTAATACACTATAAAAGTAACCAAAATAACCAGATCTAGTTTGCCCTTAGAAAAGTGAACAACATATAGCATATATTACAAAATGAGACAGATAATACTGTATTAAATTTTAATCCGTTTTTTATGCAATATGCATAAAAAACAACAATCTCGTACAACAAATTGTACGAGATTCAAAACGAAAAATGCGTCGTGTACAACAGGTTTTAGAGCTAGCGCAGATGACATGTTATTTGTCTGTGCGTTTTTTTTTTCTTCTAATATTAGGATAGGTCTATTGTAGACAATATGTTCTATTGCAAAGTTTCCCAAACTGTGCTCCGCGAGCGTGTACTAGTGCTCCGCGATCTACTAGTGTCGCTATATACAGGATGTTTGTTTAAACGCCGCACCTCGAATAACTCCTTTATTTTAAGAGATACAAAAAATTCAGAAGAAAAGTTAAACTATTTGTATCTCTTAAAATAAAGGAGTTATTCGAGGTGCGGCGTTTCAAACAAACAGCCTGTATATAGCATTGATAGTGCTCCGCGACGAATTCTTTTCGTTAAAAGTGCTCCGCGGCTTAAAAAGTTTGGGAAACTCTGTTCTATTGAATCTATTGAATATAATATTGAATCCTAAAAACTCGGAACTCTTGCAGGTTGCGGGTCTCTTAGTAAGAAGAGACTAATGCCACTGATTCAGCAACAGAACTGATTATTTTGTAGGTGAACAATTTGTTGCATAAATAAATACAATTTTGCACCTCAATTCCAGGAATTAAATTGTCACACCTCGTAAGTAGGAAATATATTCCGAGTTATTTACTAATAACATGCTTTTCAAATAGTTTTAGTTCCTCTTAATTCAAATCATATGGGAAATATTTGCTGCATAATTTTAATAAATTTCTATGAATGTTCTTTATTATTTTGCACAAATTAAAGTATTAAGAACGGTTTCGTGATGGTGAGTTAATTGTTTTGAAGAAATTGATGTAAGAAATGTGGGAATATGTTTGAAAAGTGTGGAAATTTAGGTCAAATTTCCGAAGATTTAATGATTTTGTATCGTGTTGGGAAATTCGTAGCTGAAGAGTTAATGATGATAGAAAATTATTTCTTGTTTTTCTCCTTTAATGAAACTTCAACAAATATGATTTATTACAATTTGCAAAACAAACTGAAAGGCAGACAAATGGACAGATAAATATTAGTGATGGTATATAAGGGTTTCTTGGTAGGAGTACCAATTGCTATTGTTAGAATATGATATAGTAAGAATTAAAATTTACGATGTATTAGACAGGGTTGTTTACTATCTCTATTAATTTCCATCCTGTTTTCGGAAACAGTCTTTAAACTGGAAACTTTATAAACAGTCGGAAACTTTAGAAAAGCTATTCAGATCATGTTAAAGATCTTTTGAAACTGGAATTAGATGAATGTTATCAAGAGTGGAATGACATATTGAACACCAACTTGCTGTAGGATAAGGGTAGGGGTGGATTTACCATGACGCTAATGGTGCTATCAGTGTAGGGTCCCGGAACACTATGGGAGCCCCAAAAGTGCCTGTCAAAACGTCTTTCGAAATCATACATACATGTAAAAGTATGTGCAATATTTAGGCATATATAACGCAGGGCGGTATAAGTGCTTTGTCTTACATCTTTATTTTTTATAATTTTTCAAAATAATTTCCATTACACTCTGTACCAGGCATGTGCAACCTACGGCCCGCGGGCTGGATCCGGCTCGTCACCTTATTTTGTCCGGCTCGCGATAACTATCCAAAATCCCATTGACTCTGGCCCGCGAGTTTATCTTTGTTTTCAGAGATCAAATGCAGTTAAAGGGTTAATGTTGATGTGGAACAAGCGCCACTTTCTCTGCATATGTAACTACTTGAGCTACAGGAGAACTCAGATTTGAAGTAAAACATATCACTAATTGAGTTTTATAAGAAATATTTCCCAGTTGACAAATTTCCGAAACTCACAGCTTTTGCTCAGAAGAGAATTACGCTCTTTGGAAGTACTTACAAATGTGACAGTTATTTTCTAGGATGAGGTTCGTTAAATCGAAAACAAGAACGCGAATAACGGATTCGCACCTAGAAAACACGTTGCGTGTTGCTACATCAGTTGTTTCCCCAAATATTGACAAACTTGTGTGCAATATGAAGTCCCAACCATCCCACTAAAATTAAATAAACATGTTGTTCTTATTTAACAATATTTATGCATTTTAATGACAAATAAAGACAAATTGTTGGCATGGGGAGAGACCATTTTTGGAGGTGTGGAATGGACATAAGAGAAGCAGAGAGAAAGAGAAACGGAGGAACAAATATAGTAGAAAAATTGAGAAGGAGGGATAAGGAGATACAGGAACAGGAAAGAATAGACAGAACAGACAAATCGCCGTGAAAAGATATAAAGAGATAAGATTGATAGGAATACCGAGATACCTGAAAGGGAAAAGAGGAAGATCAGGGGGTAGAGTCAAGAGGATAGCGAGGTTAATATGCTGCAACGAAGAGAGGAACAACAGATACTGGGCAAAGCCAGAGGACAGGCTATGTAGAATGTGCAAGGAAGAAGAAGAAACCTTGGAGCATTTAGCGAAGAGATGCAGAAAGATGGCAGTCTGGGAAGAAGAGATAAAGGAACTGATGAGTGAGGAAGGCAAGGGAGAAATATGGGTGACAGAACTAGAGGCAAAAAGGAAGAAGGTAAGAGAGAGAAACCGGGAGGAGAATAGGAAGAAAGAGAGGGACACTGGAAGATGAACAAAGAAATGTTGAGTGAGGAATGCAAGGAAGAAAGATGGGCGAGAGAACTGGAGGAAAGAAGGAAGGAGATCAGAAAGGGAAGCCGGAATGAGAATAGGAAGAAAGAGGGGAGCACTGGAGGAAAAACAAAGAAATGTGATTAAAAAAAAATTGTAAATTATCCATTGTACGTTATATTATTTATTTTTATTTTATTTTTTTATAATGGTTAATACCGCAAGGCCTAGGGAAAATAAAGAATATTCCTCTAATTTGTAATATGTACTTTTATATTGCTGTGCCGCGAAAATTCATTTGACTTTTTACTGGTTCACGAAAAATTATTTAAAATTTCACCGATCCATGATTGAAAAAAGATTATAAAAGGCTGATATAGAGTGATTGACTTTAAAAATAGAATTGTATACGTTAAAAGATTTAACTATCCAAATAACTGATTGTTGTTTTCTGGGTATTGTTTTGACAAAGGACACGCACTTTCCCTGCATCAGCAATGCACGATGCATTCCTAATTGTCAGTAAAAGTAAAAACCTTGATCGAATACTGACTGTATGTAAAGTTCAAAAGAATATATTAACCATTGGAAATTCCTTGTGCGTGCTCTGTGAGCTTGGCTTTAACATCGCTGCAAGTCCTCAACCTTTTAGAGAATCTTCAAGGATTATTTCACTGATATTATTTAGTTATTTACATATTTGGCATTTATAGATGCTACAGAACAAAAAGAGAATGTAAATTGCCATATTTGGTTTTTGATATTTACAAATAAGATCTCTTCCGTATTTTCTTGTTGATAATATATTGGCATATTAGGGTGGGCCACAGTAGCGTTAGTCATAGTTGACAAGAGAAGACAAGCGAAAATAAAACGTCTTTTGGAGGTTCGATGGGCCCCTAAATGGCGTGCCCCTCGCAGTTGCGGGCTCAGAGTTACGCCACTGATGGGCCATAATAAAGGTTAAAACACGCAAGTATTTTTTAAACTATTTTATTCTTTTCTTTCTAATTTAAAAGATCATATCACTTAGAATTAAGTCTCACTCTGTTCTCTCTATGTCTACCAGATATGGAGAATGTCATGCAAAAAGGACAAGAAGGAGGAGTGGTGGTAGGCAAGGAAAGGCTTACTAGCTTATGTGGACGACATGGTTATGCTTGCAACGAAAGAAAAAAAATGCAGGGAATGTTGAAAACATTTAAAAAATATTTAAGGAAAAAACAGCTTACTTTAAATGCAGTAAAATCGAAAATCATGATCGTTCGGAAGGAAGGAAAAAAGTAGAAAAATGGATGTGGGGAGAAGAGAAAATAGATTAAAGTAAAAGAATATAACTATCTAGGCTACCAATTTAGAAGAAACGGAAGATCAGAAGCTCATAGGAGACTATTAAACAAAAAGGCCATGGTAGCCCTATGCAAGTATGGAATATAGAAAAAAGAAAATTCAACAGAATACGTATGCTCATGTACGAAGCATGCGTAGTTCAGTGCACTGACTAAAAATATAATAATGTATAGAGCAGAAGTATGGGGATGGGCGGAAAGAGAACAATTGGAAATAGTACAAATAAAATACCACAAATAAATATTGGGGTTAGATATGAATACACTAATATACATTGTGCTGGAGGAAACAAAAATGAAGAAAATAAAAATAGATGCAGTCAGAAAAGCCATTAAATGCGATGGGAATGTAATTAGACAAACGGACGAAGAAATTTTGTATGAATGCTGGAGGGAAATGGAAAATGGATCAACAAGGAAAGCGAATACTGAGATAAGAAAAGGAGATGAAGGAAATGTATGAATATTGTGGTTATCCAACAACAGCGGTAAGGCTACAAAGAATGAATGAACAGGAACTGGGGCATGAGGTGTCACATGATTGACATTCAACAAACGGAGATGGAAACAAAAATAAAAGAGTCAACGTATAAATATAAAATATGAAAAGACCTGGGCGCTGAGCAAACCATAATATTTGACAGGAGTAGAGAGTAGGGAGAAGAAAAAATGATAGCGAGATTTAGATGTAGAAATGAGACGTAAAATAAAACTTATAGAATGTGCAAAAAAGGTAAAGAGATGATCGATTGTTGGAATAATGTGGAGAAACAGGAAGAGGGTATGAATGGATGAAAGAAGTGAAGAACAGGAGAGAGGAAATTCAGGAAAGGGGTCAACGTCATCAATAAAAAGAGAAGGAGAGTGGATTTTAAGCCGAAAATCGAAAATTAAAATTATTCTAAAATATTTAATAATACAAATATTTAATCTATCACTTAGAATTTATCAGTGAGTTCTAAATTATCAATTTTGCCTCGGCAACTTTTTCTGACTTTTGGCCTTTCAATTAATCTTTTCCAGTCTGCCGTGTCCTTGGCTACTTAAGAAAAAATCATGAAGTGGCGCAATCCAGGATTTCCTCCTCTACGAACATATTTTGATCAAGCTTCAGCGGGCAAGATAATGACCATAGTTTTTTGAGATGCCGAAGAAATTTTACTTGTTGGTTAATATAATACAACATTATTTCCAAAATTTCGTGATTGCATTAAAGAAAAAAGATCAGAAAAATTGCCCCGCGGAATTCTATTTCATCAGAATAACGCTGTGGTTAAGTTATGCAACATCCACCCCCGATGAGCTCTTATAATAATAATAATTCAGCACTATAGGCTTAGAAGGTCAAGGGCTTATTGAGCAACTGTTCTTCGTCTGTCTGTCGCCTTCTCCTCCAAGTTCTTGACACCTATTTTTTTCAGGTTTTTCTCGACCGTCTTAAACCATCTTTCCTTTTGATAGTTTGGACAGTTCCTCCTCTTTTTGGGAGTTATTACTCTTTAAAGGACTATTTTTCTCATTCTATCTACTGATAGACGTCTCACGTGCCTTAATCACCTTAGTGTTTGCCCTATAATCTAGCTCTTAGTGATTTTTATTTATGGAAATCAAAAGAAAAGTCTCCCGGGAACCAAATTTGATAGCGAAGACGCTGTTTTGGCTGCAGTGTAAAAATTCTTTTGTGATGAAGACTCCGAGTTGTTCAAAAATGGTTTTGCTATGCCTAAACATCAATGAGAGAACAGTATTCATATTCAACGGAATTATGTTAGAACATAATGTTGTATTTTATGCTAGAGGCAATAAATACTGTACATCTCTCGTATATTAATTCAGTTGCAGCTTCTGTTTTATAAGTACTGATTATTCAATTTGAATTTGATGTTCTGCCTGAGGGCCTCGACAGTAAAGTTTGTATTATGTAAGAAATATTTTCTTACGACTTATTTATAAATTGTCATACAAGAAAGTATAATGTCAATAAATTTCTGATTAAAATGCTAAGTAAACAAGTTACGGTGTGGGTGACAAGTTGACATTATCAATTTGTTTCTCAAGCACTTGCTTACACTTTTGTCTTTCATGCATGGTTATTTACAAAACCATTCGACTTTCTCGTATATCATATAACATGGAGGAAGTATCGTATTATTGAAACGAAAATATGCTGGGAATATTTCTCCCTAGATCCATTCAATAAATATTTTATATTTTCGTCATTCTTTCATTACAATTGCATTTTCTGCATTTTTTTTTTTTTTTTTGCTTTTCTAATACCATAAGTTTAGGCGTACAAATTATCTCGGTGACAATTCATTTAGGCCCGGTCTTTCCACCTTCAGATAAAGTTCCAGGTAACTATCTGACAGATAAGGTTATTTGTAACTTCATCTGCTTAATAAATGTCAATACCAGTCAGTGAATCCAATACGTCAGTCTCATTATCCGTTAGATAACTATCCGATAGATACATTTGTATAGAAAGAAGGGATGACATTTACTCAGCAGATGAAGTTACAAATAACCTTATCTGTTAGATAGTTACCTGGAACTTTATCTGAAGGTGGAAAAACCGGGCCTTAGTCAATTAAAATTGTGTTTTTAATTTAAATATTTTCTCGCAGTGTTGGGATTTGGGCAGTGATAATATTATCGTTTGTCTACGCAAATCCATTTTCAATATTAAGAGGTTATTAATTGTTTAAAACAGCGGTTTATAAACTGTGGTCCGTGGACCCCTGGGGTCCGCGTAGCTATTACCGGGGTTCGCGAAACAATTTTGACATTAACTTTACATCCCCCAACTTTTCGCTTTTATTCAAATAACTCATTTAATAAAAGTCCTACATTGTCAAGACTTTTTGTATTTGTTGTTATCTAATTAGATATTGTCAAAACTAAACAATAATTAGTAAAAATTTAATTATTTTATTCAACTGCAAATTATTTACAGAAAACATATTATAATAAGATCTATTTTGATTAATATTTGACCAAGAAATGTTTGTATGAGTTTAACGTATTATAATTTGTAACGTTTTTTATTCTATATGCTAATAAAAATATTCCTCTATAAATGCACAAGATCATTTATTAAAATAACCAGCGATACATTTTTACCAATATTTATTACAACGTAGTGCCTATGAGTTTATTGAGACAAAAATTAAGTCTCAAGAACGACGTAAAATGCCCAGAGTTGGGAGGGGGGTCAGCCATAAAAATGTTGTACAAGAGGGGATCCTCGGAGTACATAAGTTGAATAACCCCTTTAACAAGTAAATTCTTCGAAGCAAAGAATGGACTGCATCAAGGAGACGCACTTTATTGCTTATTATTCAATATCGCATTGAAAAAAGCCACAGAATCTGGAATGAACACCCAAAGAACTATATTTAGTAAACCTGTCCAAGTGGTAGACTGTTTATGCCGACAATATTGTTATAATAGGGTCACCTTTGTAGTGGATGAAGCTTAAGTGGGAGAAACTTACAGAATAAGCTAGAGAGGTTGATTTATTACTTAACTTAAATGATGAACTTAACATGAGAAGAAATCATCAAGGTGCATCGCTACGTGGAAAATTACAAACTTGTACATTTTGCAGCAGTTAGTAGAAGAAATGAATATAATTTAAAAAACTGAGAAGCTGACGAAGATGTTAATGGCAGAATTAACAAAAATCGTCAAACTTTTGGCACTCTGGAATTCGAACATCAGATCCACAAAAATCAGAATCTTTAAATCCAACGTTTTTTTAAACTGCAGTATGGTTGTAAAACGAAGAATACTACATATTTTTTGGCCTGAAGTGATACCTAACCAGGATCTATGGGACAGAACCAAAGTAAAATCCATAGTAAAGGAAGTGAAGGCAGAGGCGGATTAAGCGGTGGGCGAACTAGGCGGCCGCCCGAGGCCACCGAAGCTTGAATGGGCACCGAGGCCTATAAACAGATATTTCCATTCTAATTAAAATAATAGAGGGCTCATTTTAATTTTACCGCCCAGGGCCCCCAAGCAACTAAATCCGCCACTGAGTGAAGGTAAGGAAATGGCTTTGGATAGGTCTTACTCTCAGAAAGATACTGACGATATAAGCAGGATGGCGCTGGCTGAAATCCCTAACAAAGTCAAAGTCGTGACAGGCCAGTGGATTCCTTCCTCCGACTTACCTTGAAAGAAGCCAAAGAATGTAACATTACGTAAAGGGAGGTCAAACAACTAGCTCAAGATAGTGAAACTTTATTTAAGCCCGATGCTTCTTCTAGGAGCGATAGGATTGTATACATATCCTTCTAGTGGATAACACTAATTTGCTGTCTTAAAGTGGGCGGCTACAAAAGTAGACCGAAGTATAAATGAAGGCAAAACCAAATACATGTGTGTGAGGAGATAAAATCAAAACCTAATGATAAACCTGACCGTTGGCCCGTTCAACTTTTGCCTGGGATGTATTTGTAAAATTGACGAATGTAGAACGACGCAAATAATGAGAAGAGTTTTTGCAAATAGAGGATGTTCAAATCGCCCGCTAGGAGCGATATCTCCTCCAGTGAGAACAATGGGTTACGAAAGTAGCAAACCATAGCATAACAAGACGGACTAAAGTTTAGATCTGAATAAAACTAGGGCTATTATACAGCTTAGAGATCCGGATATTGAAATAGTCGGACATAAAACCAGTAGATCGTTTCCAATGTAAAATTTTTATAACATTATGTGAAGTAATAAAGGGAAATTAGGGAAACCGAAAGGCCGAATGAAATCTTTTTGTGAGTCGGATTCATCCCACGGTTCGTAGTTTGGAGACCCATAATTTAAATAATACCACACCTTCACCTCAAAATAAATTAACGCTACCCGATACGGGCACATGCTTGCCAAATGTACCTAAAGCAAAATTTTCTAAGCAAGGACACAGATGTGTAGGGAAACTATTAGGTAGTGCAAGGAAATTTATTAGCAAAGCTTTTTGCACAGAAGAATGCGTCGTATATCTACAAATAATATGAATTTAGAACAAACTCGATGTTGCCGATTTTTGTCGATAGGTGGTTTC
The DNA here is from genome assembly GCA_963971575.1 of Liopterus haemorrhoidalis. Taxonomy (NCBI): domain Eukaryota; kingdom Metazoa; phylum Arthropoda; class Insecta; order Coleoptera; family Dytiscidae; genus Liopterus; species Liopterus haemorrhoidalis. The sequence continues at coordinate 204,574,153 of OZ020611.1, forward strand.
TGAAATATAAATTAACTATTCTGTATTCATTTGAATCCTCAATTTATAAACTATAATTAGTTTGCATTTAATGCCTTACATCATTCACCCAATCGTTATATTCGAATGCAACGACAAACCTTTATGGCACTTGTCGATCGACATACTTATGTCCTTGAAACATCCCCAGTGTTGGTAACCCGACATTGTCACGTGACATTTGTCGCGTATGTTTTCTTAATAAATATACGTCAGTACATATGCTTTTAATACCTGTTGGCTGCAAATAATTTTTTGTTTCAAAATTTCACTTTTCGTTTGACCTTCAAATATTTCATTACAAACATGTCACTATCCAAATTTGCAGTCATGTGTGTTTTATACTAAATAACACAGTGAATGCAAAGAAACTTCTAACCTTGATTTAAATTTGTAAAAAATTTGTAATTCTTATGTACAGCTGTTCATTGACAATATATTCAAATTATTCACATTTAAAATAAAATACTTGAGAGTTAGTAAAAATTAAATTTATTTTTTGGATAGTACATACTTTATTTCCTTCCTTTCCTTACTTTATCAGGATATAATTTATATAAACGTGTTAATTATTTAATAATTAAATTAGTTGCAGTTGGTAATATAGGTATTAATTAATATCCATAAATTTATTTACTATATTTATATTTATATAAATTATATGCCATGATACAAAAATATTTTAACATTTCACCAGAAAGTAATTAAATTGTAATGTCATTTTACTTAACCTAACCCTTTCAAGTATATGTTATGAAATATATTTATAAATTATTCTTTCTTATATTTAATGTCATCTATCGCGGAACTGACGAACCCCCCTTGGTAAAATAGATAGCGATGAGTCAGTAAAGTCTTCGATGGTTTTTCGGACCGCTTCCAATGTTTAGAAGTGCGTATTTGTGTATCCGCTGGATCACTGGTATCCTGCTTTTTGGAATAAACGCCCCGTATCAGATAAAGGCACTATATTATCGCCCCTTCCCTATTGTATTAAACCTTAATAATCAATATTTTATATATTAATTTTGGATGTTATTAAATGCCTTAACGATCTTACGAGCAGCGGTAAAATTATAAAAATATGCTGGATTAAAGGCCACTCAGATTTTGAGTTCAACAGCGAAATCGATCTTCTAGCCAAAGAAGCAGCTGTAAATGGCTCCCTCTTAAATATTCCTCTAAACAGTAATGAGATTATGTCAATCCTCAAATCTTCCATATACAACCAATGGCAACAAGAATACTTAGATTCTCTACAACACAAAGGATCATACTATGGTCAAATTCAACCTCTTCTTCCTAGAAAGCCTTGATTTTTTTCTCACCAAAACAGATCTTTTATATCCACTCTTATCCGGCTTAGATTTAATCACAACTTCTCTCCATATCACCTGCATAGAATTAACATGGTTTCGTCTCCTTTCTGTCCGTGTGATAATTTGTCTGTCAGTGATTCGAACCATTTATTGTTTGAATGCCCAATTCATTTTCGTAATCGTAACTTACATACAAAATTTAGTTGTCCAAAAAATATCCTTACCGACCAATATTCAAACACTTCTTGTTACTAATTCTCTAGACATTTATGAAATTATTTATAACTATATTAAAGCAGAAAATATCAAATTATAAATGTAATTTTTAAAATATTGTAATCTCTGTATTTATACATGTCTAATAGCCAAATCAGCTAAAGCCAACAAATAAAAGAATATATATATATATATATATATATATATATATATATATATATATATATATATATATATATATATATATATATATATATATTTTATATCGCAAAGGAAATTGGTGTAATAATTAATTTTATTTCATTATATATTCATATATTTGGACATTACATACTCATAATAATTAATATAAGAACAAATGTTTATATTTTTTCAGAAATATAAACAAAGTATTATAATTTTTGGGGTTGGTAAAGGTTTGATAACTTATTTATATTTGGTTAAAAACTTACAATCTTACATTGCTTTTTTTTAAGTATTTGAAGACTGTTTCTGTACTTGTTAATAGCTACATCTTTGCAGCAAATAATTTTACCTGAAATATTCTTTGCATATAATAATCGCTAATATATAAATTTCAGATTGTAACAACTTAAAACATTACGTGAAACAAAATAAATAAATTTTTGAAGTCACATTTTCACATGGTCCAGTTTGTCCCCCTAGAATTGCTTGGAAAAAATATATTTTAGAAGTGAGGACCTTTTTTTTTAGGTCATTACTTGTGTTTTCATATGTAAATGATAAAAAAATATTTCCTGCCCCCCTAAATTTCAATCAAATTTTTTTGCCCCCTCCAGGTTTTAAGAGCTAGCGCCGCCACTGCCTCAAATATTCAAATCTTCCACTAGAGAACGATATCGCCTCCAATGAGAATCATTGAGAACCGGAAAAGATGTTTAGACGACGGGGCTAGGTCCGGTGAATACGTTGAATGAGGTAAAACTTGATAACTCGCTGCAGAACTTGCCTAATAATTTGGTCAGTAAATGGTCTTTTCACTCTATTTCTTCATTCAAACAGATTAGTTGCTCAGGGCTGTGAAGTCTTTCAAATTGTCGACTCCACAGTTCCACTGTTCATTTAACCGGAGCTGGAGTCGGAGTTGATACATTTTTACCGTCTCCAATTACGATTTCGGCAAACCAGAATTGCTATCGACTACGATTTCAGAGCCCTTCTATTGATAATACTCCAAATTAACTGTCTGACCAGATTCCAGCAATTCATAATACACTAAATCTTTAATATCTTACCAATTCAAACAGACAAGTTGCTTTTCGATCAAAACTATCTTAAATTTCGCCAGGTTAAGAAAATTAAAAGAATAGCAAAAGCCGTTAAAAAAAAAATCGCCGTCAAAGTAAATAACTTAGGGCCGAGAGTTCCAGTTCCTAATAAACTCCCTAATAGTTATTAGACACATAATATATTTATGAAGCTAATAAATTTATTGGTGATTTCCAAGTTACAAAATCCTTCTAATAGTTTATTAGCAACATAATTTTTTGTTTTTGTATTGGTATTTCTTATGAAGATAGTAACACGGTGCAAGAGTGATAGAGCTATACGAAAATTTGTAGAGCTAAAGTGAGATGAAATTTTGACACTGAATATTTTGACATTAAATATTTTGACAATAAATAGTTTGACTTTACATTCAATGACTTTTTGTGTTACTGTTAAAATGACAATTAAACGACGTTCAACAAATTTTATCACAGAAAAAGAGGACAATATAGATAGAAGAGAAGTTAATAAAAATAACATTTTATAATACAAAAGTGAATGAAAATAAGAAGACAGCCATATTTTGCTTTATTTTACATTCCTTAAACAATATGAATTAAACTTATCAGCAATTTTCAGACACACATTTTTATTATTCTGCCAATAATTGCGTCTGTCTTCTTATTTTCTATCATTTTTAAATAAATAGTAATGCTTAAAGTATTGTTTGTAATGTGTTGTAATCGTAATTGAAATAAATACATATATAAAAATAAAAGACAATGTTTATTAAAAAATATATATTTATATTTTGTTCTTTATATATCACATTTACAATAATGCCCAAAATATTCTAAAAACGGTTGTCCATAATTTATAAATTCATCCAAACAGATCGTAGATTTCGTCAAAATACAACTAAAATGTATATAAAACACTAAAATCACCATTATAGAAATGTTTAAAAACTATATATTCGTACATTCTTTTAAAATTATACTGTTTTTCAATTAAAATTGAAATTTTAACACTTTTTGCGAACTTGTTTTTGGTTATATGTCACTTTATTAAGCACTTCATGTTGCCTATAAGTTATTAGACAATTACGGGGAGGAACTCTCGGAAAAAAATTATGTTGCTAATAAACTTATTGGACAGTTTCTTAGCAACTGGAACTCTCGGCCCTTAGAGAAATAAACTCAATGGAAGTCAACCCACAAATAACAGCTGCATCATATCAAATCATTATCTCTCTCTACTTACTAAAAATTACGTACGAGCAGGTCCTTTATAATTAGTATTAGTTTTTTATTAAACCTGGTTTACTTTGACTTGGTCCTTCAAGTTCAACAAAGAATCGTTTGAAGTAAATGGACTATTTTCTAAATTCATTGCCAACTTGCAACATAGGCGGCACAATAAGATTTTATAGTGGGATAACTGTATATTGTAATGCGTGTTGCATAGATTCACAATACAAATTTTATGGTTTTTGTATATAATTAGTTTCGTAATAAGTAATAATGATAATTATTGACAACGAAAAGCTTTAAACTGATATATACACACTGTTTTCAACTGCAATCAATAGCAATTAACATATTTATTAAAAGTAAGTAACCAATGAAAGTAATGTTTTTTTAAATAAAAAAATTCGCCAATGTTGAAATATTTCAAAATATTTTGTCTAAATCACCGACATACATTATTGATAATGCACATAAGAAAGTAAAATACAACTAAACGAAAGTGTCGAAGATAATTTTTGTATTGTTATATTGTTTTGCGCTCATTAATTGAATTGTTACAAGTGAGAAAAACCATGCGTTGCATGTGTTTTATTAGTTTGTACAGTCAGCTGTCATGGTTCAAGTGGAAAAAATAAAACTACATACGACATTGGCAAATTAAAAATCGAGAACTATATTTGTTATTTAATTTTCGTCTATGTTTTGTGTTTTTAGGTTATTTAGTTCTCAACAATAAGTCGCATATTTCAGACAATGTTGTTGACTTTAAACAATAAGCATTCCGACAATTTGTTTTCATTTCGCAAAATTTTGTAAACATAAAAGAAACAAATTAAGGTGTTGAAAGAATTAAATACCTACAAATCATACTTATGATGTATATTCCAGGTTCGTAATATTTCTACTACAAATTTATATTCGTGATAAAATACTCTTACGTTGGTTTTACACAGTTCAATTAATTGATCAAGTTTTTTGTCAATTACTTGAAAAATTTATTGGTAACCTTGGAAACAAAAGCATCACTTTACACAAATCAATTTGTTTATCAATTTTTTTGAAAACTTTTACATTACCATCTGTAAAACATGTTTATCAGAATGAAAATGTTGAAAAAACCTTCATAAATTTACGAGCTGTGAACAATAACACAAGAAATAACCTAGATGGTGGTAAATTAGAACGTCGAGGTCCTGTCACATTTGAAAACTAAACACAAACAATATATTTCGATGTTATGTTATAACTAAACAGTTGGCAATATCTTAACAGATAAAAATATACCTAGAATTCCCTAAAAAATTGTTGAAAAATAGAACTTGTTCTATTTTCAAAATAAATTGATCAATTTTTGTGTCCATTAATTGATCAATTAATTGACGAAATTTTTACACTTTACACACATCAATTAATTGAATGTCAACTTTTTCAATTAATTGATCAATAAATTGAATCGTGTGAAACCCATTTTAGGTTACAGGACAATATTAAATTAGGAATACGTAAAAATTCGACAATAAACACAAAAAATAAATAAATATTTGTCACAGAAGTCATATCTGAAATATTTTGATTTATTTGACATTTTCTATATGATATTATAGTAGGTTATTTAGCGTTAAAAGTAGGTTATAAAAATGAAAGTTAACCAATAATATTGATACTTGATTTTAACGTCGAAATCAAGTGAAATAACTTATTTCGTAAGTAAAAAATTATCATTTTTGAGTATTTGATGTAATAGAAATATTAATTACTACGGCGCCACTCTGACATACTTTTTAAAATAAAATATTTGCCAATATTAAATATATTTTTACGATTATAAAATTTGACGAACACAATTTGGACACAGACATAACAGATGATTTCTAATTTTTTAATGATAAAACTATTTAGTTGTAGATAAAATATTGTATTTGAATCGTATGTAATAGCTATATTACACTCGAATTATTACGCAACCCTTGTCTACGGCTCGGGTGATAAACTTGATCCTCGTGTAATATAGTCTACATTATATGCTTGTTAAATAAAATATTATTATTAATTTTTAAGAACCATTTTTTAATGACTAAATTTGCCTTTTAGTGTAAGATAGGGCCAGGAAAAATTAATTTGGTTATATTAAAATAGGACGGAGTTAACAACGGAAGAATAGAATGGAAATGTTGGAACATGCAGCCTTGAGTGACTAATGTTTCACAGTTAATATAACTGCATATTTTCAATGTCTTTGTACTCATTTATTGTCAGTGTAGGAAATTATATTTGACAGTAGGAAGCAATAAGAATTTTATTACATGTGTCCAAGGAACTATTCCTGTTCAGGTTTAAACCTCAAGATAAAACAAATCAAGGTATTAATCAATATAAAACTAAAATAGGATCCCGATTATCCAAATTAAAGAGGATTGCAGTGTATCGGATAATTGAGACGGATGATCAGAAACTGCAGAATATAAGTTATTAAGTGCTGTAGAAAAAAATAAAATACATTTATTATACCGACAATATGTTGGTTTATTACTTTAAAACAAGTGCCTACAAAACAAAAATATATTTTCTCTTATTGCTATTCATTGTCATTGCCTAGGCCTCCGGTTTTCAGGTTTCATACCATATATTCAATCGGTATGGTAACCGACGAGTTTATCGAAAATCAATTCATAGAAAGTAAATTCATCGAAAACGAGTTCATCGAAAGCAAATTCATCGAAAATCAATTCATCGAATGACCAATTCATCGAATCGTCAATTCATCGAAAAAAAATGTTTTGTAAATATTTGAGAGGAATGCCGAGAGAAACGGAAAGTCAAAAAAGGAGTGGTCAATAAAAGTAGACAGACTAAGAAATAATTGCATAAAAAATTTTATATGGTTTAAAAAAAAAAATCTTTGATTCTTTGATTAACGTCAAATATGCACCATAAATGATCTCACTAAAATTTAATTTAAATTTTCAAAAATTATATATTAAAAATGTGGTGACAGATAATACCAATAAATGAAAATTTAAAAAAATGGAAAATGTTTTAAGTATAGTAACATACAAGTTTACAAATAAATATATATATATTTTTTCTATTTTTATGTATGTACATATAGAATAGTGTATGTAAATGAATTTCAGTTTATTTTGTCTTGTTTCTTTTATATACGTATTTATGTAGTTTATATTTGTTCCTTTATAAAAATTCCAATTCGACTTAAAATTCGAGTTACCCAAATGTCTACGGTCCGCATTAATTACGTATCTCAGGGGATTACTGTATTATTTATTATAATTATTATTAGACATGTTTATATATAAAGGACAAGGGAGATTAAAAATAATACTGAAAAAATGTAACTTTTAATTTATATTTAAACAGCAACTAACATTACAATGGAAAGAAGAAATTAAGAATACATATTAAATTGAAACAGAGCCACAATTAAAAATGCACTCTCAAATATTTACAAAATATTTTTTTTCGATGAATTTACGATTCGATGAATTAATCATTCGATGAATTGATTTTCGATGAATTTGCTTTCGATGAATTGATTTTCGATGAACTTACCGTGAATCAATCTGTATACATTCAAGAGTAATATGGTCAGTATTACGTCAATTTTTTAGCGCACACAGAAAGGCACCTTCAGTTCATAGCCGGTAGCAAATGGCTAGGCACAGCCTGTAATTTGCATACATATTTTTTAAACATAAATTATTTGTCATTGTCGGGATTTGAACCACGTCCATACCCTTGTTAAGGGTTAACAACAAGAACAACAGCTTTAGCACTTGCAGTCACAAACTTGTTATATATCTCACATTATGATTGCAAACTTTAATCTGTGTTCAATTTTGACAATAATACATGTTCTTAAAAAATGGTGACAAATTTCGAAGTCACACAGATAACGAAATGTAAATGTACATTATATACTGTATGTATGAAATGTTAAAATAATTTATGCCATTTATGTTAAAAGAGAGAAAGAGAATGAGAAGGAAAGAGAGAGAGGAAGAGAGATTAAATAATATTTATAAAAACACTGCCATCTGTGCAATGAGGAACAACATTAAGTTGCCTTATGTTGATGCCAAACATAAAATTAAATTAAATCAATTTTCATTTATGTAATCTTAAAACAACATATGTGAAAAACTAATTTTATTGTCACATTATCGCTCTGTTTTAATAGTTCCATAAAATTAATAGAATAGGAAGTACATTTTATTAACGTAGCGATCAGTAATTTTTCAAATCTTGTATTAAATTTAGCTCTTAAAAACTTAATCTTCCTTAAAAACAAGACTTTTCCCGAGAAAAGCTAAGACCAAAATTCGTTAGTACGCCCCATAAATACTGAGATGTAAAAGTTTTTATTTTTAAACCAATAATAACAATATTTAATAGTTCAAAGTTTCAATTCTTGTTCATATTTCTAGTCCAGGACTAATTGTTTGTCATATTTTTACCGTACAGGCAAACAGATACGAGAACGAGTTTCTATAGAGTTCTGTTTGATGGTAATAAGTGAAAACTATGGAAGAAATAATGAACAAATAGTTGAAATAAGTTTATTTGAGACTGCAGAAGCATTTAATACGGCTATTATTTGTAGCGAAAGAAATATTTTCGACATTGATGACTTACTTGTATTACGAATATGTAGGGAGAAGGCGTTAGTGAAAAGTTTGGCTGCCAAAAAGTGCAAAAACAAATAACGCAATATTTTAATGTACTATAAACATGGCACCCCATATGATACGAACTGAGAAGAATTTAGACGATCGAAACGAAAAAAAAGGAAGATATTAGTGACAGTAAAAGAGTTTCATGGTTATATATGTAAAACTATTAAAATTTCAAAAACAAAAAAAAACTAAAAGCCAATGATTTTTTAAAAACACAAAAACTATATTAATTTAGAAAAATAATCAACTCTGAGTACTATACCGGTTCAAATCAATATGCATTACTGTATTTTTTCAGATTTTTTGTGAAAAATACAAAAATATATTTTGTAGTATTTTATTGCAAAAAAATATATTTATTAAAATTTCGTTAAGGGTAGAACAAACTACATAATTAATTACACCACACTATCCACGATATATAGTAACAACTTTGTTTATTAAATTAATTAGAATATAAAAGCTAAATAGTCTTGTATTTTTTGATGTTTGAACACTCAACGCACAATCAACAACCTCCTAACCATAACAACCCTCACAAAACTAGGCACAGTGGCGTCCCATTACAATTTTGTTTTTTAAATAATTGTTTTTTTTTTTCTTCAATCAGTATCATTAGATTTTATTACAAACTTCGCTCAATTATTTTTAAACATAATTCTTTTAAAATATTATTTTTCTTTGAGCTTCATCTCAATCTCAATTACATCAATGTGTATTATATTTTATTTATTTTATTTTTTTGTTATCAACCACTCAGGGTAATAGGTTGGAGTACCATTTTTTTGTGATAATTTATGGAAAAGTCGTTATAAAATAAAAAGTTTTTTAAGAATCACTTCTTATTATTTAATCTACGTGTCAAAAATAAAAGTTAATATAATAAAAGAAATATAATTATCGAAAAATTAATACAATAAAAAAAAAAAAAACTGAGTGTGCTTTTTCGATTCGTATTAATGTGCATTATCCTGGACAGTGCAGTTTTATCATGGTCATCAAGATGAGGAGAAAACAGGAAGAGCTAGAAAAAGCTGGAGGAAGCAAACCGAAAAGGGATAAATGAAAGAGGACGGAGAGGAGAACAATACTAAAATAGACAACTGTTGATATTAGAAATCGTAAGACGGTGTATAGTCTTATAACATTATAATAATAATTATAAAGGACTCATTTAAAATTTATCATAAAAATTTTAAAAAAATAATAATAATAATCAAGGTATAAAAGCTAATATGTAAATACCTGAATGTTGAGCAAACCACAATACAAGACAGAAAAGGGCAGTAGAGAGAAGAAAACATTGATAGCGAGATTTGGTTGTGGAAATGAGGAGAGAGACAACAAGTTTTGGATGAAAGAAGAAGAATGAACTTGTAGAATGTTAAGGCAAAGAGACGATCGAACAATTTTTGGAAGAATGTGGAAAAATAAGAAGTAGAACGGAATCAAGAAAAGAAATTTTGGGGGAAACAGGAAGAGGGTATGAATGGATGAAATAAGTGGAAAACGGTGAAAAGTGTGAAAATAAAGGAAAGGAGTCAACGACATCAATAAAAAGAGAAGGAGAGTAGATTTTAAACCGAAAGGCGAAAATTATAATTATTTATTATTAAGTATACTATAATATATACTATATATAACTATAGAAATATAATATATAGTATAGAAACTATAAAAAACTTAGAAACTATAGTTTCTAAGACATAATGTAAATATAAAGTATTAAATAATAAAAATATTTATCTATAAAATTAAAAAATAAATAAAAAAATACTATTTAATCAATAACCTAATATAAAAATTATTTTTTAATATGAATTGTAAAGTAAAAAAAATAAAAAACAAAATGTTCTTTAATATTAAATTTCATTTAATTTCAATTTAAAAAATATTTTAAATTTCGTTATAATTAATATTAAATATAGGTAACAATATAAAATGTATTATTGAAGGTGGTATATAAACTTACAATAATCTAAGAAGAGATGAGGTATTCATCCTGGTTAACAAAAGCACACTTCACTGTAAACTAAAAGTTAAGAGTCACCACAGCAAACAGCAAGTAAGAATTAAACTCGAGTCCGAATATGGTAGATGTGATATACTGTTTTAGTATGTAAGTCACGAACACATCATCACTTGTAGGCGGAAACAGCTAACAGTTAGCAGTTAGCAGTTAGCAGCTAGCAGTTAAGGGTCCGCTAGTCGCTAGTCCTCTACCTCTGTACATATGCAACCACCTAGCACTAGCACTTTCTGAATTCACCGCTGACGTTGACGCTGACCCGAACAACAACTTTCGCTCGCCGCTCAGAAACTTTAAGTAACCGCATACTCGCTTGCTTTATACCTTTATATACACATGCCCCTTCACTCTCCACTGACCCATATTGACACAGAACATCTGATTGTTGCAGGGTTAAATATTTTGGCGCCTAACATATGTGGTTATCAACTTACAATATACTTATCCTTTGATTTACTGAACTCAATTCTGTTGTTCTAATTCAAATAGCGTCCCATATTGACACAGAACATCTAATTGTTGCAGGGTTAAATATTTTGGCGCCTAACATATGTGGTTATCAACTTACAATATACTTATCTTTTGATTTATTGAACTCAGTTCTGTTGTTCTAACTCAAATAGCGATCTCATATTGACACAGAGCATCTGATTGTGCAGGGTTACCTACACACATCGGAAAAGTCTAGGGATTTTGATCAGCTGTGTCCACCACAGGACTGACCGCCATCACAAAGTACTTGTATAAAATACATTCTAGCAGCAGAGTAAAAACAACTTGGCCTAATATTTTCTAACACAGATATTATTTATCATAACCATAGAAACGTTACATATAAGTATGAAAAAATTTGGAAATATTTTTCAAAAATGTTTCTTTTTATCAAAAAATTTCTCAAATAAAAATTATTAGTTATAGCTTTTATAGCAACTATTGTTAAAAACATTTTTTCGAAATATTTTTCTGTTTTTAAATATTCGCAAAAATCTTAAAATCGACACGAGTAAACTTCCATTTCTAGTGAACCGATTTTTACCAAAGGTTGATCAACTAGTATCATTGATGTCAAAAGCTTAAATATGAAGTTCATAAAAATCTTTTTAGCCGAATTTGCTCTGCACGTGTACAAAGACAGACGGCCGGACAGACAGACAGACCGACAGACGGACAGACGGACAGACGGACAGACGGACAGACGGACAGACGGACAGACGGACAGACGGACAGACTGACAGACGGACAGACGGACAGACGGACAGACGGACAGACGGACAGACGGATAGACGGATAGACGGACATACAGACCGACAGATATCATGCTAAAAATAGTTAAACGTTATGTAGGGACCTCAATTCGTAGAGTTCCATCGAAATCTCGAAATGTCAAAGTCGGTATGATCCCTTATATATGTTGGCGGTCGGTAAAAATATGAAAATATATTGCTTATTATACATTTAATGTTGTATTTCAATTAAAGTAGGCAATTATGAGTAGTTGGCTATGGAAAACAAGTAAAAACAATAACCAACAAGACAAAACAAATACAAATTTGATAAATTTTATTCAGTACAAGATCCGTAGGTTGATCACATGTTTCATTTTAATTCGATTTAGAACGTTTATATTAATAATTGCAGTGTTTTTAAGTAATGGCATTCCTTTCTAATAATGGAGTGACAGCATTTAACAATCCACAAGATGAATCGTACGGTGGGACTTCTCCAAGCTGGTTTTAGGCAAGTTGATGTAGCCAAGCGGATAGGAGTTTCTCAAAGTGTCATTAGTCGGTTATGGAGGCGTTACAGGGAATTAGGGATTTCATCCGAACCACTTCCGGGACGTGGTCGCTGTACAACAGCAGGTCAAGACAGATTTTTGGTCTTAAATGCTAGAAGACAACCTACTATTACAGCCCTCGAATTGGTAAGGGAGTTATAGCGAGTGCATAACTTGAGTGTTGGTCGCGATACTGTAATAAATCGTCTCCACGAAGCTAATATTCTATCTCGACGACCAATCAGATGTCAACCCCTCTCTAGAGGCAATCACAGAACAAGAATAGAATGGTGTCACAGTTTTCAATATTTGTGTGATAATGATTGGGCTACAGTTTTGTTTACTGATGAGTCCAGATTTGGAATTCATCAAAATTCTCATCGTTCAAAGGAATGGAGAAAATCCGGTAATTTGGAACGTTTGTGGCTCGTCCAGGAAGTTCACAGTTACAAAGGTGGTACAGTTATGACATGGGGTGCGGTAGAACTGATCTCGTTTTTCCCAATGGATTTTTAACAGCACAACAATATTTGAATAATATTCTTCAACCTATTGTGCGTCCAATTCGTGGTGCTGTTGGTGATCAGTTTCATCTTGCCCAGTTAAATGCTCGGCCACATATTACGCGAATTGTAACGAACTGGATGGATAACGAAGGTATTAATGCGATACCATGGCCAGCACAGTCACCGGATCTAAATCCGATTGAACATGTGTAGGACACGCTTAAGAGAAGAATTACTCCACATATGGATAACATCCACGATAATTTTAGATTCAGAGAGCTTCTAAGAGCAGAATGGGCACAGTTACCTGAAGAAGACATCGATAATGTTATTTTGTCCATGAATCGCAGATGTAGGGTTGTAATCAACCAACGTGGAGGTCATACTCTCTATTAGCATTTGATTTTTTTTTTTCATTTTTTACATTTCTGTATCTATAGTGGGTTTTACACGATTCAATTTATTGATCAATTAATTGGAAAAGTTGACATTCAATTAATGGATGTGTGTAAAGTGTAAAAATTTCGTCAATTAATTGATAAATTAATTGACAAAAAAATTGATCGATTTATTTTGAAAATAGAACAAGTTCTATTTTTCATCAATTTTTAATCAATTTTTTAGGGAATTCTAGGTATATTTTTATCTGTTAAGATATTGCCAACTGTTTAGTTGTAGCATAACCTCAAAATATATTGTTTGTGTTTTGTTTTCAAATCTGTCCTGAGAACATCAAACGTTCTAATTTACCCTCATCTAGGTTATTTCTTTTGTTTTTGTTCACAGCTCGTAACTTTATGAAGATTTTTTCAATATTTTCATTTTGATAAATATGTCAACATGTTTTACAGTTGGTAATGTAAAAATTTTCAAAAAAATTGATAAATAATTGACTAGTGACTAGTTTTTAATATATTGAATTTAGAGCATTAAGGTAAGTTATGTATACTAAAATATTTCATCATTTTGTATAACATATTATTTACAGCCTTCGTTTATTTTTTATTAAAAATTTATAGATAAAATCTTTTAATCAGAATATTAATTGTTATCATATTGTGGATGGGAATAGTACATTGTGCAACTAGAGCGGAATATGCATTCAGCGAATGTTGCTCACTATGCTTTTCCTCCGATTACCATTTTTCAATAAATAAATAATCAAGAAAATACAATATAAATATGGTTAACAGCCATTAATGCGCGCGCAGCCAGTACGGAAATGAAAATTCTCAGAAACTGCACATGCGCATTGCTGCGAAATTATTCTTTCCCGCACACTGTACATGCGCATTGGGGCGCACTTATCATTACCACATCGCCTGTGCGCGTATATGGTTTACATGCGAAATTAAGCTAATTTCCTGTCAACGAACAGTATCTAAATTAGACAGTTTCATAGTGGTCGTAGGAAAAATAAATAAAACTGTAAGACATTTAACTGAAAAATTATAGTGTATAGATGAGTCGCGCTGAAAAAAATCAAGAAATACCGAAGTGCGATGGGAAATTTTTACAAAAACCGGTAAACGCTGAAAAGTATTTGGAAAAACTGATATATTGTGCTTATTCCGGTACTAATAATTTTATTCCGGGCATCTTTCTTAGTGTGTCCATAATTAGATATTTCTCCTAAATATATAAGTGTCATTACCTGTTCAATTATTTTCCGTCCGCTTCTAGTTTACATCTTATTTCCCAATTAAGCAAGTGACTTCAACGGTAAGTCATAACACAAACCTTGAAAAACATAATTTTTGGTTAATTTTACTTATTGCTGGAAATTTAATGAATAATACGGCCTTTTTTAATTACACTCGTTTTGAAATGAGTTTAGGTCACGAGTGGTATCAATGTGGAAATACAATAACGAGAAGTGATTATTGAGAAAGGCGTGACTTAATTCAATGGGTTTTGTCAACATTTTTACTTACACAAATATTTTGAAGATGAAAGTGTTGTATATTTAAATGAAGATGAAAGTGTATTATGTTAATTACACTAAAGTTTAATCGAAACAATAAATTTATTTAAAGAAACAGGATACAGTATTATTTATTTATTTATTTGCCTAATGGCCGCATTATTATTCTAGTATTCAATAAGCTACATTCATGAGATTCCCGTACTTCGTATGTTTCTTGGGGCGTCGTAGGTACGGCAAAAAAACCTTTTTACCGCCACTCATATGTCTGTCTATTTGTAGGATAGAAATGTGGCCAAAATATTGAACCAGAGGTGAACTCAACGAAGGACGGAATCACTTAAAATTTTAAAATTTTTACCCTCCAGTCTTCACTTTTTTATTTATCTTTGTTTATAAATAATACATTTTATTTGGTTGGCTTACAAATGAGCGGCGACTTTGCCTATATGTAAATGAAAGAATGTATAGGTAATCGTCAACTTACAATGTATCTAACAGTTCTGTCGCCGCCTCTACAAGACTCTAGCTAAAACGATAGCGATAACCAAACAAATAAGGATTCTTAGGGTGAATGCAAGAAATGCAATAAAGGCGTATGATAATTTCCACAAATGTATGATATTTATTAGGCTTGTTTTCAGTTTTATTAGGATTTATTTTAGGATTAATTTTTTAGATTTTTATTAACTGAGCCGAACAAAGGTATTTCTGCGCCCGAGGCAAAGTACCAGTCTTGCGCTTCATCTTTAACTAAATAAAAAAATGATGTAAAGTGTGAATTTTCACACATTTCAGTGTTTTGTAGGTATTTAATCAGTGAATGATGATTATTAGAAGGCCAAACGATGAATGCCTGTCCATACATAACACAATTACAAGTGTTTGTTTCAAATCCTTTAAATCGTTAGGCACGACAAAAAGGCTGCAGTTAGATTTTTTCTATCGTGTATTAATTACACTAAAACTCCTCTAATTTGGTGGTCATTTATTTCTTATAATACCATAATTTTTTATATATAATTGCAAAAATATCATTCTAATCCAGACCTGGCTACACTGCGGGCGATCTTTTGTCACACAAGAGCATAACGCCTACCGAGACGTTGTTTATGTTGCGACTATATGAAAAACAGATTCTTTACTGGAAATGGAATCCCAGCTACGGGCCAGTTGTATTTATTTTCCTAGTCGATATTTGCAAATTAAATTTACTACCTCTTCTCTACCCATAACAAAATGTATCCATGTATATACAAATATATTTTTTTAATTTAAGCTAAGATATTAAACGAAAATCTTAATACTTGGCAAAATTTAGTCAAAATGAAATGTATTTCAAAAATAAATTACCGTTCATTAATTTGCACTTAAAGTGCATCCATTCCCACAATAATTTTTTTTTTTTTTTAATACTCAAAATCTATAATATTTTCCATAAACGAAATTGGATTAAAAATTCCTCTCGTTCGTTGCCGGTTCATAGCAATATACATTGCTTAGAATTTTTTCAGATTTTTAATTTATCCCCTTAGGGTTAAAGGGTGCGGGACACTGATTTTTTAGAACTTTTATGGAAAAAATCGTATTAAAATAAAAAAATACATATATATTAAACTACTTCCCGTTCCTTTATCTACGCCTTAAGAGCTTTCGTTTGATACCACACAATTAATTTAAACAAAATGTTTTTTTTTCGACGAGACCATAATATCAATATTTTGCGAAAAACCAATCTGATCAAAATTTCCTGTTGAACTATTCCGGTTCCCGCCAATGTACATTATTGAGATTTTTTTCAGATTTTTAGTTCAACCCCTCTGGGAGATAGGGTGGGAACAAAAGTTTTTTACCATTATATTGACAAAAAACCCACAAATTTTTTTTTTTTCAAAAATAGAAATATGTTTGTGCATCCACGTATTAAGAGGTTTCATTTGATACCCCATTCAAAATTTTAAAAAAATATTTATTTTTCCATTTAATACATATTTGTTTATATCTATCCCGCGCTATATTTTTTTGAACTCTCTATAGTTTTCCTATATGTATGCCAAATTTCAACTTTCTATGTTTAGTTGTTTGGCTACAATTTTTACCGTACAGACAGACAGACAGACAGATAGACAAACAGACAGATATACATATGAGTGACGTTATAAGGGTTTTTTGGTGGTCATACTTACAAAATCCTAAAATGGAAAACGGGTCGCAGTGATGACAAAAAAAAGGAAGCATGATTTTTCGCCCTTACCAACTTTGCCTCGCTTGCTACACCCTAAAATAGCACACTGATGGCAGAAGCCATCAGTGGCACATTGATGGCAGAAGCTTAAATATGAAGTTTCATAAAAATCCTTTTAACCGATTTTGCTCTGCACGTGTACACAGACAGACAGACGGACGAACGGACGGACGGATGGACGGACGGACAGACGGACGGACGGACAGACCAACAGACATCATGCTAAAAATAGTCAAAACGTTATGTAGGGACCTCAATTCGTGGAGATCCATCTAAATCTCGAAATGTCAAAATCGGTATGATAACAGTACCTCCCTTATATATTGTCACGTGGGTGGTTTGATTGAGACACAACTCCTGGTTTCAACATAACAAATTTATTAAATAAGTATATAACAATTACAAAATAATGTTGGAATTGGTCCATGGAGTTGGGGAAGTCTTCGGTCCACCCCGTGTTGGCCAGGATCGGCTTGGACCTATCTCCGAGGCGGGGGCTACCCATCCGGGAGTCGAGGAGCCTGGAGACGTCGTCTTCCACTCACATGGTCACTACTTGCTTGGCGTCACTCTCGATACTAGAATCCGGCGTCGGTGTTGTGGTCGTCACCTTCGGGACTAATATGTGCAGTAGAGTTGGCTATGTTCTACTACCTCAATATTCTCGACATCCATCTATTAAGTACCGAAAGTTAACCCAGTTCCAATATTCATTCGTCACGACAAATATTTCCTCATTATGAAATTGTGATGATCTGCAATTTCGTAATCAGGTCACATACGTCAGACGCTGACGAATAGTTTTTAATCAGACAGCTGACCGTCACAATGTCCAGATGTCGTAATCCTGACCTAGGATTATCTATGTGACATTACCCCCTTCCCCATCAGCATGGCGCCCCGACATGCAACAAAATAAACAAAAATAAAATATAAATAATCAAAATAATAAAATCAATGGCAAAAAAGTTTTGAAGTTAATAAAGACTTAGAAACTTGTCAGGTATTTCTACGCTGTTGGCTCATGTGACGTCTCTAGATGGCCACCAAAGTGCGTAGACACAGCTCCCCAATACCTGACTGGCGGCTAAGGGCT
Source organism: Liopterus haemorrhoidalis (assembly GCA_963971575.1). Taxonomy (NCBI): domain Eukaryota; kingdom Metazoa; phylum Arthropoda; class Insecta; order Coleoptera; family Dytiscidae; genus Liopterus; species Liopterus haemorrhoidalis. The sequence continues at coordinate 204,592,454 of OZ020611.1, forward strand.
CCTTGGTACATGGCTCATGAACCTTAGGAAATTTGGAAAATTTGAATTTTGATCGACATTTGTGATTCAGCCATCTGTTTAAAAATGGAACTTCTGAAACTAATACCCCACGTATTAAAAAAAATAAACATAACGAAAAACGTGTAGTGTTGTATTTTACGTGTTCTAAAACTCAAAATATATCATACTCAAAACCTGTAAAAATACAGTACATCTGGTTTTTACATAACTATTTACATACAATTGATTAATTTCCAGATGACTTGTATTCTTACTGAGTTGTGGTACTTGCAAAAAGGAAAGGAAACAAAAAAAAATAATAAATAATAATAGATTAAAATTTTGATACCCGTTACGTTGGTTATCTGTTCACCAAGCATGCAGTTGCCTTGGGTAGTTGCTTGCCCTCGCGAACACTTCACTGTGCGTCAGTGTTTAGTGGGTCCTTCTTCATCCTTGGGAGGAATCACTGCTGCACGGCATCCCTCCAAGGGGTCTTCAGTATCCCGCTGGCCCCTTCACTGGCTCTACAGCATCCCGCTGAGGCCCAATATTGCGCGACTTATAATTTTGCAGCAGCTTTTTTCCACGGCAGACGTCAGGACGGTCTCCGCCTATAGGGCACAGTAAACTTACGGGGTTTATCCTATAGGGCTGACGTCTGGGATTGCTCCAACGGACTGACAGCGCTAACATTCCGCTCCGGGCCGTCTTAGTCAGGCGTACTGCTCTCTGCGCCCCATTTGGCTTGAGCATATGTGACAATATATTGGCGGTCGGTAATTATTCAATTCCATCAATTGCAATAATGTTGATATATTTAATTCAACATTTAATGTTTTTAAAAATATAGTAGTATAAAATATAGTTAATATATTGTAAAATTTAATTATGTACTGTTTTGTATGAGTTTAAGTATGTGTTTTATATATGTATTTATTGAGCTATTTAGGCTTATTGCTTGTAACGCTTAAAATGAATAAATAAATGCTTTACTTTGTAAACGACCCTCGTATTCGCATTATCCTGTAAAAGCATTTATTTACAAACACCTGGAGTTTTTGTAAGATCTCTTTTAATTCCTGCCATGCTTCGTACCTATAAATAAATACCTGCATTACTTCCCATTAAATATGCAGAGCTTGGTGTAGTGCGAAATCTTCGCTGAGGTTCAAAAATTTTCAGCATGCTAATGGTATGTCTAATTCGATAAGAATACATTGTTATTTTGTGATCAAAGATCAGTATCTTATCTTCAAGGAAATATTTCGTGTTTACCAATATTATTTTTAATGATATTTTAATGTTTCATTGAATATAAAAGTAGTAATTTTAACGCACAACCGGAAATTGTATTCAGAATTTTATATTTTGTTCCTCATTCCGGCCATTGCATCCTTTTTTTTTAAAGGAACGAATATTAATGTATTTTACGTAACTTTGGTTGAATTGTGAGTTGCTATATTAACAATATCAAGGAGAATGTCAAGTTTTAGTCATTTATGCTGCAGCACATCAGTTATTAACGAATGTTCTAGATATGGCCAGTCATATATGAGGGGTGCAGCACGTACAAAGCACCTAGGTCCGGTATAGGGTTTTCGAAAATCCCGTAAATTTTATTTTTACGTAGTTACATAGTATTATTTTTAAACAAAATTAGGTATACACTAAAGCAGGCATGTGAAACCTACGGCCCGCGGGACGGATCCGGCCCGTTGTCTCATTTTGTCCGACCCGCGATAACTGTCCAAAATCCCGTTGAATCTGGCCCGCGAGTATATCTTCTTTTCAACGTATATCGCGTTTTCAGAGATCAAATACGGTTAAACGATTGATGTTGATGTGGAATAAGCGCCATTTTCTCTGCAAATGGAACTATTTCAGCTTAAGGAGAATTCAGATTTGAAGTAAAAAATGAAGGACATTTCACTAATTGTGTTTTATAAGAAATATTTCCTAGTTGACAAATTCCCGAAACTCACAGTTTTTGCTCAGAAGAGAATTACGCTCTTTGGAAGCACTTACAAATGTGAGCAGCTATTTTCTCTGTTGAAGTTAATCAAAAACAAGGACGCGAATAGCGGATTCGCACCTAGGCGTTTTGTGTTGCTACATCAGTTGTTTCACCGATCATTGACAAACTTGTGAGCAATATCCCAACTAGTGTTTCTGATTTCTCGACATTAGACTTATTTTCATAAGTCATATATCACTAATCCCAACCGTCCCATTAAAATTAAAAAAATATTTTGTTATTTAACAATATTTATGCATCGTAAAAGATTTTTTATTTTTTCTTGTTTTTTTTTTTATGAATGTTATGAACTTATTTTTTTGTATAGTTTAGAAAATTTAGAATGTTTTATTTTTTTTTATAATAACAATTTCAGTGAAGTATTTTCAAAACTGATGATTCTTTAAATTAAAGATCCTTACAAAGTTCTGGCCCGCGAATGTGTATCAGATCGCTATCCGGCCCTTGGTCTTTTGGAAGTTGCACATGCCTGCACTAAAGCTATGCTGGGAAATACTATTGCTGGGAAATTGTTTTTGACCCCAATAATTACTTGCACCCAGTGGCGGCTCTGACAATATTGAGTGGTAGGGCCATTCTCGAGCCAGTCTCCTACTTCCCTCCTCCTATTTTACCAATTTTACAAAGTTTTGAATCGGCTCAGCTTGCAGTAATTTATTACCTCGTTTATTATTAATTAAAAAAACACCGACACAAAAATTTTAACGTACACAAATTGAGAAGTCATTTAAAAATGAAAAATGTATTAAGTGCTTATCGCGAATACTTATACCTAAATTACTCTAAGTACTCTACGTAAATATGGATAATTAAATTAAATGGAAGTGACTACCAAAATCTAAGATGTGCACTATATCCGTAATACCGTTCTTCGTCCATGTTAATTCTCCCCCAAATAAAACGCAAGGAAAATAAAATAACAGCTTGCTTTTCGTTGCATCAGCAAAACCAATTGTTCTTTAAGTAAATGATTCTATAAAATTTTCTTGTCCGTATTTTAGAAGCAGAGGCAGAAACATTCGTTTCGTTCGAGTTTTTGAAATATCCAAATCCGGTAGCGGTCTTCCAAGTTGTTTTATTTCGAGTTTTTCCTCGAGGGAATATGAAGAATATGTTTTTTTCAAAAGCTTACAGGTACTGTTCATTTCTAACAAACACAAAACATCTGGGACACACACGACATGACTAGTGTTTCTGATTTCTCGACATTAGACTTATTTCCTCGAGAATTCTCGAGAAATCTCGAGAAAAATAATTATATAATTATTAGAATATACGTCTTTTTTTAATGTTGAAAATATTGTAGAGGATAAAAACATGTTAACATTATAATCACCTTTAAAGTACTAAAGTAAAGGCGTCGAGCAAATTTTACTTTTCTCGAGAAATGAAAAATTACAATTAAAACTTTTTCTCGAGAAATTCGCGAGAAGAATCACTAGACATGACACAGTAAAAAAAAGCTATAATACGCGACGCTTCCTATATACAAGGGTAACTCAAACTAAAGAGCCAAGATACAGCTGCCTCTTTGATTGGCCTCCCCGACTCTCCGCGGAGGCCTACAAACTGTCTGAAAACGGAGCCAGTTTCGATTTGGCTCGCCTGCCTAAATAAATACAAAGCATGCTTCGTCGCATCAAATGCATGGCAATAGCAGCGTTCCGTACTTAACGTATATTTTTATTTGTACTAATGGACATTTTTAAAGAAAATAAAAGCTTTTGAATGATTAATTTGTGATGGTGTTGCCAAAATTTTGCAATGGTAGGGCCTTTGGCTTCTTGGCTCTTCATGAGGAGCTGCTACTGATTGCACCAGAGCTCTTTTAAGGAAAATGCCAGCCTTGGTTCCAGAGAGAACAAAGAAAAGAAATTATATGTACCCCAGAACACTTAAGTTAATTTTATACACTACTTTCCTCTAAAATATATTAATTAATCAAACTATAAGAATTAATTTCATAATTGTTTTAATGTGCATTATTAAATAACAATACATAACGTGTTATGGTTAACGAAGAGAATGTAGAATCGTTTAATCTTGGGAATTGAAACTGAAAGTTTAATGTAAACTAGAAGACACACGGATGTACAATGATTTAAATATTTATAAACATTATTTCTATTGTTTGGTACTAAATCTAATTTCTCTTTGACTATAATTATAAGTAACAAATATGAATGATTCTACTTATTTCTTTATGTATAACAAATAGGGGTCACAACGGGTCATACGTATATGTTAGTAGGGGTTAAACGATACTATTGATAATGTTAAAGTATCGATACTTTTCTTTCGAAACTAATATTTTAGTTGGGGAAAGGACCCGAATATCGGATAGTTGCCTATTATCGTATACATTGATATCTCATATTTGAAATACCAGCAGTTCTTGCATTTAACATTAAAGCATATTAGGATATCAACATCTGCAGCGGTTGCATCGAGCAATCTCTCGAAATGGCGTAACAACAGCTGTGAAACAGTTTTGCCCCTTGAGGAATGTTCAAATTGGTGCTAAAAAGGTTAATTTTTCGAGAAAGAAAGTGCATTTTAATATTATATTTATATTGCATTTGGTTCACTATTAATTTGTTTACGTCATAAAGCCCATTACGTTGAAAAAAATCAGCTGTGGCCAACATAGGACCGACCGCCATCATAAAGTACTTGTATAAAATACATTCTAGCAGCAGAGTAGAAATAACTTGGCCTAATATTTTCTAACAGAGATATTATTTATCATGACCACGGAAACGTTACATGTAAGTATGAAAAAATTGAGACTTTAAAATTTAAATAAATTTTTTTCGTTTTATCAAAAAACGTCTGAAATAAAAGTTTTTTTTTTTTTTAATTTTTGGACTTAGCTACTCAGGCCATTATTTAGAGGATGCATTTATTTTTGAAAAATCTATGCCATAACCGGGATTCGAATCCGAGCCCTCATGGCCTAGAAGGTAGTGCATCGCTACACTAACCACTACGCCATGGTGACCGGCAAAATAAAAGTAATTAGTTATTGTATTTATTAAATAATTGCAACTTTTGTTAAATAATTTTTTTCGAAATATTTTTCTGTTGCTAAATATTAGCAAAAATCTTAAAACCGATAAGTAAACTCCCATTTCTAGTCAACCGATTTTTACCAAAAGTTGATCAATTCGTGCCATTGATGTCAAAAGCTTAAATATGCAGTTTCATAAAAATCCTTTTAGCCAAATTTGCTCTGCACGTGTACACAGACAGACGGACGGACGGACGGACAGACAGACCGACAGACATCATGCTAAAAATAGTCAAAACGTTATGTAGGGACCTCAGTTCGTGGAGATCCATCGAAATCTCGAAATGTCAATATCGGTATGACCACAATAACTCCCTTATATATGTTGGCGATCGGTAAAAATTCGTTATACTGGGGTACGTTCCAAAACCTATGGAGTTTACTCTAAACTTAACTCCGAGTTTAGTAAGATCGTTCCAAAACATTCGAGTTTCCGGTTTGAGTTAACCCTAGAGTTTACTCTTTTAACTCTGTTTGCAAGGTGGGTAATATTTACTCCCATGCGCAGAATGCGTACGCATGTAATTTCTGTTAATTTCGATACGTTTTGATTTATCGAAATTAACAGAAATTAATTATGGCAAACAGGAATTATGGAAAAAAGTTCACAGAAATTCATGATTCTGAAATAAAAAAGAAATCTTTTACTTAATTATAAATAGGTATTTATTAACCAATAGTTTGGAAATATTTATTAAAATTACCGTTAATAGATATACGTTGTTGACTCAAATCAGCAGCAATAATATATACTTCCCTCTTCTTTTTATCCATCACTATTTAAAGATATTAATAATTATTTAAAATAATAAGTCGTGTTGACAATATTTTAGCGAGAATTTTCATATAAGCACTCCTAACCTTAACATCGCCGTTCCAAAACATGATCACATGACCATATTATCTTAGAGTATGTTTTGGAACGTACCCCTGGAAGCTAATTTATTTTACGTAATATTATGTAACGAGGAATCCTAATATCGGATATATGGAGTTGCTCAATATCGAATATCCGATTTTAGGCAATTTTATTTTTGGACAAAGTTACTTAGTTTTGTTTTAATATCGTTATTCCGTTTCATTTTAATGATGACTCCTAGTAAACAAAGCAAAATATGGAATCCAGAAGCAATGAAAAAACTATACAAACAACTTGAACAATCAGTTCAAGCTGTAACAAAAAAGAAACAAGCCAAAAACACAAAGAGACAAACAAAGAAAAGAATTCAGAAGAAGCATAGAATTCCTGACTCTGAAACAGATGACGACTCCGCAGTCGAAATACCAGGTCTACAAGTATGAAATGTGGATTTTTTTTTTAATAAAAAACATTAAACTCAAAAGAACAGTAAAAGTTTATTTATTCAAAGTATGCTCCATTAGAAGTTATACATTTTTCCCATCTTTCAGGCAATTTATGAATACCTCGCCAGTAGAACTCTTCCCCTTTCCCCGCAAACCATTCATCTAGCCATTCTTTCACATTTTCATATGAACAAAAGTGCTGCTCGGCGAGTGCGTGACCCATCGATGCGAACAAGTGGTAATCTGAAGAGGCCAAGTCTGGTGAGTAAGCGGCATGAGGTAGCACTTCCCACTTGAGTGCCTCCAATGTGTTGCAAACTGCTTGTGCCATTATGTGATGGACCGTTATCGTGAAGAAAGATTACCTTGTGCTGTCTTCTTTCGTATTCTGGTCGTTTTATGAGCAGCGAATGGTTCAATTCGATCAGTTGTTGTTGGTAGCGTTGGGTATTAACTGTTTCACCAGGTTTCAACAATTCATAATAGACCACACCCTTTTGGTCCCACCAAGTACAGAGCATTGTCTTTTTGCCAAAGCGATTCGGTCTTGCAGTTGATGTGGATGGTGAGCCTGGGTTCACCCATGATTTTTGGCGTTTGGGATTTTCAAAATAAATCCATTTTTCATCGCCAGTAATGGATACGATGCAAAAAAGACTTTCTTTTGTATCGTGCAAGCAAAATTTCACAAATGTTTTTGCGTTTTTCCATCTGTCTCTCATTCAATGCATGTGGAACCCATCTGCCGACTTTCTGGATCCTACCCATCTCTCGTAGGCGATTGGAAACAGCTTGTTGACTAACGCCTAACTGCTCTGCTAGTTGTTTTTGTGATTGACTATCGTCTTCCTGTAGCATTGTTTCCAATTTTGTATCTTCATATTTTTTTGGAGGTTTTCCATGTTCTTTGTCTGTAAGATCAAAGTCACCACTTTTGAAACGCCGAAACCATCGTGCACACGTATCTTGCGATGGAGCATATTCACTATAAGCTTCTCGAAGCAGTCGGTATGATTCAGCAGCAGTTTTTTTCAAATGAAAACAAAACAGTAGTGCTGTCCGCGAATGCTCTTTATTTGGCACAAAATTTGACATTTTTAACACAATAAAACAAAACTATATGATCACTTTTCAAATTATAACCTATACGCATTTGAAACTTAATGATAACTTAACAAAACGCCATATGTGTTGAAACTTTGAACTATACACTCTGTTTGCGCGGTAAGTTTCAAAAAAATCCGCATTTCATACTTGTAGACCTGGTAGTTTTAGATACTGATAAAGATGGAGAAAACCATGATGATGTCGAATGCATTTTTTGTACTGGAGGATACTCAGATGACACTCAAAGTGAAGGACGGATAAGGTTATAAATTTTTTGAAGATTCAAAAAAAGTTGCTTTTGTTTGTGATCTCTGCCACCTAGAAAGAGCCGAACTGAAACTGTTAATTAGCTTAAAATATATCAATTATAAGTCTGATTCAAGACTGATTATAAGTCAGCTAGCACGAAAAGTTAATTAATTATAATTTAAAAGTTCCTAAAAAACTTTTTTAGGAACGTTTATAAGGCTGTTTATGCCAACGGAGTGGCCGAGTGGCCGAGATCATGTTTTGACTGGTTACAACAGTTAGAATTGTGAGGTTGCTAGTTCAATTCTCCGTTGGTGATATTATTCGGGCGAGAATAATATCTTTAACATTATTCCTATTTTCACAATCATTCACCCCTCATCCAGGTGTAGGAGCTCGCCCCCCGGCATCGGCGATTAGCCTCGTTGCAGAAATAGGCCGATGTAAAATAAATAAAATTAAAAAAAGACTGTTTATAAACAAAAATATATATTTTTCATTAAACTTCATTTCAAATAATAATGTCATTCATTTTACTTTGTTACTAAAATTAATAACACAATTAGTATTTATGAAACGGTTATAACCGAACCGCAAAACCGCGGTTTTCTGTGCAAAAACCGAAACCACAAAACCGCAAAAAAACGCGGTTTTCGGTTTATCTTTAAGAAATTAATCCTTAAGAAAAAATATACAAAGGTAAGAAGAAAATCTCTCAAATGTGGCAACAAATGTATTATTCTTGAATAAAGGCTTTATTAGATTTTTTTAAAAAATATCAGTAGTTAGGTGCATAATGTATGCTACCAACTAGACTTTTCTTTTTTATTAGATGTCAAACATAAAGAAATGTATTGGCGCCAGACGCAATGCGCATGGGAAAGTCAGTGCGCCAGAGTGCACTATTCACTATTAAAGCAACATCCACCTACGCCGAAAGAACATTTTCATTAAGCGCCAACTTCTGCACCAAACTGCGTTCACGTTTAAATGATAAACATTTAAATAGATTAGTGTTTTTAAAAGCCTTTTATTTAAATTTAAATAAACCTTAAGTTAGTATGCTACGTAGGTTGTAGTGTATAATTATTGTATGGATTTTTTATTAGTACTAGTTTTTAGGATTTTGTAGGTATGACTAAAAAACCCTTATACCGTCATTTTGTCGTCTGTCTGTCTGTCTGTCTGTCTGTCTGTCTGTCTGTCTGTCTGTCTGTCTGTCTGTCTGTCTGTCTGTCTGTTTGTCTGTCTGTCTGTCTGTCTGTCTGTCTGTTCGGTAAAAATTGTAGCCAAACGGCTAAACCTAGAGAGTTGAAATTTGGCATGTCTGTACAACTTTTTGGAACACATAGGAAAAATACTAAAACATCTAAAAAACATATCCCTCTAAAAATATAAACAAATATGTGCTTATCGAAAAAAAAAAATATTTTTTTAAAATTATGAGTAGGGTATCAAATGAAAGCCCTTAGTACGTGGATTAACAACCAAAATTTTATTTTTGCAAAATAAATTATTTTGACGCGATTTTTGTCAAAATTGTGCAAAAAAATTTTTGTCCCACACCCTGTAGTCCAGATGGTTTAAACTAAAAATCTGAAAAAATTCTAAGTAATGTATATTGGTGTGAACCGGAATAGTACAACAGGAATTTTGTAATGCATTTTTTGTGTTTTTAACCAAAATATGTTAAATATTTAATTCGCTATGTAACCAAATTGATACGTCAGCGCTCATAGCGATGTGCGTTTAGTCATTGGTTTTCTAATTTGGCAAACTAGAGTTCGAATCCTGTCAATTTTAATTTTTTTGTTTTTTTTTTTGCAGTTTTCTTTGGTTTAAATTATTTTGTCAAAATTCTAGTTATATTTTGGTAAATGTTGCATTTAATTTTTAAAAGCGTAAATTTAATAACCAGTGGGAAGTGTTGAAATTATAATTTAATTCTGTTTGATGTATACGAAATCAGAGGGCGGGGTTAATGATTTAAGCAACCAATAGAAGCTATAGGCGCAATTTTCAAAATCTTAATGAACCTTGCTATGTAAAAAAAATACTGCACATATTTAGAAACTTAAATAATGGTATTTTTTATGAATTAAAATTCATAAAAAAATATTTTGACATAAAATTTGTTTTGGGTCCCAAATAATCATCATTCAGTTAATAATACCTGCAAAACCCTGAAATGTGTAAAAATTCACACTTCACATCAATTTTTTTTATTGTACAGTACAATTCGCTGCGTACGACAGTTGATGCCCGACAAGAAACGTATATGTCAGAAGTTTTTTCTTAATATTTATCTGTTCAAACAATATTTCGGCAAAAAAGCACTATATTTAAGTCACTTTATTTAAAAATACGTCTTAATTCACATAAACTGCAGCACAACACACTACAAATATTATACAAATATACGCTTCTGTTTAATTTACCAAGCCGCCACCAGATGTATCATTGTTATTTGGAGTCGCGAATAGTGTATTTCAACACATAATAAAAATTTATTGATTTATTTTAGAGTATCTATAGGAAAAAAATATATAAAACTTGAAAAACCGAAACCGAAACCGTGGTTTTTGATTTTTAAAAACCGAAAACCGCGGTTTTCAAAAAATGCGGTTTTCCCGATACTCTAAACACAGTATCGGATATATGATATTTAGGTCTTTTTCGTTAAATACCGGACATCCGATATTATGAACCTGATCAGATTTTCCATTTTTTTAAAAAATGCCATTTCCCTATATTTTAATACTGTAGTTACCAAATTGTGCGAATATCATTGGACTGATTTTGATGTTTTATGGCTTGAATGAAAGAACTCGGTCCAAGGATGTCAAAAGAAAATATTATTAAAAAAAAAAAAAAAAACAATAACTAAAGCCTTAATTTTTTATAAAAGAACTTTTATTTTGATTGTTGCGGGGTGACAGGGGCGCGGCGGCAGACATCGACCAGAGCCGGAAAACCAGAATCAAAGTTCAGAAAAACAAATATCACCATAGTTAGATTTGCCATAATATTTATTTTTCGTGGGACAATTATGAGATTTTGAACAAAACAGAAAGTAGCGCCTTCTACGCTAAGTACTTATGATTGAAAAGGCTAAATAACGGAGTGCTTAACAAAAAACAAAAATTACGTAGTAATAATTTTTAATTACTCTTAATTGAACTTATTACTTATTATTAAAAAGTTATTAATAATAATCACTAGCGTGGAATTTCTTCAAAAATTCTTTGTTATTTTTAATTAGCTGCCTAATGGATTTTTCCGAGGCTGCACTTTTTAGGGTTTTGTAGGTATGACCAAAAAACCCTTATACCGTCATTTTGTCGTCTGTCTGTCTGTCTGTCTGTTCGGTAAAAATTGTTGGTAAAAGTTGAAATTTGGCATGCTTATACAACTCTTTGACACGCGCATAGGAAAAATACTAAAACATCTAAAAAACATATCTCCCTAAAAATATAAACAAATATGTGCTCGTCGAAAAAAAAAAATATTTTTTAAAATTCTGAGTAGGGTATCAAATGAATGCCCTTGGTACGTGGATTAACGATCAAAATTTTATTTTTGCAAAATAAATTATTTTGATGCGAGTTTTGCCAAAATTGTGCAAAAAAATGTTGTCCCACACCCTGTAGCCCAGATGGTTTAAACTAAAAATCTGAATAAATTCTAAGTAATGTACATTGGTGTGAACCGAAATAGTACAACAGGAATTTTTCAGATTATGTTTTCGGAAAATAACGCATTTTTTGTGTTTCTTGGTTGATGATGTACAAAAGTTATATTTATGTAACACACTATACTAGAAGGCGTATCCTGGTCTAATGGTTAGCTTGCTCGCTTGCTACGCAGCAAACTAGGGTTCGCTCTCGGGCAGAGGAGACAATTTTGTTTTTTGTTTTTTTTTTTCTATTTTTATTTTGTTTAAATTATTTTGTCAAAATTCTAGTTATATTTTAAGAGCGTAATAACGAGTTGGAATAGTTGGAATTATATTTTCATTCTATGTGTCATGTATACGAAACCAGAGGAGCGGAGCATATGACTTAAAACAACTAATGGAAGGCATAGGCGTAATTTTCAAAATATTAATGAACCTTGCTATATAAAAAAAAAATACTGCGCATATTTATAAACCTAAATAATGGTATTAGGTATTCCAATTAAAATAAACAAAAAAATATTTTTACATAAAATTTGTTTTTAAAGCTCTTAGATTAACAGACAATATATTATTTTAAAAATATCGTTCATTTTGCCGTAATTACTACAATGCAAAATTTGTCCTACACACTCAGCATGCCTCCTTCACTTATTATATACCTGCGGAACCCTGAAATGTGTGAAAATTCACACTTAACATTAATTTTTGTATTGCCGGGAGGGGTACGCCGGAACCATACGTTCAAACCGGGACGTATGGTACCCTAACCATAGTAATTGTTACTATAACTTAATGATCGTAATAACATTCTTATATATGTGAAACATTTCTGGCCAAATATTCCTCAAAACAAATTTGTTTCCAAAGTAAAATTATATTCCTTAAAACAAGATGGAAATTTTCTATTGTAACCGCAGTTGATCAAATATTTCTATGATCAAGTAATGTTCATTAGCTTTTAATTGTATTTAGTAAAAATAATAGTAAGTAATTAACTTAAGCAATATAAAATGATTTATTATCTAATTGAGTTCAATCGGCATTTGTTGAACTGTAGCGGTAGCGGTAGACCATTAAGAGTAAGTTTCATTTATTTTGGGTTGCGTAAAGCAGGTATTTAGACCAACGATGGAATGTGATCGTAGGCGACGAACGTATTAAAGACTGGAAGTCAAGTCCATTATTTTTAATCACAGAATTAAACTGCCTTACAACTTATTGTTTTAATCTACAGTTGTTTCGTCAGCTTGTTAATATATGGTATGGTTATATACAAGGAGCAGGGCCGTCCTTAAACATAGCGGGGCCCGCGGCAACAGCTGCTTCCAGGGCCGACGGAATGCACTCCGTAGGTAATACAAGGTATTAGGGGCTTGATGCCAGGGGGCGCCAAGGTTATAACCCAGCGATTCCCAAACTGCGCGCTGCGGCGCCTTGCGGCGCCACGAAAATATTACAACATTCCTCCAACTACGTTAGTTTGAGCAGTTTTTACTTGGGGCACCGCGGAAAAATTCTGATACATTAAAGGCATCGAGAACCGAAAATTTTGGTAATCACTTATAGGTATCTAAAAATCTCCGAAGTTTATTTAGTATAGAAAAAATTTGGGGCTTTAATCGTTTAACGCGTTTTGAGATCAAGACAGTTTTTTGTGAAAATTGTGAATTAAAAAAAAATGAGGCTCAAATAACGGTTAGAGAAAATGACTTGAGGTTAGAATTTTTGGATTCCTCGTAGTTTATTTAGACCAGAAAAAATTTGTGGCCTAATTTGTTTAGCCTATTTTAAAATTATGACAAATTTTAATATGACGTGATTTATAGAAATTTTCATCTTGGCATGGATGTATCTCAAAAACGAAATGAGATAAAGACATGCGGTTGAAATTTTTGAAATCGTGAGGTCCTAATTGAATTGTGACCATATCTTGAAACAAACAAAAATTTTGAAAATTTTGATAACTCCTAACTATAAAATGGTTAGCGATAGAAATCTGCGGTGTGAATTTTTAAAATTCTCCTAGATTATTTAGTATATAAAAAAAAAAAAAAAATGGGCTTTAGTAAACCAATTATTAAGTTCTGTATGGGCAGTAATCCAAAATTTTTGTCATAAATCAACAAAATTTGGTCCATTTTGAAGATTCTGAATTTTTTTTGGAATTATTAGCGATAAACTAACCCAAATCGGCACTAACTCAAAAACTAGGAAAACATGAATTTTTTAAATATTCTTTTCATAAGCCTCAGCCCAAATTTAGCTTAAAAAAGTATTTTAGCTACAATTAGAGTCAAAACATTTTTGACAAAAATTTCCAAATTTTAGTAGATAACAATTGAATTTTGTTGAAAAAAATTGAATTAGTATACTTATATATTTTTAACCTTAGACCACAAATATATGGTCACTTTTGAGTTAAAGTTTAAAATTTAGACATTTGCGGCAAAAAAAATTTAAAAAATCAGTGCCGCAGAAAAATTATCATACATTAACGGCGCCGGGAACCGAAAAGTTTGGGAACCACTGTTATAACCGGTAATATTATATGAGGACTTTTAGGTCTTCACTTGATATTTAGAAGTTAGGAGGACCTTTGTTTTATTTTAGGTCTTCACTTGAAATTTTGCCCTGTCTGGGGGCGCTTCATTATTCTTGCCTATGGGCGCCAAAGACCCTCGTGCCGTCCCTGGCTGCTTCCTCCTAAATATTTCCCTATAAATAAACTCGTACAACATATTCAGAATTATAATTTATTGTTTCATAAGTCCTTTTTAGGGTTTTGTAGGTATGACAAAAAACCCTTATACCGTCATTTTGTCGTCTGTCTGTTTGTCTATCTGTTTGTCTGTTTGTCTGTCTGTCTGTCTGTCTGTCTGTCTGTCTGTCTGTCTGTCTGTCTGTCTGTCTGTCTGTCTCTCTGTCTATTGGTCTGTCTGTTTAAATTAAATCTGAAAAATTCTAAGTAATGTACATTTTTATAAACCGGAATAGTACAACAGGAATTTTCGATCAGATTATGTTTTCGGAAAATAACACATTTATTGTGTTTTTTGCTTGCCCATGTAAAATATTTAATAACTTATGTAACAAAGTAAACCAGCATGCTTTCATGGTGTAATAGTTAGCGTTCTCGCGTTCTAATTTGCAAACTCGACCGGTCTCGAGACAATTTTATTATTTCTGTTTTTTTTTGCATTTTTATTTTGTTTAAATTATTTTTTCAAAATTCTAGTTATATTTGGGCAAATGTTCCATTTAATTTTTAAAAGCGTAGATTTAATAACCAGTGGAGAATGTTGAAATTGAATATACGAAATCAGAGGGGCGGAGTTATGACTTAAAACAACCAATGGAAGCCATAGGCGCAATTTTTAAAATCTTAATGAACCTTGATATATAAAAAAATACTGCACATACGAGAGAAACCTAAATACAAGTATTAGGCATTCGAATTAAAATTAACAAAAAATATTTTAACATAAAATTTGTTTTGGCATCCCAAATAATCATCATTCACATACTAAATACCTGCGAAACCCTGAAATGTGTAAAAATTCACACTTTTTTACAAATTAAGAAAGATAATAGCCTAATATTCAATAATCCTTAACATAACAAAACCCCAATCCTTTTTGTTGATGTGATTTAAAATAATAAAAATATGTTCGAATACAAGGCTACCTTTCAAGTTTTTACAAAAACTAAGAAAGAAAATATTTTTTTTGGAACAAATTATTTTATTGCTTTTCAAAATATTCGCCTTTAAGATTTATATACTTCTGGATGCGTTCAAACCAATTCTATAAACATTTTTTTCTACTCTGAAGTTGGTATCTCAAGAACATGGTTTTGGAAGGCTTCAACAGCTTCTTGAGGTGATGAAAATCGCTGGCCATGCATTTTTTGTTTGACATTGGGGGAAAAAAAAGTCGTTAGGGAATAAATCAGTTGAATACGGGCAATGAGACATTTAATTCGATGTTTTTCTCCTTCAAATAACACTGATCAACAAATTTAAACTTTTTTTTGCTGACTTAGATCTGATACTTGTTTTTAACTAATTTTGGGGTACTGATTTCAAAAATGTTAACAGTTTCTGCCTATCACGTCAAACGTTTGTTCTATCGTATTTTGACTTTTTTCACCTTTTCACTTTCTGATATACGTCTACTTTAATTTCAACTTCGTTCCAATATATTTCGTAGGAACGCCTTACATGCAGGTACTTATTATAGACCTTTTTACAACGACGGGGGTTGCAAGGTCAAGGGTAAGGTACTTAGTATGACCGCTGCATCCATTAAATGTTCAGCAGAGCGAGAGATAAGCATTGGAAAAATTGGCCGGTGACAATAGATTTAAATGTTGGAGACCCAAACATAATACACGTACCTTTGGTGGAGCGAACAAAAATTAATTCCCCCCCTCTTCATATTAAACAATTTGATTGAAAATTGTCATCATCTGGGGTGCAACATGAGCGTGAAACTTCATTTTTTCAAATTGACAAATTTCCTGTCAATCTTGGAGATGTTAGTGATGAACAGGGTGAACGTTTCCATCAGGATTTAAAAGAGATGGAGAGACGTTATCAAGGAAGGTGGGATACTCACATGATGGCTGAGTACTGTTGGAGTATTAAAAGAGACTTATCGGGTATGGTGCACTCCAGAAGATATGACAATTAAATCCTTAAATTATTTTGTATTTTTATTTTAACACTCCAATGTATTAACATGTAGTTAAAACTGTTCTCATTTTCTTTCTTTTACTATAAATAAAATTTTAAGAATATTTTCTAATTATTTAGTCCTTATTGTTCGCCAAATTTGTACCAATTACAGTATCGACGTCTAAAATGAAACGATAGAAGCATTATTTGGCCGAAAATATGTATTTGTTGTGGAGCAAAAATCTGATGTGATACGCAAAAACTGATGTGATATTTGAGTTCAGCAGTACCAAATTAGTAAGAAACAAGTCTTAGATGTAAGTCAGCAAAAATTGTGTTGACCAGTGTAATCAATTGTTTGACGTGCTGTGGAGCTTGCACTGTCACAATGAAGAATGATGCGACGTTTTTGGTTGTTTTTCCTGATTTTGTCGATAACTTCTAGCAAACATATTGTTGTGTACCACTCAGCATTAACTGTTTTCAGATCCTCTAAAGGAATCAATGCGACATGTCCAGTACAACCGAAGAAACAAGCGATCATTTTCTTGGAAGTTCTTCGTGAACAACTTTTGTGAGTTTCGGTTTATCTTGGAAGACCCGAACAGTGGATTGTTGTTTAATTTCCGGTTCATATAAACAAGATTCGTCATCTGTAACGATGTTGTATACGGATTTTGCAGTGCCTAGGTTCTAGGTTAAATTTTTTTAGCATTGCCGTCACCAATCAACATGATCCTTTTTTTGAGCTTCGGTCAAATTATGCGGAATCCATGGAGAACAGATCTTTTTCACAGCTATATGTTCATGCAAAATCGAATGTATTGCAGTCTGCGATATGCCAAAGGATGCCTCTATTTCACGGTAAGTCACATGCCGATCTTCTTCAATCATTTTGCGTGGAGCATCGATGTTTTTTTAATCACAACCGATTTTGGTCGACCTTCACGAGATTCATCACTGAGGGACGCACGACCACGACGAAATTCTGCAAACCAATTGCAAACAGTCTTTTCTGGTGGTGCTTCATTACCAAAAGTTGAGCGAAGCGAATCTATGCATTGTTGTTGAGTTAAGCCTTTACTAAAATCGTAAAAAATCATCAAACGAAAACCTTCACGGGTAATATCCATTTTTTCACAAACTTGTTTTATTTTAACGCTCACTGTCAACAAACTACTCGGTCAATTTATAAACTGCCACTGGTGTCCAATTACCAATAAAAAATGTCAAATTTTACGAATGTAATAATGACAAATTTCAATATTGCCATCTAGTGGTCGTTTGTAAAAACATAAAAGGTAATCCTCGTACCCTGAAATATTGAAAATTCACACTTCACATTAATTTTATTTAGTTCATTTTTACCGACCACCAACATATATAAGGGAGGTATTGTGATCATAACGATTTTGACATTTCGAGATTTCGATGGATCTCCACGAATTGAGGTCCCTACATAACGTTTTGACTATTTTTATCATGATATCTGTCGGTCTGTCTGTTTATCCGTCTGTCTGTCTGTCTGTCTGTCTGTCCGTCCGTCCGTCCGTCCGTCCGTCTATCTATCTGTCTGTCCGTCCGTCCGTCTGTCTGTCGTTCTGTGTACACGTGCAGAGCTAATTCGGCTGAAAGGATTTTTATGAAACTTCATATTTAAGCCATCAATGGCACGAACAACTTTTGGTAAAAATCGGTTGACTAAAAATGGGAGTTTACTCGTGTCGATTTTAAGATTTTTGTGAATATTTCATAACAGAAAAATATTTCGAAAAAAGACGTTTTTTGATAAAACGAAAAATTTCGAATAATTTTTGTAAAATTTTTTCTAAGTCTCAATTTTTTCATACTTATATTTAACGTTTCCATGGTTGTTCCAAATTTTATTAGTAGGCTGATATATATTTAAAAATAATAATTAAAAAAACGTAGTAGCCTTTTGTTGTTCAAAAATAAAAAATGATTGATTGGTAACAAAAGAAAGCCATGACAAGATAAAAATGTAATTTTGAAGAATAAATATATTGACGAAATATAGAATATTATTTAAGAAAAAAGAGTATATTATTTTAATACGTGGCGAAATATATCTACATTTACCATCCTGTCTTAAACATCCGACCTTCGAACTCGGATACTAACAATATATTTCATAAAGGTAAGACCATTTTAACATTGGTCCTTCGAGCCGGATACTAACAATATATTTCATAAAGGTAAGACCATTTTAACATTGGTCCATCGAGCCACCTTGACCTGCCCTAGAAAATACAGTCCACATCCTAGATCCTCTGAATTCGACCGTTAGTGTTTCGACCAGGTATTACAATGCCACGCAAGATTATTAAACGAACACCCGCAAAGCAAGTTGACGTAGTACATCCAGACGACATTGGGCTAACTTCTACAAACTTGGCTGCGACGAGTTCTGTTGGTAATCCTGTTGATGGTATTGGTGCTGTAACTGGTGATGGAGTTGCTATAGCTGTCCCAGGCACGTCAGGCGAAATGGATGCAGCGGGAATTGTGTATTTGCCACAGGGAGTCGACCACACAGGTAGTATACTAACCGCTAACTCTTCCAGGGTCAGTCTTAACAGTAACTCACAAGTGTCACTCATCAGTCAGAAGAGCGACATAAGGAACCGAAAAGAATTGGAGATTAAATTGGCATACGCCAAGCGAAGACAACAACTGCATGAAGAAATTTTAATGTTAGAAGAAAAAATTGAACTAACGAAATTAGACGAAGATTTCAACATGGAGCCTCATGACGACATATACCTTAAAAATAACGAAGTAAGAAATTTAAATATTCTTTATTCTTTATTTCCCCTAAGCCTTGCGGCGTATAGGGTTTTAACTATTACATGAGAAAAAATAATCATAATAATATAATAAAATAAAATAATATAATATAATTTTATGATTTTCTTTCTTCTTCTTCTTCTTCTACCTTCTACCTCCGGTGTTCATCTCTTTCTTCGTAATCTCTTTTCGGCTTCCGTCTCCGGTCTCCTTCCTTCTTGCCTCCAGTTCTTCTTCCCCTCTTTCTTCGCTTCTCTTCCCTCTTTTCTTTCCTCCTCCATTGCCTCTTTCTTCCTTCCTGTACTCAGTTCTGTCTTACCTCTCCGCATTCCTTCCTTCTTTCCTCGAGTACTCTCGCCCACCTTTCTCCCTTTCCTTCTTCACTCAACAGCTCCTTTATCTCTCCCTCCCATTTTGTCATCTTTCCACATCTTTTTGTAAGATGTTCCAAGGATTCTTCCTCCTCTCTACACATTCTGCATACCCTATCCTCCGGTTTTGCCCAATACCTACTACTCCGTTCTTCATTTCCGCATCTTAATCTGGCAATCCTTCTAACTCTGCCCCCTGCCTTTCCTCTCCTCCCTTTCAAATATTTAGGTATTCCTACCGTCCTTATCTCCCTATACCTTTTCACATTCCTTGAATTATCTATTCTTACTGTTCTTTCCTGCTCCTGTACCTCCTTGTCTCTCCTTCTCAATTCTTCTACTATGTTTCTTCCTTCATTTCTCTTTCGCTCAGCTTCCCTTATGTCCATCCCACATCTCCAATAGTACTCTTTCCTTGTTTCTCCCCATTCCGACAGTTTACCTTTTTGTTCTTCCTTCATTCTTTCTTCCCAGCATTCTCTTATTATCTTCCTTCTTTCGTCCCTCCTGATTTTCTCCTCATACTTCGCCGCCCTCGCCCCGGCTCCTACTCTCAGCTTTTCCCTCTTCATTTCCTCTCTCACTATATATCCTGGTGTCGTTCTGTCTAATCCCATAATCCATCTCATGTATCCCTCTTGTACCCTTTCTACTATCTCCCATTCTTTCCATCCCCAGATCTCTACTCCGTACATGAGGATACTCTTCACAATCCCGTCAAACAATTTCATTCTCCACCTGATATCGTCGTCAAACCTCCTCTCTCCTATGCTCCATAGCTTCCCCATAACCATTCTTGCTTTCTTCACCCTTTCTCTAACATGCTGCTCTGCTCTGTTGTTCCTCGTTAGAACATATCCGAGGTACTTCATACTCTTTACCTCTTCAATTTCTGTCCCTGACCATTCCCATCTTATCTTCTTTCTCTTTCCTCCCCCCTTTCCAAACACCATCACCTTCGTTTTATCTCTGTTTACCTCCAGTTTTTTTCTTCTAAAGTACTTGTCCGCTCTGACCATCATCCTCTTTAGTCCCTGCTCATTCTCTGCCATCAGAGTCAGGTCATCTGCGTATCCCATTGTCCAATACTTCTTCCTTCCCACCACCACTCCTCCGTCTTGCCCCTTCCTCATTGTTTCTTCCAAGTCAGCTACGTATATATTAAATAATGTTGGGCTCAACGGACAGCCCTGCCTCACCCCCTTATTTACCCAAAAGCTTTCGGACTCTTCTTCTCCCACCTTCACCTTGCACCTCGTCTCCTCGTATATTTTTTTAATCCTTCTTATCATTTCTTCCTTTACCCCCCTTCTTTCCAATACTTCCCACAATTCTTGCCTGTCCAATTTGTCAAAGGCAGCCTTAAGGTCGATAAATACCATATACACCTTCCCTCTTTTCCTCTTTATTCTCTCAGCCACTATGTGGTTTATCGTGTATATGTTATCTATCGCCCCCCTTCCCTTCCTAAAACCTGACTGCGTCTCCTCTAATATGTCTTTATCTTCTATTTCCTCCACTAGCCTCTTATTGAGCACTGTCGCATACACTTTGTATGCCGTGCTCATCAGGGTTACTCCTCTGTAATTACCTGCGCTATTCCTGCTTCCTTTTTTGTGGATGGGAATTATTATTCCTTCCCTCCAGTCTTCTGGGTATCCTTCTCCCTTCCACACGCCTCGTATTATTTCTGCCATCTTTTCCGCCACTTTCTCTCCTCCGTATATCCATGCTTCGTTTTTTATTTTATCAGGTCCTGCCGCTTTTCCCTTCTTCAGGCTCTTAATTACGCTCCACACTTCCTCCTCTGCTGGTTCTTCTTCCTTCTCCTCCTCTCTTCTTCCTTTCTCTGCCGCTTTATCCCCCTCCCTTGCTTCCCATACCCTTTTATCCTCCTCGGATTCTTTCCTTCTGTCTTCACTTCCCTCCAATAATTCCATAAAGTGTTTCCTCCAGCTCCCCATAGTTATCTTCTTGCTAATTCCTACCTGTTTCTCTCTGGCTTTATTTATATATTCCCACGCTTCTTTTTCATTCTTTATCTTTTCAACTTCATCTTGTTGCCTCTTCCTGTGCTTTTCCTTTTCCTCCTCGCAAGTTTTTTTATACTGTTTCATTTTTCTCTTGTATTCCTCTTCCGTCCCCCCTCCATTTATTTTTTTCCTCCAGGCCTTTTGCGCTTCCTTTTTCGCCTTTCTACAATTCATTCCCCACCATGGCTTCTTCCCCATCTTTGGACTTTTCCATTTTCTCTTTTCCACCGCTCTCTCTATTCCCTCTCTCAGCTCTCTCCATCCTCTCTCCACCCCCGATCCTTTCCATTCCACCTTTTCAATTCTTGCCATATAATTACTTATTCCCTTCTCCGTCCAGTTTTGTGTATCCTTTACCTCCTCTTCATCCACTCTCTTTCTCCCCCTCCTTATCTCTACTATTATTGGTTGGTGGTCTGACTCTATTCTCTCCCTAACTTCAAACCTGCTTATCTTTTCCCACGCCCCTTCATTTACTACGGCGTAGTCGATAGTTGATTTTTTCTCTCCCTTATAATACGTCCAATTCCCCTCTTCGTCCCCTTCTTTGTTTCCATTTAGTACACTCCATCCCTTCTCTTCCATCCATTCCAGCATAACCTCCCCTTCCTTATTTCTCTCTTTGTCCTTCGCGCCTCTCGTCTCTTCTTCTCCCTTCGTTTCCCACCCCCTCATTCCTCCCGTTTCTCCTATTCTCGCATTAAAATCCCCTCCCACTATGATCAACTCCCCCTCTCTCTCTTCCATTAATTTCTCATCCATCTCCTTCAATTTTGTCTTACTTCCTCCTCTATTGTACAGTGTGACTATTCGCCACTTCTCTTTTCCTACCTTCACTCTTCTCTCTTCTACACCCTCAATCCCCAACTCTTCCTCCTCCTCTATACTCATCTCCGTTCTTACACCTGTGATCATCCCGCCTTTTGCTCTGCCTCTTTTCTTTTCTTTCTCCGCACCTTGGAATCTCCATTCCCACCCTTTCGGCATCTTTTCTTCCCAGCTGTCCCATTCCGATTCCACCATCCACGTCTCCGTTAATCCTATGATCTCGAAATCTTTGAGAAACTCCCAAAACTCCTCATCCTTCCCTTTAATCCCTGCTACATTCCAGAAGATTGCCCTCACCCCTTCCCCTCCTCCTGTTTTCCCCTTCTCCTTCGCCTCGTCCCGCCTCTCTTCTACTTCCTCCCCGCATACCGAAAATCCCTCATCGCTTCGAATTCTCCTTTAATTTCGTTCCATTTCAGCCATTTCCCCTGTTTCTGGATCTTCATGTATCCCATTTTCGCCTGATGTCCTTTTTCTCTTTCTTCCCTCACTAACTCCCTTATCTTCTTCTGAATTTCTCTTTCTTTTTTCGTAAGGTCGTCATCTATGTATATGTTTCTTCCTTTTAGTCTACTCTTCCTTTCCATTACTTCCCTTTTCTCTTCCCATCTTTTCATGTGGACTATCCACATTCTTCCCTCCCCCCTTCCTACTTCCTGTATTCTCCCCAGTTCTACTTCCCTACCTGTCAACTCCCTTACGATTCTTTTTATTTCCCCCTCCTTGGGATTATTTCTGTTTAAATCCGCGCCTCTGACTACAAGATTGTTTTTCCTCTCCTCCCTCTCTTTCCTCTCCTGTGTCATTTCCAGCTCTTCCATTCTTCTTCCTATTTGTTTCGTCTCCTCGCTTGCCTGTTCTTCCTGCCTGTCCCTGTTCATCCTACTTTCCATGGCCTCCACTCGCTCCTTTGTTTCTTGTAGCTCCGTCTTCACTTTCCTGAGCTCCTCCTCTAAGATCTCCTGTTTCCTTCCGAAATCTTCCGCCATTGTTCTTATTTCTTCCTTTATCTCCTCCTT
The DNA here is from genome assembly GCA_963971575.1 of Liopterus haemorrhoidalis. NCBI lineage: Eukaryota > Metazoa > Arthropoda > Insecta > Coleoptera > Dytiscidae > Liopterus > Liopterus haemorrhoidalis. The sequence continues at coordinate 204,615,636 of OZ020611.1, forward strand.
GTCTTTTTCTCTTTTCCTATTTTGCTTTTCTATTGCTCTCATTCTCCTTAGGATCTCCTGCAACATTCCTTCGATGTGATCTTTTCTACCCTCTGCCTTTTCTTCCTCTACTTCCGTGCTTTCTCCCTCTTCACAGCCTCCTCTATCTTCTGCTTTCCCCTTTCTCTCCGTCGGCGCTCTGACTATCTTTTTTGGCCTTAGTGTCTCTTCACCTTTTTCCTGGTCTTCCTGCGTCTTCTCCTCCTTCTTCTTCTTCTTCTTTCCGTCAACCCCTCTCCTCACCCAGTCCGACAAACACCCCACGCTGCTCGCCCTCTTTCTTGCTTCCATCCTCCTTGTCTACCCTTTCTCTTCCTCGGCAAAGAAAATGTCCCGTCTGTCGTGTCTGGGTTTATTGTGCTGGCTTCTCTTCCTAAATGTCTTCTACCTTCTTGGCTATGTATGCTGCTTGTTGCGGTAGCCACAAGCCGGTCTGACGTCACAAATTTAGTTGATGCTCCGGCTGTACTTAATTCCAGTCGAAACCCAAATCTGTGCTAGCCAGCCCTACTTGCTGCTACTCGGCGATAGATGTCCTTCTTGCCAACTAGCACAGCCACACCCTCTTTACCGGCCTTTACTTTTTCCTATTCTAACCTACAAAACAACTACAATATTATATAAATACTTTTATTTGGCTTATACCCACGAAAAAGTCACTGCCGAAAACCTCCCTGGCACCTTAAACTCATACACTACACTATTTAAATTGCTCTATCACTACTTTGTCACCAATTCTCAGTAAAATCACTGCCTTGCCACGCACGTCCTACCTCTCTCTCAAAAACTACTTGTCAGCTAAAAACTACAGTCAATTTAAATATTGATAAACATGATAATATAAATAATGATTTGTCTAAATTTATTACGCGACAATCTATGCCGAAAGAACTTCCTTCATTTGACGGAAACCCTCTAGACTGGATACATTTTATTGCTCAGTATAATTATACAACCACCATTTGTGGTTATACTGATCATGAAAATCAAATAAGATTGCAAAAATGTTTAAAGGGCAAAGCTCTAGATGTAACTAAAAATTTATTAATCCTTCCACAAAACGTTCCTGAAGTTATAAAAATTTTAGAAAAAAGATTTGGTAATAAGGATCATATTATAACATTATTGTATAATAAAGTTAGAGATATGAACCAAGTAAAAGAAGATAAACTAGAGACTCTTCTGGACTTTTTTGATAATTTAAATAATTTAGTTACATCTATAAAATCTTTAGACGCTCCAGACTACTTGAAAAATCCTCTTTTATTACAAGAATTGTTAGACAAGCTGCCTGTCAGCTATAAAATGGCATTCAAGGAACATTTACAAAATGTTAACAATAACTGTAAATTGACTGCATTTCATGCATGGCTGAAAAATAAAGCAGATTTCGCTTGCGAGTTAATCACACCGAAATTCTGCGAGAAAAAGGGAAACAAAAATTATACCCTTTCGACAACTACAGACAAACTGTCAAAAGTATGTCTTTACTGTCATAAGTCTCACTATATTATATATTGTGACTTGTTTAAAAAATTAGATGTTGATTCACGATGGAAATTTATTACCAATCAACATCTATGTTTCTCATGTTTATCAGGAAAACATGGAATAAAATCGTGCAAATATTCCAAAATTTGTCAAATTGACAAATGTGACAAACTTCATAACAGACTGTTGCATAAAAATGAAGCTAAAGTAGACGATTCTACATCAGATAAAAATTGTCATGTTTCTGATGTAAAAAATCAGGTTCTTTTGAAAGTATTGCCTGTTGTATTGAAAGGTCCACGAAAAGAAATTCAAACTTATGCCTTATTAGACGACGCTTCGACCATAAGCATAATTGACAATTATTTGGCAGAAGATTTGGGTTTAGACGGACCAACAGTACCACTATGTATGCAATGGACGACTGATGACATAAAAGAACAAGACGATTCAAAATCTGTAAGTATGACAATCAAGGGTATTGACAAAAATAGTAGGACATTTACTCTAAGACATGTACGTACTCTGAAAGGGTTACAGTTACCAAGTCAGACTATTAACGAAGACAAAATAAAGATGTTTGGTAATATTCCTTCTGACGTACCGTGGAAAAATGTAAAATTGACTAATGCCAAACCAATGATATTGATTGGACAAGATAACTGGCCTTTATTGATCACAAGAAAGACAATTCATGGACCGTGGACTGGACCAGCATTCAGTAAAACTCTTCTGGGTTGGGTTATTCACGGAAATCTCTGCTGTCAAAATGGATTGAAGACTGCCAATCCTGTATATTTTATAAATAACCAAGAAATAGACGACTCAGATAATCTACAACATCTTGTTAAACAACAGTGGCAACTAGACACGTATGGAACAAATTTTAATGTAGACTTAATTTCTAAAGACGACTTCCGAGCCCAAGAAATTATGTGTGACACTATTGAAGGAAAATGCAATAAATTCGAAGATGGGTTATTGTGGAAAGATGGTACGTTTTTACCAGATAGCAAAGAAAATGCCTTTAGAAGACTGATTTTAACAGAAAAGAAGATGGACGTCAATAAAGAATTTGCTGAAATTTATTGCAGAAAATTTCAAGAATATGTAAACAAAGAATACATCAAGAACATTTTAATACAGGGAAGAATATTGCTTCAAAATATTTGGGAAAGTGGTATCGGTTGGGATGATATTATCACAGAAAGACAAATGGAAAAATGGACCCAATTTTTAGAAGATGTATCGAAAATCTCTAAAATAGAGTTTCCAAGACTTTATACCACTTTAAATTTGAATGAAAGTAGAAATGAAATACATATTTTTTGTGACGCCTCAGAAGATGCTTATGCAACAGTATCATATCTCCGTTCCACATTTAAAAATGATGTACAAGTGGCCTTACTTATGAGTAAAGCACGAGTTGCACCGTTAAAACCCATGTCAATTCCTCGTTTGGAACTTCAAGCTGCTGTACTTGGAGCACGACTAGGAAAAACCCTGAAGAACGAACTGCACATTATGACACAAAATATTGTGTATTGGACTGACTCCAAAACAGTTCTTCATTGGTTAAAATCAAACTCGCGACGTTATAAAATGTTTGTTGCAAACAGAGTCGGTGAAATACAAGAATTATCAAATATATCGAACTGGCATTATGTACCATCAAAGGAAAATATAGCAGACGAAGCAACTAAAAGAACTTTGACAAATCGATGGTTAGAAGGTCCAAATTTTTTGAAAAATAAAATAATTTGTAACTTTGATGTAGGTGCAGAAAACGAAATAAATGACGACGTAGAGTTAAAAGCCGAATTTGTAGCAGTAATTTATGAAAATGAAATATTGGATAATTTAGATTTCACTAGGTTTTCAAAATGGTTTAGACTTTTAAGATGTTGTGCATGGATTTTAAGGTTCTTAAAAAAATGCAGAAGAAAATATAAAAATAATTTAACATACGAATTTCAAGCTACTGAAATTGAAGAGGCTGAAAAGATTTTGTTGAGAAAATGTCAAAAAGAGAATTTTGGAAAAGAAATTCGCATATTAAAGAAGAAACTGGAATTGACTAGAGACTGTCATTTATATAAAATATCATGTTTTATAGACAATGAAGGGATTTTAAGAATGAAAGGAAGATTAAACCAATCTGAATTAGAAGATGATACAAAAAATCCAATAATTCTTCATTCTAAAAATATGATGACCAAATTAATTATTAAACATTACCACGAAAAATTTAATCATCAAGGTCAAGAGACAATAATAAGTAAGTTATTAGAAAAGTACTGGATTATAAAATTGAGATCAGCTGTAAAGTATACAGCTAGAATATGCCAATATTGTAGAAATGTGAAGACTCGTCCGACAGTTCCCATAATGGGACAGTTACCTGTTAGCAGAATCAAACCGACGGAAAGAGCATTTATAAAAACTGGTATAGATTACTTCGGGCCACTAATGATTTTAAATAAACGTAGCCATGAAAAAAGATATGGAGTTATTTTTGTGTGTATGGTAACAAGAGCAATTCATATAGAAATTGCGCAAGACTTGACCACCAACAGTTTTTTACATGTTCTACGTCAATTTGGATGTAGAAGAGGGTTTCCTGCCGAAATATATTCGGATAATGGTACGAATTTTGTAGGAGCTGAAAAAGAAATTAAAAAATGTTTGGATGAATTAAATCAGCATGACATTACAAAATTTTGTTCCATGAACAACATTAAATGGTATTTTAATCCCCCAACAGCATGCCACATGGGAGGAGCTTGGGAGAGATTAATTGGTATAGTGAAGAAAAATCTCTATGTGATTCTTAAAGAAAAATATCCCAAAGAATATGTTCTAAGAACTATTCTTTGCGAAATTGAGAACATTGTCAATAGCAGACCACTGACACATGTCAGTTTAGATTGTCAGGATGACGAACCATTGACACCTAACCATTTTCTAATTGGAAAAAAATTCATAGCTCAATCTTGGATAACCCCTAATGATTCAACACTGTCCATGTCAAGTTGGAAACAGGTACAAAAAATCTCAGATACATTCTGGAAGAGATTTGTGAAAGAATATTTACCGACTCCGAAATCCGAATATTTACGAAATATTAGGAAAAAATGGCATTTGAATAAACCGGAACTGCAGTTAGGAGATATTGTTTTAATTGTAGACGAAAATAGTCCGAGAAATTGCTGGAAAAAAGGAATAATACATGAAGTTTTTCCTGGCAAGGATAATATTGTCCGGGTGGCCACTGTTAGGACTGACTCTGGTTTGTTTAGACGACCTGTGGCCAAATTATGTAAACTTGTTTGTCAACATAATTATTAAAATTATGCTGAACTATGTTTAATTTATGAACTTTGTATTTATGAATTTTTGTTTGTATAGTTGAATTTATTAATTTTTGTTCTAAGTAATGTAATTACTGGGAGGAGAATGTTCCAAATTTTATTAGTAGGCTGATATATATTTAAAAATAATAATTAAAAAAACGTAGTAGCCTTTTGTTGTTCAAAAATAAAAAATGATTGATTGGTAACAAAAGAAAGCCATGACAAGATAAAAATGTAATTTTGAAGAATAAATATATTGACGAAATATAGAATATTATTTAAGAAAAAAGAGTATATTATTTTAATACGTGGCGAAATATATCTACATTTACCATCCTGTCTTAAACATCCGACCTTCGAACTCGGATACTAACAATATATTTCATAAAGGTAAGACCATTTTAACAATGGTCATGATAAATAATATCTCTGTTAGAAAATATTAGGCCAAGTTATTTCTACTCTGCTGCTAGAATGTATTTTATATAAGTACTTTATGAGGGCGGTCGATCCTGTGGTGGCCACAGCTGATTTTTTTTTTTTAATTCGAGCTTAGAAAATAAAGTCGATACGTTGAAATGTGAAAGTAAAAATATAATTAGATGAGCAGTCATTTACTTAGCAATTTATACTATTTCATTTTTTTTTTCTTGACAAAAAGTTTATTACCAAAAAGTGTCAAATATTTTAAATATGTTAATATATTAATGGTGTGTAATTTTTTATCGATAATCATATTTTCAAATGTTTTTTTCATTTGACATTTCTACTCTTTTTCACTTCTTCCAAAAGTCAAGGCTACACCTTTAAAGTAAAAAGTTTCACTCCGGAATCGCGACATACAACTTGTACAAATTATGCTTGCAGCTATATCAGTGATGAGTATTTTTTATCTTTTACATAACTTATCTATCATAGTGAACACTAAGAATATTTATTGTAAAACCGTTAATATTATTGCCTAATAAATGGGTGTATATATTTTTTATATTATTTTTATATAATTTACTTTTAGAAATGAATAAAAAAAGTGCTTACTTACCCATACATGTATGTATTGAAAGTGTTTAATTTGGTTTTCTCTAATGAAAAGCTATGGAGACCTGGTGATGAAAGTTATCAATACTTAGATCAATACTCAGTACCGTCTTTTCCATAAAGGAACATGGGGCACGAGCCCAAGGCCTCCGGCTTGATGGGGGTCTCAAAATGCCGAGGTCTTCATTTAAACGGAAAAAAGAGGAGCTTAATTTTTACTGCAATTTTACTACAATTTTACTACTTTTATTAAAAAAACTTGCAAATAAATCTCAGACTTGAGTACCTCTACCTTACATACACTCTGTTCCAAACGGTTAGGCGGAACTAAGTGGGAATTTTGTTCTTTTAAGTTGTCACGAGAAGGGACCTGGCTTGGGTTATTTAATTTTTACGTTGGAATGTCAAAATTTAAAATTTCAACAATGAAACCATGGAAACGAATGACATATGTCAAAATTAAATTATTTTTTTTTACGTATTTTAATGACAAAAAAATAAATAAATGGGAAATTTGTATTAAGAATGACACAAAAAATCAAAATATAAAGAAAATGACATTTTAAAATGATATTAACCTTAATCAAAAAATGTTTATTGAAAGTATGATTTACAAAGCTTAAACAAAACGGACGAAAAGCACGATTTAAACGATGAAAGTAACTAGAATGCAAAATCTAGTTCCGCTTAACCATTTGGAACAGACTTCACATATTCCCGAATGTGGAAATTGCTACAAGGATATTCCTTTGCTTAATGGTCACCAATTGTAGTGGAGTGTGCTCATTTTCACGACTAAAAAGAAAAATTGATGTGAAGTGTGAATTTTCACACATTTCAGGGTTTTGCAGGTATTTAGTAACTGAATGATGATTATTTGGGACGCCAAAGCAAAAACCCTAGACAGACAGACGACAAAATGACGGTATAAGGGTTTTTGGTCATACCTACCTATTTAATTTAAAACCAATTTAGATTAAAACCCTAATAAAAAATGAATTACGAACGACTATGTTACAAGAACGACTTAATAATTTGTCAGTCATGTGTATAGAAAGTGGTATCCTTCAAAAATTAGACTTTGAGGATATAATAGAAGATTTTGCACAACAGAAATCCCGAAAGAAACCATCATCATTAACGTAAGTCCAATTTTTAAAATAGTAATCACTTATATTTGATTTGTATAAAGCTAATCATAATAACCAATAATGTCACTAAATAAAATAAGCCTGCATGGCTTAAGGGCCGTGTTAGGCCATGCAGAGGTTCTTGGTCAATACTTCTTAATCTTTCTAGGTTTTCGTAGGTAAAATCAATAAAGTTTTATTCAGTCACCGAGTGCCGTACATATAGGCGAGGCAGAGAGGCATTCAAACACAAAAACTGCAATATTTTCGAAAAACGCAATCTGATAAAAAAATCCTCTCGTTTTCTGGCTCAGATCAATGTACATTACCTAAAATTTTTTCAGATTTTTAGTTTAGCCCCTTTGGGTAAAAGGTTGCAGGACAAGAACTTTTGTAGAACATTTTTGGCTAAAATCGTGTTAAAAGAAAAATATAATAAAAAACTACTTTCCGCACCTTCCTCCACTCTTAAGGGCTTTCTTTTGATACCACACAATAAAATTTTTAAAAATATAAAATTTTTTCAACGACACAAAATAATCAATATTTTTCAAAAAACTAATCTGCACAAAAATTCCTGTTGGGTTATTCCGGTTCCTATCAATGTACATTGTTGAGATTTTTTTCAGATTTTTAGATCAACCCCTCTGGGAGATAGGGTGGCGGATAAAATCTCTTTGACATATTTTTAGCGAAAAACCCATAAAATAAAATGTTTTTTCACAAATAAAAATTTGCCTGTTGATCTGCGCTTTAATGCTTACTAATGCGAATGCTCTTAGTATCAAAATTAACGAATAAATGTGATTTTCAAAAAGCTGTTAATTTTGTTGTGATTATAGAAAAAATATTGTTCCAGTCATCTGGCATTTTATTGGCTTCTTACACTTATTTAATATATACAAAATCCTGAAATGTGTAAAATTTCACACTTCACATGAATTTTATTATTTAGGTATCATTTTGGATACATGATTATAGATTTATTTGGAGTTTTAAAAAAATATATTTTTTTTTAATGGCATGTAGGAAATGTAATGAAATATTTTAATACTTGACAGATTTAATTATATTTTTGATGCAGTTGTAACCAAAAATGTATCCAAAAGATGTCCAAAATATCCAATATTTACCACGGGAAAAAAATCTAAAAAACTCTTTTCATCAAGAAAGAAATCTAATTTCCAAGCTAGTTAATTAATTATTAATTCTTTATTTTCTACTAAATTAGAATAGAAACTATAGATAAGATTTTCTTTCTTTACATTTTTTTTTTCTTAACTAAATTCCTTTTACGTTGTTCCAGACAGCATACTAATGCAGGATTAACTGTCATTGACCCATTGACAGGTATATCTGCATACAGTACGCTGTAGAAATCTTTATTATCCACATGCCACGCATCGTTAAAATAGAATCTGTATCTTTAATTGTTGCATCTTCACTCGGATGAAATACTTGCCTACTTTTTCTTTAGTAGGAATTTATCGGATAAAATTCTTTTCCGAGATATTCGAGCAATGTACTCAAATATCACAAATATCACAAATTACGTAATACAGACGATTGAAGATGACACATGATAAAGATGAAAAAGAATAGATACATTATACAGATTTAGCAAGAAATAACATTTGATGGGATTCTGTCAAATATTTAGTCCTAAACATCCAGTTCAATTGATTCCTCGATTCAGAGCCGTAACGAAGGTTATTAAGTGCCTGTGGCAAGTGTTCTAAATCAGTGGCGGCTGGTTTAGGGAGGGCAACAGGGCAATGGCCCTTCCAATTATTTACTTTTGAAAAAGAAGAAAATCTTTAATATAAAATGGTAATAGTAACATGTATTATTTTCATTTTACCCATTTTAAATTAATATTTAGTTATAGGTATATTGAAATGTTTATAACTTAAATTCGCATCGTGCCGCGTTTCGCTTCCTAAAAAAATGTTTTTAGAATGGACATACCCCAGGCAGGGCAAATGAATAAATGTCTTCTGTCTTTGTACGAGTGTAGGTGCTGGGTACAAGTGGGGGTGAAGGACGAGTAATACTATGTAACCTGTAGCAGCCATTGCAAGTGGGTCAAAACATATTTTGTCCGTAGTTTTAATTATCAGATTATGTATGTTCGATGTTTTAATAATTACATTATTAAAATAGTGTTTTATTAGTATATTTGATAATAATTTACTCGCTACATTTTCTTAAGTTAATGTAATTGTGTTATATATAAGTGACGAATTTTGAAAAAATAAAAATAAAATAAAATAATAAATAATTAAATCTTTAGGACCACCAAGACGGAATTACCAAGAAAATAAAAAAAGTTATTTCAAGTATTTTTTATTCAAAAACCTTTTTGGTAAGCTTTTACCCTCAAAAAGCTTTTTGCCCCACCAGAAAATAATGTCACGAGCCGCCACTGTTCTAAATGCGACCCCACTCTTATAAGCACGGACCTCAATTTTGAGGGAGGCTCACATGTATAAGGAGGTAACATTCAAAACGTGATTTTTGATAGTAATGTAGTTTTTAGATAATTGCAAAAACATTATAATTCTGTTTTCAATAATTTGGAAACTTAATTTTTCGGCCCATTTATTTTTAAGGTCCCAAACATTGAATCCAAACATGTCAATACATTTTAATGAGCATAAAAAAAGGAAAATCGATTATTTAAATTTGGACAAATCAAATTTTGAAGGAACTTAGTGGAAAAATGGTGGCTTAAATGAACGAAACAAGGATAAAGTTTTATTTGAATGAATGAATTGAATTAATAAAAATTAATGTTTATTATTATTTTTTTCTTTTAATATTATATTATTGATATATCTTTTTATAAATAGGCAAATCACAACCTTAATTTAACAAATAATCACATAAAACCTTTCATTGAGAATCTTCTACTGATGGAAGGTCTTAGATCAATTCTTTGAATCATTTTAAAAGTTCATCAAAAAAATAAAAAACACATTTTTTTATATACACACACCGGCAAATTTAAAGGAACAGACATAAAAATCTAATTATTTTCCTTGTAGTGTACATATTATTGATATCTCTCAGGTTTCGATCTACTAGTACGCTGTTTTTGGAATAATGTTCAATCGGGTTAGGGGAGCACGCTGCCAACCCATTGTTGTTATACCCACTAAAAAGTTTGTTACACAGTGGGGGATGTGTGGGCGGGCATTATCCTGCATTAGGGTAAAATTTTCTCCACAAAAGGTACAACATGGTCTTGAACAATATCTCTGATGTACCTATCTGTAGTTAACGCTCCGCCATCAATCACCACTAACTCTGTGCGAACTCCCAAACATATTCCACACCACACCATAATTAAACCTCCTCCAAAAGATACAGTAGCAGCAAAATTAAATGGTGCATTTTGTTCTCCTTGGCGTCGATACAATCTTCGTTCATTGTTGAGTAGAGCATTCAAAGCTAGATATACGCTACAAAATAATAAAATTTAAAAAAATAATAATAATTTTCAATCTGTTCCTTTAAATTTGCCGTTGGGTGTATATATATTTTTGTTCTTAGTACGTTTTAGATAGTAAAAACACGTTTTAGATTAATTTAATGATTAATCAAAGAGCATGACACTGATAACAATATCTCAAATATAAATAAAAATAAATAAAATATAAAAATCTGAAATTCTAAGTAATGTACATTGGTGTGAACCGGAATAGTACAACAGGAATTTTTGATCAGATTATGTTTTTGGGAATATAACGCATTTTTTGGTTGACGATGTACAAAAGTTTTAGTTATGTAACACACTATACTAGAAGGCGTATCCTGATCTAATGGTTAGCTTGCTCGCTTGATACGCAGAAAACTAGGGTTCGCTCCTGGGCAGAGGAGACAATTTAATTTTTTGTTTTTATTTCCTTTTTTATTGTGTTTAAATTATTTTGTCAAAATTCTAGTTATATATTGGCAAATGTTTCATTTCATTTTTAAGAGCGTAAATTTAATAACCAGTTGGAATTGTTGGAATTATATTTTCATTCTATGTGTCATGTATACGAAACCAGAGGGGCGGAGCATATGACTTAAAACAACCAATGGAAGCTATAGCCGCAATTTTCAAAATCTTAATAAACCTGCTATATAAAAAAATACTGCACATATTTAGAAACCTAAATAATGGTATTACACACTCAGCATGCCGCCTTTACTTATTATATACTTGCGAAACCATGCAATGTGTGAAAATTCACACTTCACATCAATTTTTTACTCATAGGATTGCTGCACTCGCCTACAGTTCGTATGATCAAACTTCTGCTTTGTGAAAGAAAGTAATGTTTTATGCACTTAATGTTGTTTCATAAATAACTATTCTTTAATATTTAATACTATTATGGAAAAAAATATTATATAATATATAATACTTAAGATTAATAGCCTTTGTGAGCTTCTACATACCTAGAAAACCTTGAACATGTAAGAAGGTATGTTTCATAAAAATTCTTTATTTTATTATCAGCAAAGAAGTAAATCGAAGAAAACATAAATCTTTGCAACAAAACTGTTTTTTATTTCCATGTTTTGCGTTGGCTCTTGACTAAAATCCACAGAGAATACGAAAAAAAGGGCGCCCCTTATTGCTTGGCGCCGAACAGCAAGATCTTAAAACTCAATGCAAATTCAACGTACAACAGAACGAGATGGAAAAAATATGTTAAAGTCTTATGCCCAGGCGAGGAGATTTAGGAATCTATATATTTATATCAGTTAAGAATTGACCTTTTTCTCGTAAATCCTCGATAAACCAATATAATTACGTGCGGTTTTGGAATTAGCACAAGCGAGGCGAGAAATTCGCTAGAACTCTTACCATAACTGTGTCAGTAGGTATCACATAGTGTATGTTATTATATTGACTGTACCAAATGTCTTTGTATTAAGAATTTAAAACCTGAATGCTGGCTTTTAAAATAAAAATACAGACTTGAAGAAAGTGAACCAGACGGCCTTGAGTGCAACACAGACGCAAATTATTACAGTGGCCATCAAGCTGTTTGACCAATCCCAACTAAACTGTTTTGTACTGTCAATCAATGGTATCACAAATAAATATTAAGAGAGTGTTGTGATTTTTGGCAGAAAATATAATTTTAAATATCTGCCTATTTGGTCATCTGATCAACCTAAGTTTTGGGAGATCTTCCCAATCTTTTTTTTTTAAAGATCGTATTTTCTACTCTGTCCTCTTTCATCATGTATCCTATCAACTGTATTCGCCTGCTACTCATTTCTTGAATAATACAAGGTGTCTCAAAAGAAATTTTATATTTATTTAGCTTACTGCGTGAACCTAACGCTGTTGGTGATCAGTTTCATCTTGTCGAGGATAATGCTCGGCAACGTGTTGCGCGATTTGTAACGTACTGACTGAATAACGAAGGTATTGATGCGATATCATGGGCAGCACAGTCATCGGATCTAAATCCGATTGAACATATGTGGGACATGCTTAAGAGAAGAATGACTCCACATATGGATAACATCAACGATAATTTTATATTCAGAGAGATTCTAAGAGCAGAATGGGCACAGTTATCTCAAGAAGACATCGATAATGTTTTTTTTTTGCCCATGAATCGCACATGTAGAGCTGTGATCAACCAACTTGGAGGTCATACTCTTTATTAGCTTTTTTTTTTTTTTCAAATATTGATTATTTTTATAAATAACATTTAGCATATTTTGTTGTAAACTATTCTTTATTGAGTATTTTAATTGACAAAATACAATAAACACACAAAAGAAACCATACGCTATTTATTTTCATATATTTTTTTATATCCTTAGACTTTTCCGAAGTGTGTATTAATATGCCTCACTGTTTCCCGTGTCCCACTGTTACCCATATTTTTCTAGTAAAGTTAGTAGAGACCGATCGAAGCTTTAAAGAATGACGAATAGTTCAAGGTATGTAACTGATACATCATTTATTTTGGTTGCTCTATTTGCGTCAAGATTGTTACGAAACAATGAACAAGATATTTACATGTCTTACATGAATTAAGTAATGATTGCAAATGTTCGCTAAAACATAATAATGAATTGTTTCATTATTTATCATTTTATTCTGTTTTTAAGAGGAACTATTATTCTAAAATTTGAAATAATAGAACATCAAAAATAGTGTTTTCAAAGAAAATATTTATATTAGAAGAGAAATTTCTCTCTCTCTCTCTCTCTCTCTCTTTCTCTCTCCCTCTCTCTTTCTCATTTTCTTTCTTTCTTATTTTTCGATCCATTGCCTTACAAGGGGATTTTGAGGCGTCATGTCCGCATAATAGTTTTCTTTTTCGGAGCTTACGCTTCTCAATCTTTGATCAAATGTGTAGTTTCTTGTAGTATGGACTTATAGCTTCATTTGGTCGACCCAGGATTTGTGATATCTGCATTGATCGACGTCTATCTAATATCCCTTGCATGCAGCGGCGATAAAAGGCAGGGGCGACAGGGGCACAGGCCCAGGGCGCCAAAACAAACGCTTAAATATACATATTCTAAGTTTTTATTAAGTTTTTCTATTTTTATTTATTTAAAATTATAAATTTTCTATCTTTTTTTTATTTATTGACCATAATACAAAATAAAACATTGTTTTAGTCAGTCATACAAGCAATACAATACAAAATACAAATACATGTTAATATGGAGCAAAATAATAGGCAATAATTATTAGGATAGTACAATAATTATGGTGTTAATATATGGACATAAAAAAATTAAAAATTTAACTTTCAAAAATTTATCAGTCAAGTAAAATGGGTTTCTACTTAAAAATTCTTTTACAGTTTTTTTGAAATTCAGAAAACGCAGGACTTGATATTCCTCTGGCAGAATATTAAAAAAATTATGCTGTAATAATTTGAGGCACTGCGGGATTTAGTTAAACTTAAAAAGTTTGGATGTACAATAAAAAAAAGTTTGTATATGGTTTTTATTTCTAGTAGCATGCGAGTGCATTCTGTCGCCAGTTGGTCATACATTTCTATTTTTATAGGCATACAGTACACACTGATAAATATAGAGGGAAGGAAATGTCATTATTTCTAAATCTTTAAATGCATTCTTACAATCAGCTCTTGTCGTTGAAGGGAAAATTTCTATTAGCTGAAGGAGAATATCCCCAAGCTAGAAGGGCATAAGAAATATGTGATTGAAATAGCGCATAATATGATATTAACATTATTTCTTTTGAAACGGTATTAACCAGATTGCGAAAAAGGAGTATAGTTTTACAGATTTTTTTGGCAAGAATCTCTACGTGCTGATCCCAATTAAGTGTAGGGTCAAAAGAAACACATATTAAATACATATTTGTTTATATTTATTTCGGGATATGTTTTTTTGAACGACAGAAAGGACAGTCAGAATAGACAAATCAAGGAGCGCAGGGAGATATAAGGCGGTCAGAACTATAGGGGTACCAAGCTACTTGAAGGGAGAAAGAGGAAGGTCAGGAGGGAGGGTTAGGAGGATTACGAGGCTAAGGTGCGGGAATGAAGAGAGAGGAAATAGATACTGGAGGAAACAGGAAGATAAGATGTGCAGGATGTGCGGGGAGGAGGAAGAAGATATAGAGCACCTCGCGAAGAGGTGTAGAGAGATGACAGTATGGTCGGGGAGCACACTAGACCTGTTGCACGAAAATTGAAGGGGGGAGAGGTGGGCGAAGGAATTAGAGGCAAGAAGGATTGAGATCGGGGAAGGATAACAGGAAGGGGTAAAGGAAGGAAGGAAGAGGCCCGTTGGGAGGCAGAAGGCGAGAAATGGAAGGAAGGAAGGGGGCTGAGGTCACCTGGAAATGGGGAGGAAGGAAGGGTGATAGGAGGAGGGGTGAAGAAACGGTTGGAAGGGAAGAGAATTGAATAAAATAAATTAAAGGGCGAGAGAACTGGAAGCAAGAAGGAAAGAGACCGGAGAGGGAAACCAGAATGCGAATAGGAAGAAAGAGAGGGACACTGGAGCAAGAAGAAAGAAATGAGAAAATGTAATATATTGTAAATTAAATTGTTCTGTGTTGTACGTTATGTAATTTGGATTGTTTTGGTTATTTTATTTATTTTATTTCTATTTGTAATGGCTAATACCCTGAAAGCCGCAAGGCCTAGGGAGAAATAAAGAATATATATATATGTTTTTTTGAACTCTCAGTAATTTTCGTATATGTGAGTCAAAGAGTTGTATAAGCATGACAAGTTTTAACTTTCTATGTTAATCCGTTTGACTACAATTTCTACCGTACAGACAGACACATGAGTGACGTTATAAGGGTTTTTTGGTGGTCATACTTAGAGCCCTGCAAATCCGCGGGTATCCGCGGATTATCCGCGGATATCCGCAACTTTTCTGCGGATGCGGATAAATTATCATTTAAACCATGCGGATGCGGATTAAATGTCATATCCGCTTATCCGCAATATCCGCGTGAACATTAAATATTCGGTTACTTTCGGAGAAACAAGCAATTGTGTTCTGACTAGGCAGTCCTCGGTTATTTTCGGTTGTCTGTATATACATGATATTTTGTAGCATTCAATCTCACTTTATGTTATTTTTATTAAGACAATTGTCCATGATCAAGACTGAGTTGAGATAATCAACTTAACTTTCTTTTTATTATTGAATATACTATAGAAAATAATATTTTGGACAAAAGTTTCCTGGTACACTTTCGACGTAATTCTTCCTACCACTGCTCTAATTCTGGCTTTTAAATCTGATAAAGGTTTTTTTTTTTACATAAAACTGATTAGTAAGTTTTATTTAAATACCAAAATTTACCTACATAATTTTTTCTCGAAAATTTTATTATGTAACCTGCCAATTTTTTTATACTACCGAAGTAAAAATTCTTGCAGATCCCAAAAATTTGAAAAATGACACATGTTGCTGTTTGATAAAGTTGCAACGCCTAACTCATGCGCGAAATGGCGTAAGAGAATTACTTGATCCTAAAAATATGAAGCACCTTCTATCAAGTAACTTTTCTGATTTTTTTAAAATTCAATATTAAAAAAAGCAGCACGCCACATACTCCCTACGAAAAAGAACGCTTAGGCCCCCCAAAATTGTTATCTCTCTCTAGATTTAAATAAGTTATTAGCGCATCTAGGCCTTAAAACTTTTGGGGTCCCTTAGGTTAGGTTAGTAATAAATAAGCTGGTAAATCCAAAAATTTTCAGTAGCGTTTTAGAGCAGAGATTACCTAAACAGGCGAAATATGTTAGTTCTTTCCAAACTGACAGCAAAACCTGTAGTGCGGATAGTGCGGATATTTTTGCGGATGCGGATCGGATGCGGATTTGTTATTTACAAAAGCTGCGGATGCGGATCGGATGCGGATCATGGATGTGCGGATGCGGATCGGATGCGGATACAGAAAAGCTTATCCGCGCAGGGCTCTAGTCATACTTACAAAACCCTAAAAAGAAACACCATTCAAAATTCAAGTAATTAGCAAACACATGGCTCCCCCTTTTTTCAGTTCTGGTTCCTCTTTTTACCAGTAAAGGTGAGAAAAAAGCCTTACTCACCTCACCCTCGACATCACACTGCTTTGCATCACGTACCATGAACTGGACATCTCGATTTTTGTAAAAAAAGCAGGAATCAACAGGAATTATGACTAAATTATTTTTAGAAAAATTGTAAAAAATTAAATTGTGTGGTTAAAAAACTTATTTAAAAAATACGGGTCTGCATATTATGCAGATTATATTTAAGATCCATTATTATCCATTATTTGTATAAACAAAAGAGACAGTGCAAAATTTCACAATTCGGCACGATAGTTGTGTAAATAAAATAGTGAGATTTAGCATTAACAAGTTTATTTAGCATCAAATTAACAAACATTAAAATCGAATGTTAATTTCAATTACTCTCCAGCGAGGTGTTAGAAATCTAATAACTGTAAGAGATGAGTCATATTTAAAAGTGATTTGCATATCTCCGGCAGTAATTTTAGCTTTAACCTTTAACAAGAATATAGTGAGGCAGAAAGTATATGTTTACCATACAGCCATTACGATATATAATTTATAATTTTAAGTAACAAATAAAAGCACACAGGAAAGTATTACAAGAAATTAAGAGGGATATTAAGGGGGCGCAACCACCGTATAGTTTCTTATATAAATTAACAATCTGAAATAAAATTAGTAACAATCTATTCATCAAAATTAGCAGCGATTTTTTATTTATCTAATAGGATATTTTTAATTGTAAAAAAAATTGTCATGTAATAAATAAACCATTATAGTACACACCATCTTGTAGACCATTCGACGCATATATACAAAAATACGATGCGGCAAACTGTAGCTAAAGCTTCTTCTACAAATATGTTTGTAGCTATTTTGTTCTATTGTGAAAACTACTTATAGTAATAGTACCTACTTGGTAATCTATTTGTGCATTCATCTTGAACCTGCCTTTGTTCTCAATATAGGTGTTGCGGGTAAAAAAAATCCTAAATAACAGGTGTATCAAGTGGCTTTCCATTATCTATATGTATAAAACTGAATATTTGTGGGTATGTCCGGAAATTCTAACCCACTTCCAGATATGCTACCGAGTTCAAATTTTGCATACAGTTAGGAAATGCCTTCATCACTTTATTCAGTTATTTAGCAAAACTATGATTAGTATATGTAGAACGCTAGGATGATTAAGTAAAGGATGCGCTATTCGTATACTAACAACATTGACGATTGTGTGGAAACCCCTGTTGAGAAAGAAGGCAATATATGTCTGTACTGTGCACACTGCAACTACGTAATGCGCATGTGATACATTTGAATTTGGAACAAGCGTATTTTTAAATGAAAATAATTATGGAATTTCTTAGAAATTATTCTAAAATCTCGTAATTTCACAGCAAATTTTATAACATATTTGAGAAATTTGTATAACACGGTGTTAATTTTCTGCGTATCGTGTCAAACGGACCTGAAACTGTATAAATGTGTATTTAAAATTTATCTAATCATTTTAAAATAATATTATTTGTCATTAAAACAATCTTTAATGATATTTTAAAAATTAAAGGCTGCCAATAAAGGAGGCAGTATTATGAATTTAATCAGTCAGTTAAAGGATAAACTGGTAGTTACAATAAACTAAAATAAGCTTGAAAAATATTAGTGCCAAATAATACTACCCAAACATCTTGTAGCGAAAATTACATGACTATGGCCCGATTGCAAGAATCTCTATTAAATTTAATGATTCAAAATACCAGAGGTGGCTAGCTATGGGTCCTTTTCAAATATTCCGATAAGATGTTGAAGGGCCACATCCTTTGAGTATCCCCCCACAAACCAGAAATTAATTTAATTTTTATCGTTCGATTAATGAAGGATTGAAAGACGGATGTACAAAATGAAATATATGGGGGAGGGGGTGCAGAGGGGTTAATTTTGATATATATTTTTTTACATTACATAGAAATATTCTAATCTTTACCTATAAGGGATGGTTTGATAATTTTTATTTGGTTGTGATAATTGATTAAATGAAAGTATGGAAATAAAATATATAACACAAATAGATACACATATTTTTATTCGTTTTGAAATATCACAAGTCTGTTGAACATTTTTCTATTCGCCACCTTGTGTATATCTAACAATTTAGCACAGTAATAGCGTCTTACGTGTGTACGCAGTACCGCGATATATATCTTTCTCACCCAGTAAGGGTTTCCACACATTTTACACACTAATAGCGCATCCTTTACTTAATCATCCTAGGTAGAACGAGACAACATCTATATAATATTTTTCTTATTTTTACCGATATTTATGAAGTTTATTATTTTGGTTTATTTATTTTTGTTTTTGACGAATCTTGAGTAAAAAGGGGTGAAATATGATTTCAAGGATTCCTCAATATATCTTGGGACCAATAAGATATCGACTTAGTTTTTGCTTATAAAGGTTACAAATATTTATGAACGAAATTCAGGATTTTGCCCTGAACAACCCTTAAATCAACATTCGGGGTCAGTTGTAGAACGCTTCGTATTTCCTATGTTTATTGAGATAACATTTCGTTTTAGCATATAAGTGTCTTTTTAAAATCTTTAGAAACTTATTGAGTTTTTCTCTCTAATGATTTCACCCCTAAAGGGGAAAAATGCTTTTTCACTGATTCCTCAATATCTCTTAGGCCCAATGAGAGATATAGACTTGGTTTTTGCTGATAGAGGTTACCCTAATCACATTAATCACATTAAAATGCTATGGCGGTGAAACTATAAAAGATATACATATTTAGGCTTACCATACGTCCCGGTTTGACCGGGACTGTCCCGGTGTGAAGGTATGGTTCCAGCGTCCCGGCCAGTTTGTCATTTTGTTCCGGATATTTAGTAAAAATTAAAAAGTGCCAAATATACAAAAAGTGCAGCCTCGGAAAATGGCGATTATAAAACAACTAATTAAAAATAACAAAGAATTTAGAAAGAAATTTCACGCTAGTGATAAATATTAACAACTTTTTAAGAATAAGTTATGTTCAATTAAAAATTGTTACTACGCATAGCTTGTTTCTTTGGTTTAAATTGAACTAGATTTTGAATTCTAGTAACAGTCAACGTTTGATTGAAGCTTTTTAAAGCAAAACCCAACTTCAAACAAAAGAATTTGCTCGTGAAAACTTAAGTAAATTAAAATTTCATTTGATTCCGCTTAAAGGTTAAGGGTTGCTTCGTTATTTAGCGTTTTTAGTCATAAGTTCTTAGCATAGAAGGCGTTACTTCCTATTTTGAGCAAAATCTCAAAATTGTCCCGGTTTGAGAAAAAAATATTATGGTAAGTCTATACATATTCAATTATATATATGAAGGACTTTTAGGGTTTAATATTGGTACAAAAATGTTCCCGAGTATATATATACCAGATACGACAATTATAACATTTGCTGTTGAACATTTTCGTAGCCCCTAAAACTATACGAATAAAACTTTTTTCGATGGCAAGAGCATTTATTAACGGTAAAAAGTGCTCTGACCTATATATGTAGGTACGATTTATAGATCAGGAGTAATCACGGAATAATTATAATAAATATCATAACAAATAACTTCATAAGGTACAAGATAAAATGCTTCACGTGCTTATACGTGTTGTTACCAAATGACAAAGAAGCCTTACTTACATTATTTTTGTAAGAAGCACATATCAATACAATCAGAGCGGCAGTACGGAAAACTTGCGCTAGGGGCAAAGCCGTGTTTTGGCGCCCTTGAAAAAATGTATATAAATAAGTGATAAGCAAAACAAAAAAGGTTCTCACCTCTCAAAATCTAAGTGATGAGCAAAAAAAAGGTCCTCATCTCCCAAAATCCCAGTAATGAGCAAAAGAAAGGTCCTCACCTCCCAAAATTCAAGTGATGGACAAAAAAAAAAGGGTCCTCATCTCCCAAAATCCAAGTGATGAGCAAAAAAAAAACCTAAAAAACTAAATCACCTTCGTAATGGCGCCCCTTAGTCAAGCTCGTCAGCGCCCTTTTCCTTAGTGCGCCCAGAGCCGTCGCCTCCTCCGCCCCCCCCCCCTCTCCGCCCCCCCCCTTACTGCGGCTCTGAATACAATAGTAGATTAAAACAAATAAATATATTTGAATCTTCCAAAAACAATTCGCACCAAGCCAGTCTTAAACCGATTCTGCCATGGGTCCCGTCTAAACCGGCTACGACTACTTTTTCATTAGCAAAGCAGCGGGTATACTGCTAGTCATCGTATAATATTAAATTTATAATAAGTTTTAAACTATAAACAATCATGTGGGAAAATGTTGACGTATAATTTGAACATTTCTAAACAAAACTACAAGTACTCCTCACCGAGTTTCGTTCCTACGTCTAGGTCGTTAAGCGAATTGGTCGATAAGCGAGGAGTTCAATCATTTTTATTTGTTCTGAATGGGGATGAACAATACGAATTACACAACATATAATCAGCAAAAATAAAAAATGCTAAAAACGCTTAAAATCGCAAAAAATAATTATAAAAATAATGTACGAAAATTATTAATGTTTATTCATAAAAAAAGACATGCATATTAACATTTAGTCCTGAGTAGAGTCCGGCAAAAATATGTAACGGTACTTTAGTTAGGCGTTTTTTGATAAAAAGCGGCACATGTGTTATCTGTAGAAATAAAATGTAATTATATATATTTGTAATGTGCCCTGCTGACAAATAGTATAGCGTATAAAAATTTAATATCTTATCAAAAACTGACCAATAGCAAAGGAGTGACCGGAATTACCTATCTCGGATATAATCCCAAAATAATGACAAGTCGTTATTTCTTAATAAGAATTTATTGCGGTACAAGTGTTTTATTATTTTGTTTTTTGTTGTTTTTTTGTTAAATGGATGTTTGTATTTGTTACAAAAATTACTAATGTATCCATAATAAAAATAAAGCCATAAAAAAGTAAAGATGCACAATTAAATTGGAAGGAGCATGTCAAATATGTAGCGAACAGAATTAATACCTATAACTTTATGCTCTATAAAATCAAGAGATATGTATCTCTACATATAGCAAAAATAGAGTATTTTGCATACATACAGTCAGTTATTCAATATGGCGTTATTCTGTGGGGCAATTCTACAGATGCTATTAGAATTTTCAGAACGCAGAAAAATGCAATAAGAATGCTCAGTGGGGTTGCAAGAAGATCGCATTGTGAGAAGTTGTTATTTCTTAATAAGAATTTATTGCGGTACAAGTGTTTTATTGTTTGTTTTTTGTTGGTTTTTTGTTAAATGGATGTTTGTATTTGTTACAAAAATTACTAATGTATCCATAATAAAAATAAAGCCATAAAAAAGTAAAGATGCACAATTAAATTGGAAGGAGCATGTCAAATATGTAGCGAACAGAATTAATACCTATAACTTTATGCTCTTTAAAATCAAGAGATATGTATCTCTACATATAGCAAAAATAGAGTATTTTGCATACATACAGTCAGTTATTCAATATGGCGTTATTCTGTGGGGCAATTCTACAGATGCTATTAGAATTTTCAGAACGCAGAAAAATGCACTAAGAATACTCAGTGGGGTTGCAAGAAGATCGCATTGTAGACCACTTTTTAAAGAGCTAGGTATATTATGTTTTCCGTGTATATATATTCCACAACTGTTGTTATTTATAAAAGAAAATGGATATTTGTTAAATAGCGGAAACGACCTCCACAACTATAATACCAGAGCCAAAACAGATTTGCATCTACCGAAAATTAGATTAACTGTTTCGAAGTCACTTCCTTCTTCTATAGGTGTTTCACTATTTAACAAATTACCTCAACATATAAGAGAACTTAATCCCCAAAAATTTTAAAAATCTGTTTTCAAATTTTTAATGGAGAAAATGTACTACAGTGTAAACGAATTTATAAATGATGATATAAATAGCTGCAAGTTTGTGTAAATTTGTGCAGCTTATTTTGTATATTTCTGTTGACATGGTTTTATGTACATTTTATGTATTTGTCAAACTTAATAAAGTATATTATTATATTATATTAAAGATATCCTGGTTAATGGCCATCCTAGCTAATACCAAAAAAATTAATTAAAAAAAAAAAAAAACAATATGGATTTACTGATCACTTTCAAGTTATTAACGAGAAACAACTGTTTTGTGTAGGGTCTTTGTAAAAAATATATAATAAGCACAAAAATAAATTATTTAACTCAACACGTCAGTGGAAAGATACATAGAACTAACGTCGAGGGATTACAAGATAATTTTAATACCGACCGGCGTAGTGTAGTGGTAGCACATGCGCTCTGCGTTGCTAAGGTCTCGGGTTCGAATTCCGTTCAGGCATGGAATGTTTCAAAGAATAAGAATTGACCTAGTTAATTGCCCAAACAGCAAAGGTAATAAAAAAATAAAAATAAATAATAAATAAATAAATAAACTAAAACAAGTATCTGGTGACTTCGTCCTTTATTTAAATAATAAAATTGACGCAGTTCTTCAGAGAAATCCAGAACTTCGTATATTAACACAAATTTATTCCGATGACTTCTGCCGATTTTTTAAACCATATTTTGCTCAATATCGAAATTATTTTTGCGGAGCCCCCGTCGTTACTTGTGAAGTCGAAAGAGCTTTTTCAATATTTAAAAATATTCTTACGCCATGCAGACATAATTTTTCTAACGAAAATTTAGAAAAAGTCTGCATTATAACTTGCAATTCTGACAAATTCATATAATTTCATACAATTACCTTTTTTTATTAGGTGTTTTTTTTTTTTCATATCCTAATATTTTCTTTTTCATATCCTAATATTTTCTTTTTGATCATCTATTTTTATTAATATTTTCAAGATGAAAACTATATATGAAAAACCTCAATACGGCGACTATGGTCCGTGTCTAACACAGTAATTAGGGTCTTACGTTAAATTTGACGTTTTCGCTTTGTTTTATTCTTATACCTGGTCGGTTTGTGAAGAGATAGTTACAGAAAATTTGAGCAATTCAGTGCATCTCCGAGCTGGAGAGTTGGTCGTAAGTAGAGAGCGGTCGTTAAACAGGTAGGTTGTTAAGTGAGGAGTACCTGTATATAAATTTATAAAAGTTATTTGAAACCCACAAATATATTTAAAAAATTACAGAATATTGTAGTCTGATATCTATTATTAAGTTATTGAAGGATAACATTTTTACAACAATTTTCTCTCCAATTAAAAATATCCTATTAGATAGATAAAAATTTGCTGTTAATTTTGATATGTAGAATGTTTAAAAAAAAAACGAATTTTATTTCAAATTGTTAGTTTTGTATAAGAAACTTTTAATTTCTGGTAGTTATACGTAGTATTAAATATGAATTTTATACATTTCAGAAATCGTAAGCTAGTAAGTGAAACCCTTGTATCCCACATCATTTTTGGGCCTTTTTAGGTATGACCAAAAAATCCTCATAACGTCACTCATGTATCTGTCTGTCTGTTTGTCTGTTCGCTAGAAATTGTAGCCAAACGGCTGAGCATAACGGCTGAAAGTTTAAATTTTTATTTTTCGCAGGAAAAATAAAAACAAATATGTATTTATGAAAATATAAATATTTTTTTAAAATTATGATTGGAGTATCAAATGAAATCTCTTAATACGTCGATAAACAAATTTTTATTTTTGAATAATCTGTTAATCTGGATTTTCGCCAAAAAAGTAGTTAATTTTTAAATTACTTCATTGTAAACAATATTGGCATTTTTTTTTTTTTTTTCGTATAAGTAAACATTTTTTTAACATTGCCCACTCTTGATAAAGTGACATAATTATTGTTCAATTGAAAATACATTTACATGTTATTTTTAGGTATTCGTAGATATAATCAAGAAATCCTTATTCCGTCACATGAGTCTGTCCGTTCGGTACAAATTGTGGTCAAGCGGCTGATTTAGGGAACTGAACATAAGTAAGAGAAATATTGAGATTTCAAAAATATATCCCACGAAAAATATAAATAAATATGTATTTATCAAAGAAAAAATCAAGTGAAAGTTCTTGATACATGGATTAACAATTACATTTTTTTATCAACAAATAATGGAATTATTATTTGATATAAACATTAATATCCAACAGCAGGGGTGTCGAACTGATTTGGGTCGCAGTCTATTTTAAATACAAAATGATAAGCAGTGACGGAACTTTAAATATCCTTTCTTGACATTTTTTTATAAACAGAAAAGGGGAAGAGAGTATATTTTACATTTTTAAATATATTTTTCCCTTAAATAAGCTCAAGTGATTTTGATTACCGCTGCAGGGGCCACAAAAATTGAGATTGAGGGCCGTCTGCGGCCCGCGTGCCCTCGAAATTTGATTCGGCCCTCCCCAAGACAAAATCCTGGCTGCGCCACGGTCTCCTACCCTATTCCCTAGCGGGATTGATCTAAAATCAAAAAAAATATATATATATCTCAATAATGTAATCTCAAAATTTTGTGTGGGCTTCCAAATGAAGGTGGGGGATCTCTTAATCCGTTGATAAACAAACAAATTTTTAGTTTTGAATAATATTTGTTTTATGATATTTTCGCCAAAAAATGTCAAAAAACTTGTCTTCCACCCTATTTCCCAGAGGGGCTAACCTAAATATGTGAAACAAAATTGAATAATGAATATAATCTTAAAATTTTGTGTGCGGCATCAAATGCAGGTGAGGTAAGTTTTAATGCATGGATGGATAAACCAACAAATTTTTATTTTTAAAATACTGAAAGTTATTAATTGTTTTTTTTTTCAAGTGTTCTATCCAAAGATACCCTCCTTGATATACGTTACAATTTAAAAAATCAAACTTATCCTTGACATCCTGCACTTCCGGTTTGTTCCGGAAAATTTCAATACTATTCGATTCTTTGGGTAGACTTTGGTCTTTAAATTTTTTTCATTCACACTCTTTTTTTTCGATAAAAGAGGGGTTGACGGGTGGTCTAACGTAGCGTGCATTTTTTCAAGATTTTTAGGCCGACCCCTCTGGTTTATAAGATATCTCATGGTCGATGTTTGGCTTCCAAGCCTTTCTAATATTGCTATTCGTTTCTCCAATTATTCTATAGGATAGACGTATTGAATATAAATTGTTCACATAGATTTCATGGGAACAATTGGGTTCCGTGGTGATATTTTGAGAAAGTGAAAACTAATGATAACTAGAAAACATGATAAAATTGATGTTTACACACATTTGAGTAATTTTAATTACCTGTAAATTACAAGGTGTTAATGTTATTTTAGATTAAAATGAAACATTTTACTGTCTACCGTATGGAACTATTTAAAATCAAGCACTTAAAATTTTTAGAAATTCTCTAAGCAGTGGTACTAAAAATGTTTACCAATTTCACCTCCAAGAAGTGTGTTAATAAAGTCATAAGTGATTTCCATAATAGATTTCGAAAAATATAGTTATTAATATGACCATAACCACATTGTATACCAAAGTACCGAAACAAAATAGTTTTTCTCATAAAGGTTTAATAGTCCGTTAATATAAAAAATCGATTAAAACAATGAAATTATAGCTAAATTGATTTCAAGCCACTTGAAATTTTCATAATGAATAGTTTACATATTATATTAAATAAAAAAAATCAGCTGTGGCCACCACAGGACCGACCGCCATCGTAAAGTACTTATATAAAATACATTCTAGCAGCAGAGTAGAAATAACTTGGCCTAATATTTTCTAACAGAGATATTATTTATCATGACCATGGAAACGTTACATATAAGTTTGAAAAAATTGAGACTTGGAAAAATTTTCGAAAAATTTTACAATTATGTTCGAAATTTTTCGTTTTATCAAAAAACGTCTCAAATAAAAGTTATTAATTATTGCTTTTATAGCAACTTTTGTTCAATAAATTTTTTCGAAATATTTTTCTGTTGTGAAATATTCATAAAAATCTTAAAATCGACACGAGTAAACTCCCATTTTTAGTCAACCGATTTTTACCAAAAGTTGATCAACTTGTGTCATTGATGGCAGAAGCTTAAATATGAAGTTTCATAAAAATCCTTTCAGCCGAATTTGCTCTGCACGTGTACACAGATGGACAGACGGACAGACAGACAGACAGACAGACAGACAGACAGACGGACAGACAGACAGACGGACTTTACATTACAGTACATTACACGATCGGATTACTAATCTCGACCCAACTTAAGATATTTATTTTTATTTCGTAATAATTTCGTCGGTATATGAGAAATATCTTCACATATTGCTTTGGAAGCTGTTTTAAAATTTTTGGTTCGTACCAATTTTTTTTTTTTTTTTTTTCAGCACAGTGGTAAAAATAAATACAAAAATGGTATTTTATACAATATAACATGCCGAAACTTTAATTAATAATAATAAAATTTCATTATAATTCTTAAAAAATTGGTAAATGAAATTAAAATTGTAAACAATTAATATACTATCACTAAAATTCCATAATATTTAGTTTTACATTTTGGTAAAAGTAATATACAGTTTTGTAAGAGATTAATTAATAGCCAAAATATTCCATATTATATAACTGCAAATGATTAATAACATTGTGTTCAAATATGTAGATGTTGTTAACACATTTTTGACTTTTACACCATGATTTTGCATATTTTGAATTTTTTATTAATGTTAAGTAACAAATTTTATAGATGTCATAAAATTTCACATTGATCTTTTTTTAATAAATAAAGTTAAAAAAAAATAAAATAAAAAATTTGGCACATTTAAATGATAAAGATGGTCATAAATACAGGTAGCCCTGGAATTACGACCTATCCGACGTATGACTATCCGCACTTACGACCGTAAATATATTTTTTAGCGACAATGTCAAAAACAGTTCTTTTTAATTATCTAGTACCGGCCATAAAGTAAATCTTTTTCGGCCTAGGCCGATTCGCTTATTGTATTGGCCACTGGATGCAAGAGCCATCTATGTGCCATTTTTCAAGTTACAAGATCTCCATGGTTACATTATCCAATGTAAGTAAATAAATATAACTTTTCTAATAAAAATTTCTTTTGGTCGCCCAAAAAATACAAGGTGTCTCAAAAGAAATTTATATTTATATTTATTTAGCTTACTGCGTGAACGCAACGTATCCGAGGGGCGCGGGGATTATGTCAATCGGTAGCCTGGCTCTTGGGAATTCAATCGCTATGGAGCGTTTTTCGGGAGCAGACCGCGCGTTATGCGTGCAAGAGTTTTACAAAAACGGTGATTCGGCAACTGTAGCACGTAGAAAATTCTGCAGTATTCGAGGTTTTCGCCACTTAAATGATGCGCCAAGCATTCCTCTCATTCGACATTGGGTTAAAAAGTCTGAAGAGACTGGTACAACGCTGGATAAATCAAAATCCGGGCGACCTAGGTCATCAAGAACGGTAGAAAACGTGGAGAATGTTCATCAGTCTGTTCGTGACGACCCGAACCTTTCAATTCGGAAGCGCGCAAGTGCTTTAAATGTGCATAGATCATCATTACATCGCATTATGCACAAAGAGCTAAAGCTGCACCCCTACAAAATTCAATTGGTGCAAGAATTAAAGCCCCAAGATGCCAGTCAGAGGCTTAATTTCGTAAATCAGGTGATTGAGCGATTTTCAACGTTTACCAACATTTTGTTTTCGGATGAAGCTCATTTTCATCTTAATGGCCACGTAAATAAGCAGAACTGCCGCTACTGGAGTGCGACGAATCCGAAACGCAAACATCAGAAACCCCTACATTCGCCTAAAGTGACCGTATGGGCTGTGATGTCGGCGCGAGGAATTATCGGCCCTTACTTTTTTGAAGACGAAAGGGGGCGTGCAGTTACAGTGAATTCAGAGCGTTATATGGAGATGTTAGACAACTTCTTGGTACCTGAACTGCAAAACTTTCCTGGCAATAACCAAAGAACATGGTTCCAACAGGACGGAGCAACTTCACACACATCCTAGTATGTCTCTGCCACGTGTTCGTGAAATTTTCTCAGGCAAATTTATCTCCCGGAGAGGTGACATAAATTGGCCTCCACGCAGTCCAGATTTAACCCCTATGGACTTTTTCCTATGGGGTTATCTTAAATCTAAAGTTTACGCCAATAAACCGACTTCACTGGCGCATTTGAAAGAACATATCCGTCACGAAATGGCAGCCATCACTGAGTCCACCTGCCGAGACGTCATAAGTAATTTTACTGTTCGATTAAATGAGTGCCGAGAACGCGAGGGTCTACATTTAGACGATATTATTTTTAAGAAATAAATCCCCAAAAAGTGTATTTTAATAATTAATAAACATTTTTTCTATATACGGCTCACTTTTTTTTTAATCGATCCACTAAATATAAAATTTCTTTTGAGACACCTTGTATTTTATTATTACCTGTTTGTAAGGCAGGCCTTAGGAGAGGAAAATATTGTCAAATAGAGGCGGGAGAACAAACAAAATTCTGGTTGACTTTCTTAAAAGATATTAAAAAAATTAAAAATAAACCATTTAAAAAAAAAAAAAACTTTTGGTCGACTTCTTTTTTTTTAGAGAACAAGCGAATTTCTGGGTGACTTCTTTTTTTGTATAGAACAAACTAATTTCTGGTTAACATTTTTTTTAAGGGCACCAAATCAATCTTTGCATCGGGGCGCCATAACCCCTAGAGCCGGCACTGCACAACCGCACAACTGAACGACAAAACACTAACTAAAAATTTTTATTATCGCGCGTATTAGGTCTTGATGTTCTTATCATGTTTGAAACAATTTATTATTTGTGCATATGCCTGATCCTGAGTCATGAGACTGTAATTAAGTTAAAGTATTTTTGCGGACTGATCACATTTTTTCGAGAACCTGTTAAATTTCTTCATGGACGAGCGGTTAAGAAAGAATGGTAGAGAAGACACCGAGATGAATGGCATATTCATCTCGGCACAGCACATGAAGATAGGTTTGTGTGTCTGAGTACAAAAGTTTACTCGACTGTCACTGTCCAAGAAAGTAGAGATTGAAATAATATTTCACAGTAGCACTTCCAGTAGCAGCCATCATTTTAAATAATGACCCATCAACTAAATGAGTCCGTACCTATTAATTTACACATCATTAAATAACAGATCCAAGTGTAAATATTTTCAATATAAGTAGGGCAATAAAAAAAAATCTGTCAGTATTTTAACAGTATATACATGACGGACCAGGTTATGCGCACAGACTCTCACTTTATCGTGAAGAAGATGCTGCATGACATTTAGAATAGTCACGTGGTCCTGATCAGTAATGCCAAATGATGACCTCAAAGAGTCGACCTGACAAATGTAGTTAGTATGTTGGAGAGTTTCTTGTATTTCGATGTTGTTTAAGTAGCTGGACGAATGTAGTTGCGGTGAAAAGTGAAGGGAATGCTGCATTTTATGTATGTAAATTACCAATAGAAAGTATATAGGTTGGGCCTTACTGTGTACCTGCTTAACTTTGGATTAACCTCTGTATAAGCATTCCATTTCGATATTAAAAATAATGTTACTTTTGTTAATAGATGGCTCTGATTCAAATCTGATTATAAAAAAAATCTCCTTTTTAGAAAGATTCGGAATTCATAAAATAAATTGTGATGATTGCAATAAGTGCTACATTGGCCTAACTAAACGTAATATAGAAAAACGTTTTAAAGAACATTTAGCTCACATTAAAAATACTGAAAAAGAAAAAGCATTACATAATTACTAGATTCCAAGCGTTTAAGCGGAACTAGATTTTGAAGTCTAGTAATTTTTATCTATTAATTCGAATTTTTGGTCATTTTGTTTAAGTTTTGTAAATCATACTCGCGTTACAAATTCTAGATTAAATTGATTGTCATTATAAAAATCCTTTTCATTCCATTTTAATTTTTTGTCATTTACTAATTTTTTTTTTTGTCTTCAAATTATATAAAAATGTATAAAATTTTGTAATAAATGTCATTCGTTTCCATGGTTTCACTGTTGGAATTTTAAATTTTCACTGACCAACGTGAAATATTAAATAACCCAAGCAAGGTCCCTTCTCGTGATAAACTAAAAGAACGAAATTCCCATTTATTTCCGCCTAAACGTTTGGAATAGCCTGTAGGCCACCAATTTCACGTGGATTATTTATTTTCTTTAAAATACATTACAGGTAGTATATGTTGGAGGCTATTGAGATGAAAAAATATATGTAAACAATACTTACTTAACACCGTCCAAGAAATAATATGGTTAATTATTTATAGTTTTTCAAATTTAACTAGTTTTATCAACTTTTGTTGCTAACGGCTTATGTTTTAAGTTAAATTATTAGTTTGTTAAGATTGTTGTTCAAGCTTCCATTCTAGCTAGTGTTTATGAAACGGTTATAACCGAACCGCAAAACCGCAGTTTTCAGTGCAAAAACCGAAACCGCAAAACCGCAAAAAACCGCGGTTTTCGGTTTATCCTTAAGAAATTAATCCTTAAGAAATTAATCCTTAAGAAATTAATCCTTAAGAAAAAAGATACAAAGGTAAGAAGAAAATCTCTCAAATGTGGCAACAAATGTATTATTCTTAAATAAAGGCTTTATTAGATTTAAAAAAAATATCAGTAGATAGATGCATAATGTATGCTACCAACTAGACTTTTCTTTTTTTTTAGATATCAAACATAAAGAAATGTATTGGCGCCAGACGCAATGCGCATGGGAAAGTCAGTGCGCCAGAGTGCACTATTCACTATTAAAGCAACATCCACCTATGCCGAAAAAACATTTTCATTAAAAGCCAACTTCTGCACCAAATTGCGTTCACGTTTAAACGATAAACATTTAAATAGTTTAGTATTTTTAAAAACCTTTTATTTAAATTTAAATATCCTTAAGTTAGTATGCTACGTAGGTTGTAGTGTATAATTATTGTATGGTTTTTTATTAGTATTAGTTTTTTTATTGTAAAGTACAATTCGCGACTCAAACTAACGTTGGCGGCGCTGCGTACGACAGTTGATGGCCGACGAGTAGCGTATATGTCAGAAGTTTTTTCTTAATATTTATCAGTTCAAACAATATTTAGGAAAAAAAGCACTGTATTTTAAGTCACTGTATTTAAAAATACGTCTTAATTCACATAAACTGCAGCACAACACACTACAAATATTATACAAATATACGCTTCTGTTTAATTTACCAAGCCGCCACCAGATGTCTCATTGTTATTTGGAGGCGCGAATAGTGTATTTCAACACATAATAAAAATTTATTGATTTATTTTAGAGTATCTATAGTAGAAAAAATATAAAACTTGAAAAACGGAAACCGAAACCGCGGTTTTTGATTGTTAAAAACCGAAAACCGCGGTTTTCAAAAAATGCTGTTTTCCCGATACTCTAATTCTAGCCCACAATAAATTGGCGCTATACTTTATTCAGATTGAAGAGATAGACTTAAATTTTTTACGTGATTTTATTACTATTTCTGCATTTTGTACAGGGTTGATTTTCTTTAAGGTTGATTTATTTGAGTTATACTAATTTATTTAAATTTACTATTATTATATAAATTTATTTTTTATGTTGTTATCTGGAAAAATCTACCCGGAAGCAATTCACATTTCATTTTAGACATGCGCAGTAGAACGAGTGCTTAAACAACAATGTAACCGTTAATATTTGTTCACATGCTACTGATGAGGGCTGTCTTGCCGATCGAAATGTTATATCCAGTATTAATATAAATACACTATTGGAAGGAAAGTTTCAGTGTTATTATTTAATAAAGTCCTACTTTTTGGCCAAAAAGTGAGAATTAGCATACATTTCAGAATTTTGTAGATATCTAATAACTAAAGGAGATTTACAAAAGACCAGAATGCTGGATATCTGGAGGAACACCTTTTCGTATTTTTAGATCTACCTGCCTGGGTGCTAGTGTGTGGAATAAAAACTTGTCTTTTGTGTGCGTGGGGGGAGGGGCAAGACTCTCTCTGGGTACACGCCTGCATCGGTGGGTCGTTTTTAAAAAGCGCACGATTAGTTTTTGAGATAATGGGGTTCCAAAATTAGACTTAAGTTGGTTTCACACAGTTTAATTTATTGATCAATAAATTGATCAAGTTTTTGTAAACTGAAAATAAAAGGAGCGCTTCAATTTATTTATCTTTTTTTTTTAAACTTTTACATTACCAACTGTAAATCATGTTGACATTTATCAAAATGATAATATTCAAAAAAATTACGAGCTGTGAACAAAAACAAAAGAAATTACCTAGATGATGGTGAATTAGAACGTTTGCGGAACAAATTTAATTAATCAATTTTTTCGTTAATAAATTGTTGAAATTTGAACACTTTACACACATCAATAAAATGAAGGTCAACTTTTTCAATTAATTGATCAATAAATTGAATCGTGTAAAACCCACTTATATAATGTAAGTAACATGTGTATTTGGTGATGACAATTGCCGCGCCCCCCTTCCGAAAAAGAAGTGTTTCTGTTTTTTACATACTACTTAAATATTTACATACACTGTCATAAGTTCAATTTATTTCTTAATGGGACAGTTGTGATCACCTAAAATAATTGTTACATGATTAAGTCTAATTTTGAACCCTAATATCTCAAAAACTAATCGTGCCATTTTTAAAAACCACCCATCGTTATAAAGAGAATTTAATAGAATTTCGAATAAAATATATTTTTACCCGTAATTCTATTTAAGATTTGTTTCGTCAGTTGAGATTTATTTCTTTTTGTGAGCTCCCATGTTTCTAAACTTTCTATAATAGTTTTGCAGATAACCGTTTTCGTCTTCTTCGTTACATTATCGTTCCATAAAACCGAGTTTAACTGCCTGATGACTAGGGATGGGAACGATATATCGATATTTCGAAAATATCGATACTTTTATATCGATATTTGAAATGCGATATATCGCGCAAAATATCGATATTCGCGAAAAATATCGGTATTCTTGTATATTTTTTACATTTAAATATATGTAGTATATTTTACTATGAGAGAAATTAAATTACATCTTAGTATTAACGGAAGAGGAGGTTGTACGGGTTGCGGTGAGCAATGAAAACTAATCAAATCAGCTGACAAGTTTCGAATAAATTTTATTTTTCATCGGAGCTACAATAGGATAATTAATATAAGTGTATGACAATAGAATGTAGTGTAACTATAATAAATATATAATATATAACAGCGTAAATGAGAGTATAATGTATAATGTAGAATGTAGAATCTGAGTAAGTATAACGTAAAATAAAATACATAAGAAATATAAAATTAAAACTATAGACTTTAAAATATATAATAAAATAAAATTAAACTACAAGTCAAATGAAATAGTAAAAATATAGGAATTATAAAATAAATGAGTAAAAATATAAACGTATTAAAAAATAAATTAAATAGATAAATAATATAAACCATAAATACAACGTATGCGTACCTGATAAGAGTATATGAAATTGTAGTCAGATGTGTATGAGTGCATGTGACAGTAATAAGTTAAAATTGATAAAAAATAAATAAATAAATAAATAAATAAATAAATATAGTATAAAATGAAAAACTGGTCACAATATAATAAATAAAATAAATAAACCTTATAAATTTACCTTAGTATTAACTGACCAACAAACTCTTACCAATGTAATAATATAAAAAAATTGTAATCAAAAATAATATTCTGATAATAAATTGTAAAAACATTATCAATTTCGTAAAAATGTCAAATGTCAGAAATATCCACGAAATATTTGTACAGGCTATTCCAAACGTTTAGGCGGAACTAAATGGGAATTTCGTTCTTTTAGGTTGTCACGAGAAGGGACCTTGCATGGTTTACTTCATGTTTCACGTTTGGTATGTGAAAATTTAAAATTCTAACAATGAAACCATGGAAACTAATGACATTTATTAAAAATGTGACATATTTTTATGTATTTTAAAGACAAATAAATGGGAAATTTTTATTATGAATGAAAAAAAAATTAAAATGCAATGAAAAGGACATTTTTATAATGACAATCAATTTAATCTAGAATTTGTAATGTGAGTATGATTTACAAAGCAAAATGGCCAGATGTCCGAATTAATAGATACAAATTACTCGATTTCAAAATCTAGGTCCACCTAAACGTTTGGAATAGCCTATATCTACGTTTATGATCAAATGTTTTATGTGTCGTCAGAGTTAAAACATGAGGCGCTTTCCAGGTTGCTGCAAAGAGTACTCGGAGTTGCTCTGAACAGTTCGCTAGTTGTTCCAAGCAAAAGTACTTCACATTCTCAACTAGACCAGAATTTTCTTCCCCCGCCCCCTGAAGTACCTACCTATATTTTAGAACTTGGAGTTCTTTTGTAGTAGTGGGGGTAAACAGCTGATGCAATTCAAACTTGTTAAAGATTTATCATGCATTTATAACTGTGTATGTTTTTAATATTAAATAAAATCCATTTATCTTATCATAAATATGTAAAATTTAAAATAATTTGTACATTTAGGATAGATTTTCTTTCACATTTGTTAATTCGTAAGACAGCAGCGCCTCTATCCACTAAATACTCAACTAAAGCGTTCCACATGCAAATATTTTCAGAGTAGTTTGGTGCAGAACAGTTCGGAGTAGTTCAGAGTATTTCACACCGATCTGGAAAGTACCTATGATGACATGGAAATTACTAAAACGGTAACGTGTCAAATTCAAACACGTACCATTCATTAATGACTAATTGATCATGTGTGTATTTTGAGTTGAATAATTAAACAAGTATAATAAATAAAATAAACAGTTTATTTGTGTTTTATTCTCCAAATTTACCTATTTTCCACTGTAATTATACATTTTAATATAAAAAATAATATGCGATATATCGAAAATATCGATATTTTTACTTCGATATATATATCAAATATCGATATCACACTTACGATGTATCGAATCGCGCATATATCGATATTCAAAAATAAATTCCCATCCCTACTGATGACACGCTTTCCTTGTCCTATTTTATTATTTATGTCATCATCTCTCTTCCCTCTGCTTGATAGAGTGACACCTAAATATTTGAGAAAGATTGGCAGTTTCTGATGATGTCATTATCTAATTTTAGGTAGATACTCAGTCTTCTGCGAGTTTATTTCTAAACCCCATTTTTTATATTCTTCCCTTAGCTTCTTCACTATAAGCTGCAGTCATCTTCGTCTTCACTGATCGTCTGATCGTCTGCGAATAATAGGGTATAAAGTGAATTACCCCCAATATCTATACCTATATTACTACATTTACGGCTCCAGGCTTTCAGGGCCTCTTCAATATATATTTAAAAGAAGGTGGGAGCTAGACTTGCTTGAGTCCT
This sequence comes from Liopterus haemorrhoidalis, assembly GCA_963971575.1. Taxonomy (NCBI): domain Eukaryota; kingdom Metazoa; phylum Arthropoda; class Insecta; order Coleoptera; family Dytiscidae; genus Liopterus; species Liopterus haemorrhoidalis. The sequence continues at coordinate 204,651,635 of OZ020611.1, forward strand.
TTGCTTACTAGAAACTCTCCAGATAGTTTGTTCCCTAGTTTCACGCAGCTGGAACATCCTGTATAAAGGTTGCGAATGGCATTTACGTCTCACTAACACTCATGATTTCCATACTACCCCATAGATTAATTAGTGGGACTGTACCGTAAGCCTTATGCAAATCCACAAAGGTTAGATGGGTGGGTTGATTTCTGGCCATTATTTTTTCTACTAGTTGTCTTAGCACAAATATTCCATCGACACAAGACCTTCCCGCTCTAAATCCATTTTGGTCTTCTGCTATCTGAAGATTTCCCTCTGTTCTCGCTTTTAACACTCTTACATATAATATATTCGTCAGTTAAAGGTTATAAATATAGATTAAAAAGTGTCCAAATAGACAATAAAGTTGATGTATTTTTGCGGTTTTTAATATCCTTAATATTAACGAGACCAGGCGCAACATTTATGACTTTTTATTGGGTGGTCAGAAACAAAAATCTTTTCTAGAGGGAGGGGTCACGTTCAATTACAAGAAAAATGTGTTACTTAAAAGCGTGTTTTTGGAAAATTTGGGGGAGGAGGGTCAAACCCGTGAGCCCTTCCCACCAGGAGCGCTCTTGTACGAGATATCCAAGTTGGAACCTTTTTAAATGAACACACGGTATATTTTTTTAAAACCACTAAATTTTAAAATGTGTTTTCTTGTTTTTTTGTAATTATTGGAAAACCCATGTGAGTAATATATTTTATTTGGTTCAATATGTTAAGGTTAAAATAGAGAGGTTTAAATATCCCTTGTGACTAAAACAATTACCGTAAATATCAAAATTTATTGTCGATTAGTAAATATTTGTTTAATGAATGATTTTATCACAAGCGTAATTACAGAAAGTTGACGTTAAAAGAACCGGAAATATGTTTTAACAGTGACAACACAGAGTAGTGATAATTCCGTCCTACTAAGTGTGTGGACGTCCCAGTAATAGAGAATAGGAAATGATAATTAATTCCCAAAAATTATCAGAAATATCATTTTACTGATTGTTAACATCGTCATCATTATTCACTGAGTGGTTCCTAGCCTTAATCATGTACAGATATCTCTCACATTTCGCGATTAATTGGTTTGAAAAATAATCGCGAAATACAAAAACATGTGAAATGGATTCATTTTAAAATTTAGTGGAATTGAAGTGTAAATTTTTATACATTTCAGGATTCAAGATATTTATTAAGCGATAACAAATTGATAATATTAAAAATCTTAAATTTCGGTAAATTTTTAAAGAAAAAAACACTTCCAACGGGTGCTTCAAACTAGAGATTTACAAATATACTAAATTGAGGTTCTGAATACAATATTTGTACTAGTGTTAATCAATTCATTCGTTCTAATATTCGTCTAATTGGCCAACTGTGACACACAAAGGCTATTATCAACCCCAGAGGCACTGCCAAGGGGGGGGGGTGCTCGGCTCTCCTCAGGTCCAGCACAATTAGCCCAATTTTTATCATGTATTACCCAATACTAGCAGATTACACGGCGCTACACGGAGTTGAAGATAAAATTTGTTAACCGCAATAGTAATTTATTTTTAAATTACTTCATTGTAAGCAATATTGGCCTTTTTTTTCGTATAAATAAATATTTTTTTAAGATTGCCTACTCTTGATAAAGCGACTTAATTATTGTTCAAGTGAAAAAACATCGCTTCCGAAATATGCTCCACCGAATTATATGAAGGGGAGCGTTGATCCTTTTTCCTCCCTGACACATCGACTAAACCATTCGCCCAGTCAAATGATAAAACTGTTAAAAACAATTAATTACTCGATTCAGGTAAAGTGGAAATCTGGCTTCGTTATAACCTTCATAAAGTAATTTTAAAACGACACCTCAAACATAAAATAGAGTAGAAATAGTAGAAATATAATTTAAAAAACGTAGTTTTGGAGACAGTCGCGATCTATAAACGATATTTGGTTTTATTTTATAGATGAATGTGAATATCAATATCTTCTTAGGTATTTTTGAGATTATGATGTTTTACACACAAAAAGGACTAATATAAGATGTACTGAACAATAGTGGCGTATTCAGGGAGGGCACTGGGTGCACATGCCCCCCCCCCCTTAAGGTGCAATGAAATGAAAATTTAATAAACATAATCGTACAGCAAAATTAATTATGCATTTTATAATATATAAGCTATATTTTATTATGATGAGTGTTGAAATTAACAGAAAATGCATATTTCCATGTAATTTTTAGGGTTTCGTAGGTATAATCAAGAAATCCTTATACCGACACATGAGTCAAATATGAAAAAATTTGATTCGGCCCTTCCCAAGACAAAATCCTGGTTGCGCCACAGATCACCCCTATTATAATGCATTTCGGAAGCGGATCAAATTGTGATTATCAAAACAACAAATGAATGTAGTATATACCCAATTAAATTGGCAACAGCTATCAATAAATTACAGATCAGAATTTAGAGGTCAATTATGCCTGGTAGGAATAGATTTAGTCGATACGGCAATTATTTATTGTAATGGTGAGGAATTATGTTTCCTAAGTACACGAAAAGGTATAAATTACCATCACGTAATATTGCTGATAAACTAGATCAGTGCTTCTCAAACTTTTTGAGTCAGTGGAATACTTTCAAAAATAAAGCCATGTGTTTCAGTTGTAAGAAGACCATTAGGTCAGGTTTGTGTTGCGACTTATCGTTGAAATCACCTATTTAGTTGGGAATTATTGGTTTTCTAACACAATTTATTTTCTGCCAGATAGCTTAGATCAGTGGTACTTAATATGTTTGAGGTAACAGCACTCAGGGGCGTAGAGAGACGAGGGAAGCCGGTACAAATAACAGGGACTCGTGTAGTATTTTCGGCCCTTTGTTGCGTTCCTGTCAGTAGCTTACGGCGTGGACACTAGGCAGCTCACGTGGACACAAGCGCGCTCCCTGGATTTTTTCTTGAGGGGTGGGGTGTACCCAGTAGGCGAAAATGGTTTAAAGGGTAGGAAAATAAAACGGAATAAACGGAAAATAGAACGGAAATAAACGGAAAATTACCCGGAAATAAGAACTTCATTTTTCAAAATGCAAGTGTTGATGTAAAAAAAGTTTCTCACTTCCATAATACAAGTGATGACCTAAAAACAAAAAGGCCGGAGCTCACAATTATTGTTTTCCAGAGACCCGAACCCACTGTCGGCACCCTTGATAGCACCCTTATCTAAAATATGTAAAATTCAAGGCAACCTACTCACATTTCTGTGTATTATGCAATAGTTGACAGAAACATTTTGTTATCAAATTTATTTCCAAGGACATGCACACATAGACGTAGATTCGATTTTTATATTGGGTTATGTAAGTTCAATATTTCACTTACCTCTAAGAGCTAACCTCGATCAACAATTGTCTTCCAATTACAATATTAATAACAATAATATCAACAACAATAATAACGAGAACAACAATAATATATCTAACAAAAACCAATTAATTATGAAATGAACACTACTTTTTCTCTACACGCCAATGAGTTAACGAACAACATGAAGTTATCAATACAATATCGTTACTGATTGGTTCTTTGTTAAATTGGAATTTTTAGATATGAGATAGAATACAGTTTTGATATTTTTAAGCTCATTGTTTACTGTTATGTAACTGACAAGAAATTATGATCACACGGTATAAACAAACCAGCACGAGGGTCGTTGGTGCCCCTAGGTAAGATGATTGAGCTCCCCTGAACATATTATATAAAGTGATGTGCGGAAAAAAGGTCCTCACTTCTAAAATACAAGTGATGACAAAAAAAAGTCTTTACTACTAAATTACAAGTATGGCATTAACAAAAAAAAAAGGTCCTCGCCACCAAAATTACATTGCGCTAATTATTTTTATATTCATTTGGCGCCCTTTTGATCCTAACGGCGGCGCCCACATGCGCCGCATGCCCTGAATGCCCGCTTCCGCCAGCCCTATTTATACACACAGGGTACATTCGAGTTGTACAGGGTAGAACGAGCGCTGAGCAAACAGTTGATGGTGACGTCAGAAGACTGATGGAGCGCAACAATTCGAACACGGAGCGAGCATGGATTTTGACGTAATGTTTATAAAATGTAACCCTACAATTTTAAGCGGTGTTTAAGGAATCTAAACAATTAATTTTAGAAATCACATTTTCTGGTATCTCCTACAGTTTTCGAAAATATTCTTGGAAAAGTGCAAGCAAACTGCCAGATGAAATTCATCTGAGACCAGGGGGAAATCCCGAAACAAAACTCGAAAACCAGCTTATGATATCATTATGGTACCTTGCCAACATTGAGAGCTCCTATGAATTTGCAAATAGACCATAACCCTGTTTCTTCTATGTTAATTTTATGCACGGTGTATTTAATTACTTTTATGTTGTATTTACAAACAGAATACAGCATTCGAAGTTAATAGGAAAGTCACAAATACAAAAAGTGGTAGTACTTTTCCCGCCGTTTCTTCACTCTTTTCTGTTATACCCTATATGCCCGGTCTTAAATCCCCGAACACATAAAGCGCACTCTAAATACACCATCAACTGCAAAACGAATGCAATCAGGTGTACTCCGAGCGTCAAATCGAACAAGGTTGAGTGTACAGAACGTGGTCGGAGCACTCGGTGCGTCAAATCGAATGTACCCACAATGTACAAACATTGAGGAAGCCATCTCCATCTCCAAACAGGCTCTTGAACGGAATCCTGAGGGAACGCGCAGGAAAGGTAAACCTGCAATTACCTGACACAGGTCCATTTCTCAAGAATTGTACGAATGGGAAAATCTTGGCCGGGAATTAAGGTCCTTGCAAAAAATAGAACCAGATGGCGATGCTTCGCATATTATATATTTATTCTGTTTTTATTCTTGGAAGTTAGCGGCATAATTTTTATATAAAGGCATAGCAAGTTTTGAATTAAATTTTCGAGAATGTCAGGTAGAGGTTAGGCCTGTGCTATGACCTGACAGTTTGTTTTGGTCTGAGGACTTTCCACATTTTGGGCGATATTGATTTTAATATGCCCGAAATGGCAATTTTCGTTTTGTGTGCTGTTCCAACATGGACTCTGCCGCGTCCGCTTGTGAATCTCATACTAACTAGGTTTGATAAAGATACTACGTTGCCTATCGAATACAAACATGAGTTACAAAGAACACTGGTCCCTAGGTTCGAGGATACTGTCATTTTTAATGATGGATCAAAATCCGGAACCAGGGTTGGGTGTGCGTTCGTTGTCCTGAACCCGCGTCAACAGTTTCAGTATCGTCTGCACTCCATAACGAGTGTGTACACTGCTGAGCTGTATGCTATTTTCAAGGCCCTGTGTTTTGTTTCGTCAGAGAAAAGTCTGTCAAGTGTTATCTTGACGGACTCGCTGAGCGCTCTGAACAGTATCCAGGATTCAGATCCAGTGCATCCTCTTGTACTAAAGATTGCTACTCCACAATCTGAATGCTCAGAATGTGAGGGTAGAGCTGTTTTGGATACCGGGACATGTTGGTATTAAAGGCAACGCAGCGGCAGATGCAGCTGCAAAAGCCTCTCACAGACCTATGTTTTAGACATGTGGCAACATGAGTGGAGCCGCACACAGAACGTTAAGTTACGACAGATTAAGTTAGACGTTAAACTATAGGGGTTCTTCCTGCAGGATTTACCGCAGGGAGGAAACCGCCATCACACGCCTCCGTATAGGTCACTGTTGGTGGACCCAATGGACACCTCTTTCGACGTGAAGAGTCCCCTATCTGTGAGACGTGTAACACAGATTTGTCTGTGTTGCACATTTTAACTGAGTGTATACAGTTCGAGGATGTCAGGGAGAGGTTAGGCCTGTGCTATGACCTGCCAGTTACTTTAGATGACGACAGGGTACTCATGGACAGGCTGATACTCTTCCTGAGAGAATCGAACTTATTGTTTTATGTGTGAAGTCTTGCACCTTATTTTAATGTGTTTCTAGTTATTGACTGTGATATTCGATGGTAATTGGCCCCTTTACAGCCTCTTACCATAACCCTGAGTCTGTTCGAATTTTCGAACAGACTTTTTATATTATTTATTTGTGTTTGTCAATGCAACATTTCTTTTATTGAGTATGCGTATTTTTAATGATTTTATTTATTTATTTATTGTCTAATTTATTGTTTTTAATATATAGTCTAGTCATTTAGATGGGCTGCGTTAGGCGCAAATAGCCTTTGTTGCTGTGCGCCAAAAATTTTAACTAACTAACTAACTGACCTGACAGTTGCTTTAGGTGACGACAGAGAACTCATGGACAGACTGATACTCTTCTTGAGAGAATCGAACTTACTGTTTTAAGTTTGAAGAGCCTTGCACCTTATTTTAATATGTTTTATCATTTTCTGTGATATTCGATGGTAACTCCTTTAAAGCCCGTTACCATCATCCAGCGTTTGTTAATTTTTTCGAACAGACTTTATCCTATTCATTTTTGTTTGTCCGTGTAAGGTTTCTTTTATTGAATATGTCTATAAGATTTTATTTATTTATTTAATATTTAATTTATTCTTTTTATTATATACTCTAGTTATTTAGATGGGCTGTGTTAGGCACTAATAGCTATCGTTGCTGTTCGCCAGAAATTTTAACTAACTAACTAACTTGAATTAATTTTGATATCAAAAATCGTTACTGTAGTAAAAATTCATATAATTATTCCTTGACACACCGGTTGAGAAACACTGCTGTATCAAGTATCTTGGTAATAGTCTGCGAAGAACCATTATTTAGGTTAGTGTTGTGATCATAGCGCTCTGGAGACTGTTTATTGGCAAAAGTGAACATGAAATGATGCAATCAAAGCATTTCTGAAGATCAATGAATAGAGAAAGCACTATGATAAAAATTTTAAATATCAGTATTACAAAACAGCAGAGTTAATGATGTATATGCGTTTATATTGTTTAATTGCAAGAACAAACTAATGTACAATTGTATTCTTATTAAGATTATATTAAGGAAGTGAATTTAAATCTATTATTCATTATTTTTTATGTTAACAGTATTATTTTTTCTTTCTGCGGCGCCTCCTTTCGAAGGTTGGCAATCATCATAATTGTTCTCTTCTGTGCCGGATGAAGTTAAGTGCCTTCCAAGAAAATATGTTGACTTCTGAGCCCCTTAGCCCCCCCTTAGTTTTTACAAAAACTAAAAAAGAAAACATTTCTTTTAGAACAAACTGTTTTGTTGCTTTTCAAAATATTAACCTTTAAGATTTATACACTTTTGCATGCTTTCAAACCAATTCTCCAACATTTTTTCCATTCTGAAGTTGGTATCTCAAAAACATTGTTTTCGAAGGCTTCTTGAATTGATGAAAATCGCTGTCCACGCATTTTTTGTTTGACATTGAGAAACAAAAAAAAAAGTCGTTAGGGGATAATTCAGGTAAATACGGGCAATGAGACATTAATTCGACGATTTTCTCCTTCAAATAATCAATTGTTTGACGTGCTGTGTGGGAGCTTGCATTGTCATGATGAAGAATGATGCGACGTTGTTTTGGTTGTTTTTCATGATTTTGACGATGACTTCTGGAAAACAAATTGTTGTATACCATTCAGCACTAATTGATCTCTCCGATGCTCTAAAGCAGGGTTTCCCAAACTTTTTTCTTGTGGAGCCCTTGGGCAATTTTTTACGGATCATGGAACCCTTGCCATACCTAAAGCCAGAGCCGGCGCTGCCGAGTATGTAAGGAATGCGGTGCATGCGGGCGCCACCGGGAGTGGGGCGCTGACGTGAGATTCGAAAGGGCGTTAAATGAATATAAAAGTAAGTTAGTGAAATGTAATTTTAGAAGTGAAGTGAGGACCTTTTTTTTAGGTCTTTACGTAAAATTTAGAAATGAGGACCTTGAAATTTATAAGTGACGACTTTTTTTAGAATGTTGCAAGTGACATTTCCTCAAATTTAGATTTTAATTGGGTATCAAAAACAATATCAATTAATTTTTCATAATCCAGTGCTGTATATTCAAAGGGCTTTTCATTACCAATTTGACTGTATTTGACAGATTTATTAGAAATGTGCGCGTAACGCCTTACATTAATAGTTTAATGCGTTTCTAAGAAAATATTGCAGCTAATCTTATTTTAATATTATATCACAACTTGTCGCGTGGAACCCCAAAATATTTCGTGGAACCCCACGATTCCACGGAACCCACTTTGGGAAACACTGATCTAAAGGAATGGTTGCGATATGTCTAATACAACCGAAGTAACAAGCGATCATTTTCTTGGAAGTGCTTTATGAAAGAACAACTTTTGTGGGTTTCGGTTCAACTTGGAAGACCCAAACAGAGGATTGTTGCTTAGTTTCCGGTTCATATGAATAAATCCAAGTTTCGTCACCTGTAACGATGATGTATACGAATTTTGCAGCGCCTAGGTGGATTTTTTTTAGCATTCCCTCACACCAATCAACACGAGCCTTTTTTTGAGCTTCGGTCAAATTATGCGGAATCCATTGGGAACAGATCTTTTTTACAGCTAAATGTTCATGCAAAATGGATTGCATTGCAGTCTGCGATATACCAAAGGATGTCTCTATCTCACGGTAAGTCACATGCCGATATTCTTTAATCATGTTGCGCACAGCATCGATATCTTTTTGAATCATAACCGATTTTGGTCGACCTTCACGAGATTCATCACTGACGGACACACGACGACGACGAAATTCTGCAAACCAATTGTTAACAGTCTTTTCTGATGGTGCTTCATTACCAATAGTTGAACGAAGCGAATCTATGCATTGTTGTTGAGTTTGGCCTTTACTAAAATCGTAAAAAATCATCCAACGAAAACCTTCACGAGTAATATCCGTTTTTTCACAAACTTTTTTAAACGCTCACTTTCAACGAACTATTCGGTAAACTTATAAGTTGCCACTGATTTCACTATAAAAAATGTCAAATTTTACCATCTAGTAGTCGTTTGTAAAAACATAAAAGGTAACCCACGTATCGTTTTCACGCAGGAGTAAATATATAATGGTCATCAAAGAAATACTGTTCAATCTGTTTTGATCCATTCTACTCCTTATTTCAATTTTAAGCTTTTTAGTTTTGAAAATGACGTTACTCCTTGCCAATTGGCAGTCATGAGACAAATAGATGGAAAAGGCACAGTTGTCCTCAATTGGTATTTAATTTGTTTGCTGAGGAAGCTGAAGTGCAGATTTTTTTTGTCCTCATGCAGAATATATATGGCTCCCCTGCATAATTATTTGGACCACCTGCTAGATTTTTCAATAATGTCTAGCAACTAAAACAAAAAAAAAATTTGGAAGTACGATGTTTCCTAAGTTGCCCCCTGTGGTTGCAAGCTCATAGTTACTCAACTCGGAAGTCAGTATTTGGCAAAACAGTATTATAATGAAATAACCTTGAATTAGACAGCGTTAAGCGAGGTCTTACTATAAGTTGTACGATAGATTGCATTGGAGTTTTATGACAGCTAATATAGGTTTATAATAAGACGAGTCAATAACAAAAAACAAAGAAAAAAAAATGTTTACATTAACAAATATATTGTTTTAATTCTTGGAATTATTGAATAATCATAAACCGCAAATGTCAATGTTATCATTTTCGTTAATGTACATGGTCTGTAAAGTAGTTCCAAGAACATAATTACTTTTATTTTCAGTTGTACTTCACATCCTATTTACGAATTCATATCCCAATTCCAATCTAAAACCTGAAATGCACCATTAATGCAATTCATATGATCTAAAAGATATTCTAGATTGACTGGAAACTATACCTGCCAAAAGATACATATGTATAATGCTAATAGGGCTATTGTAAACTAGATATGTTAGCTTTTACGGCGGTGTTATTCAGTGGCGAACGCAAGGGGGGATTAGGGAATTCGTCTTCCGGCGTCTTCCCAAATTTATGTAATGCAATTACAGTGATACGATTGTCTTTTCACCACACCCCATGTTTTCTGCTCAACGTTCAGTGACTATCTCATTATAACAATACTACATTGGAGTGGAGATTAAAGTTCTAGGTGTTTAGATTTTATGTTTCACCGAATTTGTGTAACAGTATTTATAGTGAGACTTGTGAAAAATCCCCCGCCCCGAAATCATTTTCTGCTTACGCCACTGGTGTTATTTTCTTAAACCCTATCAAAATAGGGTTAGCATAAACGCATATTTCGTCAGTTTCTTAACATAACAGCGGTGGGAAAATGTTAAAAATAAGCGAATTAGACTTACTAAGACACGTTTAAAAGTCGTAATTGTGACCAATAGTACATAGATTTTTTCATAACTTAGGAAACATTAAAAAAAAAAAAAATCAAAAATATCAAAAATCTTACCCTAACCAGTTTATGTGCCTACGGATACCAGATAAAAGAAAGCAAACAGATAGACAAATAAATACATAGACACACTGACTGACTGAGAGACAATAAAGATAGATATGCAGATCAAACATTAGGATAGAGACATATAGAATTGACAATAAAAAAGTTAAAGGTATAGACCAGGAATGGCCAAACTATGGTCCGAGGGATAGATCCATGTACAGCACATGTATCAAACGCGATCCTACCAAAAATTCCCCTATAATCATAGTCAATCAAAGCTAAGTTATGAATGATTATAATTTCTGCACAACTTGCCATGCCTTGTTATTTCTACTTTGTGTAAAACGATTTTATTTTATTATTTTATTTTTATTTAGAGACGCTTCAACTGCTAGGCTTTTAACTTCTAGTATACATATATTATAATTGTAACATTAAATTCTTATAATTATATTACACAATTTTGACCATTTATAATTTTACAATAACTAGTCTTTACTTACAATAACTAAATATATCTACCAATAGACATTTGTATATAATAATATTTGGATCTAGATTTGTGTTAGTAATTTTATATCGCTTAAGTAATTTATAATGTTAGTGGTACTGTCTAGGTACTGTGTGGGTTGTTTTGTAGGGGTGTTGTGATGTTGTTAGGGATGTTGAATTTGATTCTTGAAGAATTATGTGATTCACAATTTGGATTTAATATATTCTATGGCCAATAGCACGTATCAATTTTCACACCGAGCGGGGGGATTCTCTGTTGAATAGGTAGCTATGGGTGAGTCTTGAGTATCCGATGCGCAGTCTTAATGTCTGTATCTTTCCTCCTTTTTCCAGATCCCATACTTTTATGTCTTTCTTGATGTTACGTAATTTGTTCGTATTTGGGTCGATATTAAGCAATGCACTTTTTTTGTGTTGTATTGTGATGTCTTTGAGAGCATTCTTAAGGTCTGTTGCTGGTATGGGGATATTTTGTACTGGACTTATTTTGGTGCGTTGTCGGCTTGTTCGTTGCCGTCAATGCCTGAATGACCTGGAATCCAAATCAGGTATATTTTATTTTGGTATAAGTTTGAGAGTTTGTGGATCTCTTCTTGTATTTTTATTATGGTTGGTTTTTTACTTTGCATATTCTGAATGTTATTTAATGCGGCTAGCAAAGGAGGAGTCTGAGCAAATTGCTATTTTATGATTATTAGCAGTTATAGATTGTAGTGCCATGTAGATTCTTAATTCTTCAGCTGTTTCTATGGATAGAGTAGTAGGTACGATTAATTTAATTCAGGTATTTTTCATTTTGTGTCCTCTCCAACGACAGCATCTGTCAGACAGAATATGGCTCGCGTTGGTAAAAGTTTATCAATGGCGCGCACCCAAAGGAGGAATTCTATGAGTCCATCCTAGTGGCATAGCTACAATGGTGCAAGTGGTGCCACCGCACCAGAGCCCAAAGCGAAAAGGCGCCCGAGCATGTAAAAGAAAAATGGAAAGTTTAATAGATTGATGTTTAATAGATGTTCTTATTGCGTAAAATTTAGACACATTTTCAGAAGAAACTTTATTTGAGAAAGGTATTAAATTGATGATGAAGTATGGCTTCAAAAATTAAGAAAATTTCATCCATAAGTGAACTTGCTTTGTCGTCTATGTTTTCTGACAGCTTGCATTTTAATTTTAACAATTCCTGTGAATGTTGCAACTTCTGAAAGATCGTTTTAAATTTTAAATTAATTAAATACTTTTTAAGAAGTACCATGTAACAACAACGCTTATCCTGCTTGGCAGTTTTGTCAATTGAACAAGATCGAGCAAGGAAAATTGACATAAAGGAAATCGTAGAGTTAGGAAATAATTTCATTCAGCTTTTTGGACAAGAAGCGTTTATTTAAGCAACACAACGTTTCGCCAACAACATTGTTGGCTTCTTCAGGTGCTATAACAATAACATACAATAAAGTAACAATCTTATATAATTATAAATTAATTTACCTATGTTAGTTAAACGTACTACTATGTTAGTTTAGTATAGTATAGTTTAGTATAGTATAGTTTAATATAGTTAGTTAGTTTATTATATTTGTATTTAATTCAATTATTAGAACATTTCGTTAATTTCAATATATTGTAGATTATGTATGTAAACTATGACCTATGTAAACATTCCTGTAATGTCTGAACATTAATAAACAATTATTATTATTATTAGTTGTACGTCGAACTGTATGACTATTCCGGATTTCATTACCTGTTTTGGTTTCTTTCACTGTTTTACCTGGATGTGGAGGTTTATGTTTTTTAAGATTGATTATTGCATCATGTTGTACAGAGAGTGACACTGTCAATCCTGCGATTTGTGCGTACCAGGTTGGCGGGGAAGATAGTGTGGCTGCCTGTCATATTGATGCAGTAGTCGGTTTGATTATCATTCGTAATGTTTTGAATATTGTTAATCTTTGATATTATTATATTTATCACTAGTCTTTTTGTTTAAAATTTAACTAACAGTCACTTCCATTTGGTTCTTATAAAGTATAATATTTAATTTATTCCTGTTTTCCCATCTTTCTGTATTTTTCAAGTACAAAATATTTTGTCAATGTTATTTCTGCAATTTCACCATCCTTGGTGATGACTGATGTACATGTTGTTAGAGTGACGTTTAACTAACATAGGAAAATTAATTTATAATTATATAAGATTGTTACTTTATTGTATGTTATTTTTATAGCACCTGAAGAAGCCAACAATGTTGTTGGCGAAACGTTGTGTTGTTTAAATAAACGTTTCTTGTCCAAAAATCTGAATGAAATTATTTCCTAACTCTACTATTATACAAATTGGACGTTAAATAACTATTAAAAACGTATAATAAAGGAAATTATCAATCGTTTTGCAAGGAAAAGCAAGAAAATAATAATTTTAATTCGGTAAGTTATTACTAAACGTAAATTGTGTATGACTAGATTCAACCAAGCAGGTATTATTGTTTTAGCTGTAAACAAGATAAAATTTTCCGTGGCCCATTTCTCGCACCAGGGCCCACGCGTCTAGCTACGACAATGGTCAAAATACAAGTAATGACCGATATCTTTTAGGTTATTACTTGTATTTTGGAAGTGAGGACCTTTTTCTTAGGTTATAACTTGTATTTTGGAAGGAAGGACCTTTTTGTTTTTAGGTGAACACTTGTATTTTTGAAAAACACAAATGGCTTTGGCTAGCATTTGCCGAGTAATTATGTCTTCTGAGTCCCGTCCAGGAAATATTACTGGGTACGCGCCAGAGCTCAAAGAATATTCTACGAGGATGGGGTGCAGTTACGCCACTGGTAGAGACACACATATAGCCAGATACAATGATATACTAATAACTAGACAAGTAGACAATATACAAAGAGAAAGAAGTGAAAAAACTTGAGAGACAAAAAATTGAAAAGTAAATATTATGAAACAGTAATGATAAAAAGTAACATTGTTATGTAGAAGTATTAAGATTTTTTTGTGTGTCATTACTTTCTTTGTAGTAATGTAGAAATAATATGAGCTTCTTAACTTCTGCAAAAAATGAAATTATATAACTTTAAATTTATATAATACCTATGGTATATGTTGTTGAAATGATCATAGTGAACATTGAAGCAGAAACCACTTATTGATGAAATTTTAGTGAAAACTTTAGATTTCTCATTTTTATTAATAGCTCGTAATATCATTAATTATGACAGCAAATATGTCATAATCAACATCTAAGAAGACTGACTCTGATAATGGCGAATTATTTATTTACTAGACGAACTGATATAAGTGGCTGGAAACATAGGCTATCTAGATGATCTTATGTTTATCTATATACGAGGGTCATTTCATAAATAATGCACAGGTTGGCAACACTGCGGGTTGGATGACGTAACAATAGTGACAATCATGTCAATTGTAATTGAAGGCTCTAGGAAGAAGCGTATGTTTTATTTTCATTTATAACGTACTCTGTTTTCAACAAACGAGAGCTAGAAATGAAGACTGCAGGAGGAAGGTCGAAAACATCAATAGATGAACGAAGTGTGAAACTTGTGACAGATGCTCTTAAAGAAGATCGTCGTGCGACATGTGAGGAACTTTCTGGAACTACAGGGATTCCACCGTCAGTTGTTTTTTTGGCCTCATATTTGGTTTCTATACCTTTCAGATGATTATAAGACAATATCCGCAAAAAATAAAATTTTGTCTGTCTGTCTGTCCGCCTGTCTGCCGAAAGTTACGCAAAAACGGCTGGACATATTTTTACAAAATTTGGTACGATGATAGAGTAAAACTAGGATTTGAACATAGACTATAAGGCATTTCAAAATTTTTATTCTAGGAGGTTGTTGCGCGGTTAAAACTGTTTATTAAAAAACTTAAAATATCTCCCTTATTATTAACAGAAAAATATATACGACGAACATTTTTTATAATAATGAAATAGATCTTTTCTGTTGAATGCATTTTTTCAATTAGATGAATATTTGGGGAGTTATGAGGGGACGCCCTAAAACTAAAATCTACATACATCTTCCTTATTCTTGACTTTCCAGCAAAATTATACGTATATGACCAAAATAGTTAATAATAAAAAAATAAATCTTTTATTTCTATGATTTTTTTTTATTTAGATAAATATTTGGGGAGTTTTTGGGGAAACACCCTAAAACTGGGCGGGGGGGACTAAAATTAAAATATACATATATCCCTTATTATTGACTTAACAGCCAAATCAAGTATGCCAAAAATAGTTTAAAATGAAACATTAAAACTATTATTTCTATGCATTTTTTCATTTAGATGAATATTTGAGGAGTTAGGGGGGGGGGGGCTAAAACTAAAATGTACATATATCCCCCTTATTATTGCCTTAACAGCCAAATCAGGTATGCCAAAAATAGTTTAAAAAGAGAAAATAAATCTTTTAGTTCTCTGTATTTATGCATTTAGATTAATATTTGGGGTGTTACGGGGGGTTTCCTTTTCAAATATCTCTTTTATTATTGACTATTGATAAAAACGTATATAACAAAAATTGTTTATAATAAGAAATCAAATCTTTATTGTTGTATATACTTTTCGATTTAATGAATAGAGGAGTCATGGGAATACACCCTAAAACTAAAATCTTTCACTTTACATCAAAAATGTTCATGAAGAAACATTTTTTTTTTTCAATTTAAATTAGGGAAAGAAAGAAAATTATTAAAGAAGATTATTTAAGGAGCAAGGGGAGTGTTACTTTTAAAATATCTCATTTATCATTTACCTAACAGCAAAAATGAACATGAGAAGTGAAACTATTCCTCTCTGTTTAATATAGATACTGTTTAAGACAGTAGTTCCCAAACTTTTCCGCGCCCTTAATGCATCAGAATTTTTCTGCGGCGCCCCAGGTCAAATCATTGGCCTAACTAACGCAATTGGAGAAATATTGGAATATTTCCACGGCGCACAGTTTGGGAATTGCTGATATAGATAAGAAGTAAGTATGAGTTTATAAAGATAGTTAAAAAAAGGAGGCAGGCTAATATTTCATCGGCTCTGAGCCTTATTGTGGACTGAATTATAAAACATTTTTGGCTGCAAATGTCAAAATTTTGACCTTAACTCAAAAGTGACTATATATTTGTGATCTAAAGCTAGAACTATATAAGTATACCAATTTACAACAAAATTTCTTTTTTCTACTAAAGTTTTGAAATTTGGTCAAAAATTTTTTGACTCCAATTTTAGCCAAAATATTGTTTTAAGCTAATTTTGGGGTGAGGATTGTGAAAAAATATTTTAAAAAATCATGCTTTCTTAGTTTTTGAGATAGAGCCGATTTGGGTAAGTTTTTCGCCAATAATTCCAAAATTTTTGCCCAAACTTGAAAAATACAATTTTGTACCAATTTTCAATAAAATCGGAGACAAAAATGTTTTGCTTAAAATTCACGATTTTTTTAAGGTCTACCCCTTACGATTTTTTGGATTTTTGGCCATTTTCGAGGGTTTTGGATTACTGCCCGTACAAAACTTAATAAACGGTTTATTAAAGCCCATTTTTTTTTAGACTTAACAATCTTTGTGGATTTTAAAAATTCAAACCCCAGATTTCTATTCCTAACCATCTTATAGTTCCGAAATATTGTTACAAGCCAATTAGGACCACAAGATTTAAAACTTTCAACCGCAGGTCTTTATCGCATTTCGTTTTTGAAATATGTCCATGCGAAGATGAAAATTTCTATAAATCACGCCAATTAAAATTTGTCATAATTTTAAAACAAGCTAAACAAATTAAGCCTCACATTTTTTTTTAGTCTAAATAAACTACGAGGAATCCAAAAATTCTAACCTCAGGTCATTTTCTCTAACCATTATTTGAGTTGCAATTTTTATTAATTCACAATTTTCACAAATAATGTAAATTATGCCATTAAAAATATTAGTCATAAATAATCTCAAAACGCATTAAACGATTAAAGCCCCAATTTATTTCTAGATTAAATAAACTACGGCGGATCCAAAAATTTTAATCGGAGGTCGCTGTCTCAAACCGTTTTTGAGTTGTGCTTTTTTTAATTCACAATTTTCACAAATAATGTAAATTATACTATTAAGAAAATGTCGTAATCTCAAAACGCGTTAAACGATTAACACCCCAAATTTTTTCTGTACTAAATAAACTACGGAGATTTTTAGATGCGTACAACCCAGTGGTGCCCTAACTTTATCGGTTCCCGGCGCCCTTAATTTATTAGAATTTTTCCGCGGTGCCCCAAGTTAAAACTGGTCTAACTAACGCAGTTGTAGGAATAATGAAATATTTTCGCGGCGCCCCTGTAACCCATCTGGGCGCCGCGGCGCACAGTTTGGGAATCGCTGGTTTAAGATATATATTTGAGAAGCTATGGTGAGAGCTATCTATAATATGAAGTATCTGACTTAATATTTACTTAACATCAAAAATATGTACAAAATAGTGGTTTAGAATAAAGAAACGATTATTTTGCGTTCTACTTGGAACTGAAATATCTCATTTATCATATACGTTACAGCAAAAATATCATTACAGAAACCGTACGAAGTACAGGTACTCCAGCTAGTGCAGTGTTTCCCAAAGTATGGGCCGCGGCCCATCGGTGGGCCGGGACTGCTTTTATGGTGGGCCGCGAACGATTTTTTGGTTGGCCACCAAAATCTCTTTTCAAGTATAAACCTTTTAAACACAACAATTAAAACACAAAAATAAATAAATTTAAACACTTAAAACCCAACAATATCAAATACATGTGGCCTTGGCGGAGTTTATCTTATTATAGGCGTACAGGGCGCGCGCCATGCGCGTGTTTTTATTAACGCAGGCGCATTCAAAATAACAATCGAATTCTGAGTTTTAAATAGTTTTATCGTCGAAAATGTAATTGACTGGACACGATGCGTTAGTCTTTGTACTGACGGCTCAGCTGCTATGACTGGAGAAATGAAGGGACTCTCTGCACGAGTTAAATCGGTGGCACCATTAGTAAAAATCACGCATTGTTGCATTCATCGTGAACAAGTTGCTGCTAAAAAAATACCAAAAGGACTCAAATCAGTTATGGATGAAGCGGTTAAAATCATACATTTTATTAAAAGTCGTGCTTTGAATGCTCGATTTTTTAAAATATTGTGTGAAAAAATGGGCAGCAACCATACCCAACTCTTATTTCATACAGAAGTTCGTTGGTTATCGCGCGGAAAAGTTCTCACTCGTTTCTTTGAGTTACGATAAGAAATAAAATTGTTTCTGAAAAATGAAAAAACTAAATCATCGTCCCAGTTTATTAATTATTTGCATGATCCAACTTGGCTGGTTCAATTAGCATATCTAGCTGATATTTTTGGTTATTTAAATGGGTTGAATATCCAACTGCAGGGAAAAAATACCACAATATTTAACGTCCAAGATAAAATAAAAGCACTACGCTTAAAATTGGAACTATGGCAGAAACGTAACAATTCCTGAGGAAATTGTTTAAGATTTCAATAAACACATGAGGGAACTTGGTAGTCAGTTCTACAAATACTTTCCTAAAGAAGAAACAGAATTCGAATAGATTTCAGAGCATAGAAAATATCAACAATATTGAAAATTCTCTGTCATCGAAGGAAGTTGATTGCCTTGTGGAGTTAACTTCAGATTCTTCTTTGAAAATTTTTTTTACGAAAAGAAATTAATTGATTTTTGGTTTCATGTCAATTCTGAATATCCTGAGCTTTCCAATGTGGCAATAAAATACTTATTGCCGTTTTGTACGACCTATAATTGTGAAGTTGGGTTTTCTACACTTGTTAATTTAAAGACAAAATATAGGAACCGGCTTGATGTAGATCCAGATATGCGATTAAAACTTTCTTGTTTGGAACCAGACATTTCTTCGTTGATTACTGAAAGAAAACAGTGTCATTCATCACATTAAATTGTAATAAATGTACTACTCATGAAAACAGTGTCATTTATGAATATTTTCTTTAGATATTTATGTTTATAAAATTGTATAAAATGTTTATTAATAGTTTTAGTTCATATTTTCATATACATATAGTATTGTTTTAGCGTAATAATAAATGAGAAATATCAAAAATTTAGTATTTTTTTAGGTGGGCCGCGAAATGAAATTCATTATTTCAGTGGGCCGCGATCAATAAAGTTTGGGAAACACTGAGCTAGTGTATCGTTATATAATTTTCTTGCCAACATGTATGAGATTTTTATTGTTTGTGATTTTATTTAATTTATTTATATGATTACAAATATTTATGATCTTGTTTAATGAAAAATATAATGTAACTTTAAGTAGAAGAGTTTTATTTAATGATTGTTTTTTCATATTTTATGGGTAAGAGGGTCTTCAAAATAGGATTGCGCTTGTAAGTCACCAATTGCTTAATCCGTCAGTCGTGAATCAGCTTTTCGATAAGCGTCGGGAACTCAACCTGACATGTGAACGGGTACCTACTATTACTTATGTAATAACGCTTTATTTGTCAAAATGAAAGCAAACTTATGAACTAGATTATACATAATTAATTTGCAAAAGTAATTATAATAAAAAAAATCAAATACTTTTCTACAAGTTATTAATTCTGGTGAAATATTTATCAAGGTCAAACTCAATGTGACATTTCTAGTGTAGGCTGCTGAATGACATTCCTTGGTATTTGTTAATATTTGTATCTTTTACATTGCGTGTATTTCACAAGGTCGCCATATTCTGAAGGGTTGTCATTTAATAATTACAGTGTCAATTACAGTGATTCAATACATGTAAATTTTACGGAGAATGTTCAATAGTTATTTGGGATGTAAAGAGAAAATTTGACATTGAAATTTAAATATTTAAGAATGCATTTAGGTGGTTTAGAATGTGTGTGGTCTTACTTTCTAGATGTTGTTCCTAATTTATAGCAACCAGCAGTACTCATAAGTTATGAGAATAGTATTGTATACATAAGAGCTACCAGACCACAGGACCTTTTGCTATTTCTTTCGGTATTTCACCCGGAGATACACAAATAATCTTTCTTTTGACGTTTTTGAAGAGCAACCACGATTCATCACCAGTGACAAGGTTCTTCTAAAATAACGATTGCTCGTTTCTCTGCAGCAATTCTGTGAAAATTCGAACACGATCGGTTTTGTTCTTGTCGGAGAGTTCGCGATGCATCCATTCAGCCAATTTCCACACCCCTCCAAGATTTTTTAAGCGACGAACGATCGTGTTTTGTTGACATTGAAGTCTTCTGGCCAATAGCCGGGTTCTCATGCTATCGTCCTCTTCCACGACTGAAAAAGTGCCTGATTGTCAATATTCGATGGCCGTCCTCTTTCTTCATCCTTCTTAAGAATTGTGTCACGCGATTTGAACTTGTGGAACCATCTTTCAACTTGTTTTTGACTAACTATTCCTTTGCCGAAAAGCTCGTTGAGATCGCGAAATGACCGTTTTCCACCCTTTCTCGAAGTGGTAGAGTATTTATATGACGAACACGAATATGATTCTCGACACCCATTTTTTTTACCTTAAAACAAAAGAATATTTTTATAATTCTAACATAAAGTAAGCGCCATTTTCAATACAAAATAAAAGCTCCAAAAAAATCGTCGTTAGTATTGTATCAAACCAATATTATGTTAAACATAAAAAGTACATAGAATTCATAACCTTCCGGCGTCCCCATCGTGTAGTGCTGCTAGGCGTTCGCCTCGACACGCCTAATGTTAAACCGGCCCTGCCTAAACTTTACCTTATTGCTCATGACATCTGCTCATGACACAGCGGTCCTTGTAACTCACGAAGATTCAGCAAAAGTTTCCCATATAGTCAGCGCAGGATTACTGTAATAGCACAAAGAAATTTGTCCTCGTGCTAGACCAGGGCTAGACATTAGATACATGGCGGACCGGACAATTTGAATTCAGCTGGGCTCTTGGCGCTTAATTTTAAAACTATTAAATGAATTCCAAATTCTGCAGGAACTGACTGAGGCAGCTAAAAGGCTTAATATAAACGTCTTATTATCTTGATAAACGAAAATGATAACTTGTATTGAGCGAGGCACTTAAAATCGACGAAATATCAACATTGAATAGGTTGATGCTTACAAGTATCTTGGGCATGGTCAGTGGCGTGCGACAGATCTTGTACTAAGATCCTTTGAGAAATACTTAATATTTACTATAGTCGGATTGCTGATAGGTGACTGTTACATGTATGTATCAAGTAGTGCATTCATATAATAATCTAGTTACCATTTATCATCGTTTTTAAAAATGTTTTTTGTTATTTGTCTTAGCTGTCAGTGTCTGGTAATAAATTTATTATTATTAATTAGTAGTGCTTGCGGTCAATTATTAAATTCACAAACTTTAATTTCAAATCTGCTGGGATATTTTAATTCCGAAAAAGAGAACAATGGGCCTCTTATTTCTCTATCTTGTGTCCATCAAAGAGTAGCAGCTGCTTTAAAGATTTCGGAATCAAGAATTCGTAAAATTATAAAATGTAATAAATCTGAACTTCTCACTAACAAAATCACGAGAAAACGAAGGAAATTAAAATCTGAAACTGTTTATTTTATTGATACATTGGCACAAACGAAGGGTCATGAAGTACTGAGATTACCTTCTTATCACTGCCAGTTTAACCCCATTGAACTAATTTGGGGTATAACAAAAAACAAAAAATTATTATGATAGACAAATTGGTCAAAACGGATATAGTGATAACGAAGTTTTGAAAATGTGGCAAGTAGCCTGTGATCAAATAAATTGTGAAACTTGGGCAAAATCTGTTAAAAAAATCGAAAATTTAATAAATGAATGGTGGGAAAGGAAAAGGATTGTTGATGATATTAATCCAATAATAATAATAAATACAAGAAATGATAGCGATAGTTTAGATGACGACGATATCATGCATTACAGTGACTAATTTAAAAAAAATAAAAATAAACATTTAAATACAACTTGTAGCAATATATTATACGAATAAATATATTTTTACTTAATATTTTATTACTTTGTACTTATGGGAAACATAAAAATTTAATTTAATTAAACAACAAATTATAATCCAAAATTTACGTATGAATATAAGTTTTTCCTTATTTATAATTATTTCCTTAAAATTAATAATTTTGTTTGTTTGAGTACTGCTGTGAATTTATTTTCGTGCTCTAATTAGTAAAGATATCTACGAATCATGCCGTTCCTTTCTAATGCTTTGTTTTTTTATAAATAATTTGAAAGGTTAGTTGTCAACTTGCGTCACTATACGTTACTATGGGTATGCAAATAATTATAATGATATAGACAGAGAAAGCATATAGTATTGTACATCGATACTTGTAGCAACGAACAGTCACCTATCAGCAATCCGACTATATACAACTATACATGTATAAAAATGTGACATCTTTGTCAGCAACAAGAATATTATATATTAAGAACCAAATTTGATATAAAAATATTCTTGTTTAAGATGCATTGTGTATTAATCGTTAGGCTAAAAGAAAAGAAAATATCTTTAAGCATCTTATGGGATTTTACTGAAATCTTTGTAACAGTATTTATGGTAAGACCAGGTAAATTATCTTATACAAGATGGAGATATTGTCAAGCCAATATTTGTTCCAAACTGTATGACTACCGTACAATAAAACTTAATTGATTCTAGTAAATCTTGTTTTCTTTCCCATTACTTATTATTTATTTTTTGAAATTCTGATAAAAATACCTGCATAGAAAATTCTTTTAGTGTGAATCATTCTGAAAAAAGTTCTTTTTCTAAATTAAATATTGAAGAATGTAAAGAATGTGAAATTTGTTTTTCAACAAATTAGGATGTTACAACGTCAGATCTAAAAATAAAATATCTTTCCCTTTCCAGGATATTTTGTATTTTTTATTACAAAATTTTATAATATGCCACCAGAATGGCAGTTTCAACATGGTAACGACCCAAAACATAAAGCATAAACGTTCAAGTTTCTTTCTTGAAAATAAGAATCAAAGGGCATGTTCCAGAATTCATCAGCAAATTAATCGATTCCTTCAATCAATGACGTAATCGATGGCACTGTCATTATTTTCAAAATTAGTGCAAAATGTTACATCTTCATTGTCTGATTCTGATGAATTAAGAAATTCAGATGAAGAATTGTTATTAATACATGACAAAACAATATACCTACTGCAAAGTGATCAATTATGTAGCACTAGTGAATTAATATTGCAATGATGATTTCCAGAAACATTTTAAGATTACACGTTCATCATTGATAAATGGCGGCATAACTTTCATTTAAAAATGAAGGATTAATTAACGGCCAACTATAGGTGCGTTCGGCATAACTGTGCAGTGTTAAGTCTGTGTTTTTTTTGTCACGTGACCATTGTACACACAGTGCAAGAAAGTCAAAGACGAACGCTTTGTTCAGATTGTGCAGTTATTCTTGTTATTCTAACCTTTTTTTTTGTAAACAAATCAATTATGTGTATTTGATTACATGAAGTCTGTCTCCTGCTACTTGTTTTGTACGATAATATAAAAATGCCGCATGAAGGTTTTGTGATGCTTTTAAGTAATATAAAAGAAATTTTGTTTGATGAGTAAGACAATTCAAAAGAATTTTCCAAACCAGAAAATATTTTGGAAAAAGTGTTTGAATATGCAGAGAGTACTGTTCCAAACATGACTACAAATCAATTTAAAGTACATTTCCACTTGTATCCAGAAAATTTTGAGTGTATTTACCTACATGTTCATGTCTGTACTATTTATTTTGTCTCATATTGTTTTGTAGAAATAATAACTTGTATTTTTACAGCGAAAAACACTATTGCACAGATTGCCGCATGATCTGAACTTGTGACGACTGTGCAACACAAACTGCACTGCACGATATTTGTGCAGCACAGAGCACACAGAAACTTTATGCCGAACGTTTCTTGTGTAAATTATGCAGAATGTGTAAATGATTAGCTTATGCCGAGCGCACCTTATATCTCTTGAAAGATATGGTCTTGCTTTAGTTAGTCTTTTCATACGATGAAATCGATTGCTCATCAGATTTTACAATGGTGAATGTAGAAAAGCATCGATTAATAAAATCGATGAATTAAGAAATGGTTTGACAGATTTTCGATGCAATCGAGTATTCAATCGATGAATTCTGGAACTTACCCACATTGAAATCTCTTGAAGTTGAAGTTGCGTATGAAAAAAAAATTAAGGGGGAGTACTTGTGAACTGTTGTTAAAGAAAAATGGTAATTTATTTCTGTCAAAAAGTATAAAAAAAATAAATTCAGTCAATGGGCGCGTTCAGCGCCCTAAACAGTTTAGTACGTTCACTACGGTTACCTTCTGAAAGTTACCGTTGATAGTCAACAGTTTACTAAACATCTCAACGTAAAAATTTTACGTTTAGTTACGTTGACTTGTATACCTAACCTAAATTTTTAGCGGGAAATTTATACAAGATACAAGTTAAATAGCATTGGAGCTAACAAATTGATTAATTCTGCCACTTGAGGACATGACAGTCTAAAATGGTTTTTATCTATTAGTAATGGATCCATCTTTAAATATTTTTTAAGGTTATGTACTCAAACTGTTAAACACTCGCGTTGAAACTAACCGGTAACCGTTCAGACATTCACCAAATTGCTTAATCAACGTACGTTTACGTTTAGACTCAACGGTTTAGGCGCTGAACGCGCCCAATGCCAAGAAACATTAATATGTAACAACATGTTTTACTATAATCGCATTCAAGGAAAAATCTTCGTAAGAAGAGTCATCATGTTTCACAGAAAATTAAAACCAGTGGCGAAGGGAAACCTCCGCTAGACTTGCCCTCCCATAAAAAAATATTAAAAAAAAAAATGTAAATATAAAAAAAAAATATATATATATTTAGATAAATCTTCAAAAATACATCAAATTATGTTCTATACAAATTTTTGTCCAAGGCTTGCTTTACTAGTTACGAATTAATTATCATGACCATGGAAACGTTACATATAAGTATGAAAAAATTGAGACTTTTAGAAAAATGTTAAATAATTTTACCAACATTTTTCAAAATTTTTAAATAATTTTACAAAAAAAATTCGAAATTTTTCGTTTTATCAAAAAACGTCTCAAATAAAAGTTATTATTTATTGCATTTATAGTAACTTTTGTTCAATAAATTTTTTCGAAATATTTTTCTGTTGCTAAATATTCGCAAAAATCTTAAAATCGACACGAGTAAACTCCCATTTCTAGTCAACCGATTTTCATAAAAAAACAATAGGGTTCTTCCCATTTAATAGGAGAATTTTTTAGTACCAGAACGAACTCTTTAAGTTAAACCGTTTTTGAGTTATAGTGTACACACACAGACACACAGACAGACACACACACACACACACACACACACACACACACACACACACACACACACACACACACACACACACACACACACACACACACACACACACACACACACACACACACACACACACACACACACACACACACACACACACACACACACACACACACACACACACATACGGACAGCACTTCGAAAATAGGTTTTTTGGATTCCCTGGACCATGAAACGTGGTCATCCGTCAAAATCTCGACCTCGAAAATTTTCGCGATTACAATACTTGCCCCTTATATATTAAGGTCGGGCAAGTAAAAAGATAAATTAAAAAAAAAAAAAAGGAAATATGCGATATAAGAAAAAATTATGTATTATTTAAAAAGGATCTCATGAAAATTTGAGTAACAAAAATGATCATATTTGGAAAATTGTTCTTGTGAGTAGTAGTGAATTTTTGTGTCCAAATTCGCCCTAAGTTTTAGACATATTACGGGGGAGACAGCAATAGATAAGAAACGATAAGAAAATTGAAAGAACATGTTTTCCAAACAACTTTTAAAAAAATATTAACATTTTGTTGCGAATCGTTTACCTATATCTATATACGAGTATACGATAACTGAAAACTATGAGTACAGTCGATTCCGCTTAATCAGGACAATCGGGGTTATATAGGACAATTCCGGTTAATCGGGTCAGCCGCTTATTAGGGATAAATCCTAAAGAACGGAAACAAAACCGAGGAAATATAGTAAATTTACTTCGCTTTTTCGGGACAATATTCCGTTTAATCGGGACAGTAATCGTGTGAATTCCCGTAGCGCCGGGAATTCATGTTGGAGTGGGGATTCACTTTGACATCATTATGTATAAGCGTGTGGTTGAGTTCACGTAAATTTAGTGTAGTGACTCACTGATATAACCCTTACCGGGATGTCAAGAAAGGATTTGACACATTTGAAAGCATTTGATGTATTACGTATATAATTTTTTTATATGTATACATACTTACGAATAGTTTTGTGAGTTGTTTTATTTTTCTGCAATTTATCAAATAAAATACTTATCAAAAAACACTAATCCGGTAATTTTTGTGGAACTTCGAATAATTGGACCAGCCGCTTAATCGGGACAAAATGTACTAGTCCCAATGTGTCCCGATTAAGCGGAATAGACTGTATTTGAAAATCGGAACACAAAATAATCCCGAAAATACATCTTGGGCATTTCGGGACATCGAATATAAAATAGGGACAAATCCCGAAAAATTAGTACATCTGGTCACATAAAGGTACCAAATTTCCGTTCTTTAGAAAGTTCAAATCAATTGTTTCAAGGGTTTCTCGGTTATACCTGAAATTCTTAAAAAAGGAAAAACCAAGTTGTCAAGTGAAACGTCGCATATAACTTTATCTTCACTCTCACACTTCGATTGGATCACCTTGATATACTTGAGAAGTTAGTTGTGCATATGATTCAATCGAGGAAGATATTTAGAAAGAAATGCGACTCTCTTTCAGTTACTCGTGTCAGTGTTATCGAAGCAGCGCCGCATGTCCAAAAACACGCATAGGTTTATCTGAATATCTTCAAATATAACAAACGAAGATATGAACTACGGATGTACGTTGGTACGAGTAGTTCAAATACGTTATTTGTTAGCCTATATACGGGGGCTAATTTAGAAAAAGTTTTTACAAAAACTAAGAAAGAAAAAAAAAATTTTGGAACAAACTGTTTTATTGCTTTTCGTTTGTATGCGTTCATATCAATTCTCAAAACATTTTTGCCACTCTGAAGTTGGTATCTCAAAAACATGGTTTTCGAAGGCTTCTACAGCTTCTGAAAGATGAAAATCGCTGTCCACGCATTTTTTGTTTAACATTGGGGAACAAAAAATTCGTTAGGGGATAAATAAGGTGAATATGGGCAATGAGACATTAATTCGATGTGTTTCACCTTCAAATAATTAATTGTTTGACGTGCTGTGTGGGAGCTTGCATTGTCATGATGAAGAATGATGCAACGTTTTTGACTGTTTTTCCTGATTTTGTTGATGACTTTTGGCAAACAAATTGTTGTATATCATTCAGCATTAAGTGTTCTCCGATCCTCTAAAGGAATGGTTGCGACATGTCCAGTACAATCGAAGAAACAAGTGATCATTTTCTTGGAAGTGCTTCGTGAACGAACTACTTTTGTGGGTTTCGGTTCATCTTGGAAGACCCAAACAATGGATTGTTGCTTAGTTTCGGTTCATATGAATAAATCCAAGTTCCGTCACCTGCAACGATGTTGTATATGGATTTTGCAGTGCCTAGGCTGCATTTTTTAGCATTCTCCTACACCAATTAACACGAGCCTTTTTTTGAGCTTCGGTCAAATTATGCGGAATCCTTCGGAAACAGAACTTTTTCACAGCTAAATGTTCATGCAAAATCGAATATATTGTAATCTGCGATATCCCATAGGATGTCTCTATCTCACGGTACGTCATATGCAGATCTTCTTCAATCATTTTGCGCACATTATCAATGTTTTTTGAATCACAACCGATTTTGGTCGACCTTCACGAGATTCATTACTGAAGGACGCACGACCACGACGAAATTCTGCAAACCAATTGTAAACAGTCTTTTCTAATGGTGATTCATTACCAAAAGTTGAACGAAGCGAATCTATGCATTGTTGTTGAGTTAGGCCTTTATTAAAATCGTAAAAAATCATTCAACGAAAACCTTCACGAGTAATATCCATTTTTTCCATACTTGTTTTTTTTTAAACGCTCAATGTCTCAAACTACTCGGTCAATTTATAAGCTGTGACTCATTTCACAATAAGAAATATAAAATTTTACGAATATAGTAATGACACATATCAATATTGCCATCTAGTGGTCGTTTGTAAAAACATAAAAGGTAACCCTCGTAGAATTGCGTGAAATAGATATGTTTTTGTTTATGAGTTCTCTGTCGATCAATCAGCATCACGAGTCTTCTCATGTATAGTTGCAGGCTTAAACATTCACTTCCTCGTATTGAAGAGGTCCATGACAACTTGATTAATACAATGATAAATCACAAATTGTGAAATAGGAAACAAAAACAAATACATTTTATTCTTAATTTTTATTTATTCGTATCAAGGTACTTCCTAATAACACAATATAATTAATACAGTTTATTATAACAGTGTAAATAGTCTATTTGTATTCATCGTTTGTAATTACTGTGTTATTTATGTTTCATACAAATATTACAACATGATTCTTTCTACTATTGTACTCAAAAAATGTTCAAAAAAATTGTTTAAATGTTTAAATTATCTTTATATACATAAGTTCACAATGGTTTTCAACTTAGTTTATATCAAGAAACCGTTAAATTCATATCAAATTAATAAAATAGAAAATATAAACATATTTTTACTATATAAAATGAAGCTATCGCACAATAGCCGGAAATTATGAACAATATCCGGCTATTGTGCATCTTAGAATTAATTAAATTGACCGTCATATATGCATTTTCAAATATAAAAATATTATTTTGTAAAAATGTCATGTACTCTTACAAGACATTTTTATAGTGACCCTAATTCGAAAAGCCGAAAATTTATCCGTTTTCAAATTTAGAAGTTTACATGTTGGAGCTGAAATAAGATGGAAATAAAATTTTGATTATCACTGATTATAATAAATCTGGTAATCAGCAAATAATCGGTAATCGGCCATTTCAGCCATTTTGCCGTTTAATTTGTTTTGGCTTTATGGACGATTAATCGATTTTGATAATCGGCCATTATTATTTTTATAATTATTGTTAGACAAGTATTCTGAAAAAATTCGTAAAACCATGGGTAACACGTAAAAATATGTACCTAAAGAATCTATAAATAAAACTGTTTAAATTATACCGTTTCATTTAGAAATGCACAAAAAAATGAAAATTTATTTTTGTTGTCATACCTTGGTCATGTGACGGAAAATAAAATCGTGGACCGCCCATAAAATAAACCCTTTAAATTGAACCACAATCCTCCAAAATGTTTTCTTTAGGTATTTCCATCTAATCATATAAAATGCAAATGTCTGTTATAATATAAATTCTAATGAAAAAATGTCAGTAGTTTTTTTTTTGTTAACTCATATAAATGTTTATTGCGCACCATGATTTTATTTTTCGTCACATATAATCGGGATTTGATAACTGAAAACAAGTGTAACGTTTTACCATATTTCTAAATGAAAAAGTATGATTTAAAAAGTTTCTTTTTACAAATATAGGTTTTATTATATATAGGTTAGGTGTTTAATTGATCTTTATATATGTACTTCATATGAATTATAAAAAATCGGCGGCCGATTAATCAGTATTGGCCGATAATGCAAAATTAATCGTTAATCGGTCATATAGCTTATTGGTGCAACCCAAAGGACCGGTTTCTGAAAGCTTAGTTAACTATAACCAAATAGGTAAAAAATTGTTGCTATGTTTACTTATGGGATTGATATATTGTAACTGAGTTTAACCAAAAGATTAAACTCGGATAAGCTCTCGGATAAGCTCTCGGATAAGCTCTCGGATACCGGCCATAAATCATATCTTTGATGGACAAAAGCACTTATAGCCAGTTGTTAAAGAACGAATTAAGGGTTTTAATTCGATTTATGCGCAATTCGAATTAAAACATTTAATTCATTTTTTAGCAATTGGCCATTAGAGCGAACGAAGGTACAGGCTGAATTTAAAGCCTTGTTATTATTCATTATATGAGTCATCGTATGTACAGCTATAAAAAATCCTGAACCGAAATACTATTACCTGCCAGCTTAGTTTTTAACATATATTTACAAAATATATTAAGGTTATATTAGTGTTATGCTCCTTTTAAATTGCTTATATTTGTTTAAAAAAAATAATTAACATTTGACATTCGGAATTACTTACTACACCCAACATTTTTAATGCAATTTTTAGCGTTTCGGTTTTCAAATAGGTTTGCTCAACCTCTATCAACTGTTCAAAATTATTCTAAGGATTTTCTTATTAGAAATTTCACATTTTTATTATTTTACATTTATGGGCGCCCATAGAAGTGGAAGTCAAAAGATAAATATAAAAAGGGGAAGATGGAATCATTACCAGTATTCATTTTCCACTCAAAACTCTTCATAGGCAATCACATAATAGGGAGGCAAAGGATAATGATAAATATGAACATGGAGAAAATTTTATCAGCATTTGTCAAATATACTACTCCAAAATATATAACACTGTTTGATAAACAAGCACAGGATAGAAAAATAAATGAAAAGGAACATTGAGGTAAACCGCTTCATAAGCAGTCAGGATGGGAAAGGAAGGGGAAGAAGGTGAAAAAATAGGAAATCAGACCAAAGTTTTTAAAACTTTTAAAGGCTGTTTATTCGCTTTATAAGCAATCAGTGAAAATAATAAATGGGAATAAAGAGGAAAATCAAGCCAGTTATTCAAACTTTTAAAGTTAACCGCTTCATAAGCAATTTATCCCTGGCATTTGATGGGAAGATAAAGAAGGATAAATATAAATGGGGATATAGAAAGAATAAGACCAGTGCTTGGCAAGCTTTTAGCCTGTTCAAATGCTTCATAAGAAAACATAGAAAAGAAAAGGAAAATGATAAATACAAACATGGAGCAAATCTGACCAGCATTTGTCAAATTTCAGCCAGGATGGGAACGGAAGAGGAAGAAGGTGAAAAAAATAAGAAATCAGACCAAAGTTTCTAAAACTTTTAAAGGCCGTTCACATGCTTCATAAGTAATCAGTATGGGAAAATAATAAACGGGGAATAAAGAGGAAAATCAGGCCAATTTCGCTTATTAAACGCTTCATAAGCTATTTATCTCCTGGCTTTGGTTGAGAAGACAAAGAAAAATAAATGGGGAGATAGAAGGGATAAAACCAGTGCCTGTCAAGCTTTTTGTCTGATCAAATGCTTCACAAGCAAATAGAATAGGAAGGAAAATTTGATCAGCATTTGTCAAATTTTCTGCTTGATAAGAAATTACAGGATAGCGAAATGAATAAAAAGGGATATTGAAGGAAAACGCTTCATAAGAATAAGATGGGAAAGAAAAAGGAAGGTGGTGACAAAATAGGATATCAGACCAAAGTTTCTAAAACTTTTAAAGGCCGTTCAAATGCTTCATAAGCAATCAGGATGGAAAAAAAGGGAGAGTCTGGTTAAATGCTTCATAAGCAATTTATGTTTTACCCCTGGCTTTGGACAAGAAAACAAAGGGGAAGAAATTGGGAAATAGATTTAATGAGACCAATGCTTGTCAAGCTTTTCATCTGCTCAAATACTTAATAAACAATTTTAGAATAAGAGAATCAAAAAAGAATAATGGGAATAAATGATACTGGACCTGGGTTTTATCCTCGTCCCTTTATAATGATTGGTAAGTTGTTTTCTTTTTGAAGGTGCAAGAATATTCAATAATCTATTACCTGTTTACTAACACTAGTCTTGAGGATACGGACTATATGTACCAAGAAATAAAGGAACAGAAGATAGATTATCCAAAAAATACATCAAAAGTGATAAACTTAAGTGTCTGTACAGGATTCCGATACCAAGGTGTATAAGGGGGTACAAATAATTCTTTGAGGAACTTGTATTCAAAGTTTGGTAGTAAGAAAACATCTCTATTACTACGGAACTGAAAAAACAGCCAGATATAGAGATAAACGGAGAAACAACTTGAAGGGAACGTATATCCTATTGGAATAAGAAAGAACAAGTACCAGGATATTTCATGTGATATATTGAAGATTAATTTTTCCCCTTCACTATTTATAAGATATCCGGTTTAAAATGCTTATGATGTTCTCTTCACTTTCTACATATACCATAAATAATATAGAAATATAATTAGTAAGTCTATATCAGAATACGTATGGATTATTAATAAGTGTTTGGATATTTTGGATGTTTTGGACACATTGATAGGATAGATGAGACCAGCATGACGCAGTGTATGCTGGAAGTTGGATTGCGCAAAGTATGAAGACCGAAACTGCGTTGGCCAGACGAATGTGGTCCTAAGGTCCTGGAAATAAGGAACTGGTTGACGGTTGTGCAATACAGAACAGAATGGAGTATACAGAGGGAGGCCAAGAATCACCCCGGACTTTCGAATCAATGATGATGATAAAGAGGAAGTAGCAGATTAAAGGTTTATAACATAATTGTACAGAGTTTAATGTTCATTAATGATTGATAGGCGTTTGAATTTAAGGCGTTGCTATTTTAGTAATTTTCATCCCTAACTGTACAAAAGCCTCATTTTGATCATAGACGTAAATACCGATATAATTACACATTGGCCGTTGCCTAACACTGACAATTTCTAGTGTATTTATTATCAAAAAAGGCTCTTTTTTGAGATTGACACTTTTGTACATTATTTCATCGTTAAGCAAAAAAATAGCCACATAAACAATAGTATGTTATTAATTGAGTGCTTTGTCAATGACTCAGTAATTTCCCTTTGTAAGTTTTCTCAAGTGGCGCCACTGGTACCAATCTATCAAATTAATCTTATGAGCGGAAAATTTAAACGCATATCAATCATTTATGATAGCTCTTAAAATTATAGACGTCTAAAATATACAAATGAAGTCTTCTGCTACTGATTGTAAAAAGGTAACTCAAAAATGGATAAACTAGCGCAGTCTGGTTTAAAATTAATTTTCCTTTAATTTAACAAATGAATATTTAAAATGTATCAATAATAACCTAAACTGAATAAAAAAGAATATATCAGTAACAACGGTACAGAATATACTAATTTTTAATGTGTATAAGACAGTGGCGGCGCTATCTATTAAAATCTAGGGGGGCAGGAAAATTTTAAGTAAAGTTTGGGGGACTAGGAAATATTTGAAATAATTTTTTTATCGTTTACACATGCAATAACAAGTAGTGACCTAAAAAAAAGGTCCTCACTTTTAAAATATATTTTTCTCCAAGCAAATCTGAGCAAAACTGGGGGCCGGAACAATTTTTGGGGGTGGGTGGACCCATCGCTAGGGCCGCAACTGATATAAGATGATAGAAATATAAATATTTAATGTTACTTTTCATTTAAAAATATTATTTGAAAATAATTTATCTACTAAAACTATCGGATATCCAAACTGTGGTACTTTTTACAAGCAGCAGTTAATAAGCTAAAACTAAAACTTTTCTGGCAGTTTCCTTAACAGAATTTATTTTATATAAAATTTTAACTATTATTAAATATTTTTCACTATAGCCCAATAGCACCTAAACATTTTTGTTAAATTAAGACATGCTGAACGAGCTTTAAATATATTTAAAAAATAACAATAAGAAATGCAAAATAGCACCATTTTGGGCACCTTTTTTGTAAATTTGTTTTAAAAAAGAACCATGAGCACCTGAATTAATTCTAACTCTTCATGTGTGCAAAAATATCAACGGAATGATAAACCAAAACACCTGTAGTTTTATAATGTGATATTTTTCTAAAATAATTCTATCTGATTTAAATATTTATGCTGGTATTACACACTTTGCTCGTCATTTACCGCAAAAACTGATGACAGGCACATTTTATTTTTCGTTTAGCAATTGGTAACTTGCTTCAAACACTTACAGACATCAAACCTTAAGCCAGGTTTATAATAGACCCATAACATAACGCATAGCATATACAAAGCATGGCTCCATAACTTAATGAAGTTGAAACATAGTACTATCGTTGTCCTGTTTATAATACGACCGCACAACACAGACGCACAACTCCATAACATAAAAATTCACCAAGTTGAACATTCATGTTTGTGGAGGCTATGCGTAGCCAATCACAGAAGAGAGTGGCGAGCTTGCGCCGTGCTTGACAATTGTCATTAGTTTCTGTATATTCTTTTGCTTATTATTGTGTTTACAACTTATTAAAATGGAAAAAGAAGCGAGGTTGGTTGAATTAATGGAAAATAATCCAATATTGTATGACAAATCAAGAAGAGCTGTGCGTTCCGATTAATGTACTGATGCGGTTCACCGGTTCTATTATAAACACCGTAATTATGGCTTGTGCGTTGTGCTGTGGAGACATGCTATGTTATATGCCACGAGTTATGTTATGTAGCTATTATAAACCAGGCTTTATTATCAATACACCTGAACTTTTGTAAAACAGATAACATGGTAATAACAAAATCTAACTTTGCAGCCAATGATCTAAATGGTAACCAACAGCAGTCTCTCAGGACAAATATCCTAGCCCTTGGATAAATAATACTGCCGAATATAGATAGAAAAATTCGAACACGAACAAAGATGGCAAACGTGTTATAAGAATCGTATAACTTCATAAAAGACTTTTCCGGTGCTACGTGTTCTCTATTCTTTTATATGGAATGGAAATTTGGATTTTAAATAAAGGATATATAAGCTGGGTTCAGGAAGCAAGTTCGAAGTGCTCCGAGTCATTCTTTTTAACTCGACCACTCGAGGAAACACGTTTAGACCTTTTCTCGAACGCTCTGGAGTTAAACAGAATGATTCGAAGCACTCCGAGTTTGCTTCCCGAACCCAGCTTAAGAAACTGGAGGATTTTGAAATATGGGTTAATATTCTGGATATCTCATTGATGGACACGATGAATTAAGAACGAGAATTTATTTTTAACGTTCAGCAAAGAAAGCTGGAAAAATTGGACATATAATGAGAGGGAAAATACTATTACAATTTATCATAGGCGTCGGCAATCTGTGACCCGCGGTTCACCAAGTGAGCCATTTGATAATTTCAAGTGACCCACTTGAGTTCCGCAAATAAAGTTCCGCAGTTAAGAGAATAAAAATAAATTATAAAACATAAACATGAAACTTTTATAATAAAGCCTGACGAAATAGATGAAAATATTTTAGATTTGCAGTATTTTGAATATCTTAATATTGCCAGTTTAAGTTTAGAAATTATTGATTATAAAAGTTCAAAATTGTGGACGGATACATTCAAGACATTGCGGAAGGATTTAGAAAAAAAACGGACGATAATCATCTTTTCATGATATCAACGTGCTGGGCATCACTTCCTACGAAGTTTTCATCTTTGAAACAAATTGTCTTTGCCATTTTGTTCGTATTCGGTTCTACATATAAATGTGAGCAAATATTTTCACACATGAAATTTATTTTAAAGAAGAACAGGAGCAGCTTAACTAACGAAAATTCAGACGCTTGTATTCGTATTAAGGTGACTAAGTATAAACCAGGCAAAATTGACGTCCCAAATTCAGCATCAGGGGAGCCATTGATAACGACGGAACGTTAAAGTTCATAAATTAATGAACTAAAACTTGACAATTATATTTGTTTTTATAATAATTAGAATTATTATTTTTTTATGTTTGAAGTGTAAAAGCATATTGTTATTATTCTCTCAACAAAATTTATCTTATAATTCACCAAAAGACTGTTTTATAATGAAAATATCCACTGACCCGAAACGTCTTCTTAATAGTAATATTTTGGTTGATTTCGACCCGCAGTCAAAAAAGGTTTCCGACCCATTATTTATCATATAGGGAAGAATCTTGGGCTAGTGAAATGTAGAACGACCAAGGACTTTGTTGCTAAGAAAGTTATGCCAGTGGATTAGATGTTCATGTGAAGATTTATTTCGGGTCTCAGTCTCAAAAGTTATCGATTGCCAGTATCAAAAAAAAAGAAGATATAGAAAAAGAAGAATTAAGACATTTAAAGCATAACTTGTAACTATAAGTATTTTAAAAGTAATAATAAACATTCGATAAAATCCAAAATAGTAATTGGTCTCAAAGATCTCGAACTCTCGCGGTAAAGTAGGGTTCCTTTTATACGTCATTAGAGTATACATACTCAATAGGTAATTTGTCGTACTGTGTGGGAAAACTGGGTGGCGATCGGATCTCTCGATCATACCCATTCTTTCACAAGTCATCGAATTTGGTTTCGACGTAGTTCCTCAGTTGAGACGATTTATCATTTCTTGATTACTGATGCAAGTTCCCTACTGGTAACTAATAATATAACATTTTATACATTTAAAACGTAGTTGAAAGGTAATGCTACATGTTTCTAATGAATATAAACACTAATTAAAATATTACTCGTTCAGTTTACTGTCTTAATATTATATGATATTTTTAACGGTTTGTTGTTATGAAAACCTCAGACTTTGTGCCCTAAAGTTGATTGTGTTGAATTATTTTACGCTCTAGATGCGAATCTACGTCCACTCCTGCTTGGTGGAGCAGCCTGTTCTGGTTCAGGTTGTGATTCTTCTGCTTTTTGAGCTGTATTGAATTTCCTTCTGCCGGAAGTACTGGCGCGTTTTGGTGCTGGTGTAGATTCAGAAGCTGTTTCGTGATCATCATGGGATTTGGCAGCGTGACTTTTGCCTAAAAAAATTAAAAATAATTAGTGCAACCATTCTGATAATAATTAATAAGTTCAAATAATAATAATAATATCAAGTTAAGACTATCTATTAGTATAAATAAAACAAAATACACGTTAGCAGGAAAGACTTGCGAAAAACACTGTGTAACTCTAGAAAACAGTCCAAAGAATTGGCAGTCACAGTAGGTATACAATTATAAGCAGATGGTGTGTGGCAGAAGAATATTACACCTAAGAATATGCACATATTACATATTACACATAAGGAATGGCAACAAAAAGGCAATTATTATCTATTATGGAGCGATAACATAACGAAGTTAACCAAAGTTAAACTAAATAAAAATATAGGCATACTTCGGAAATATTGATAATTTGGTTTTTCTTTTCCATTCTTTGTATTTACACTATACTGTAGTCTGGTTAGAGTTGGGCAAATTGCTTATAGAGAAAAAGAACAGAGGGAGAGAGTTTAAAGAACGTAAGCAGTCTATGGGAAGGATAAAGAAATGCTTTTTACCAAAGAACTGGGTACTCGACCACGGAAATAGTAAGAATGAGAATACAAGGACAGGTGATAGAGAGCATTATAATTGAAAAAACTATACAAGGACAAGAGTAGTACAACATAATAAGGGAATCTAGATAGGATTCTAAATTCGGAATGATAAATAGGCCGTAGATAACAAGATAATTAACAAAGTGATGGAGATAGAAAGAGGATATGAAAATAATTGCAAGGTTTAGGTGTGAAAATGTGTGAGAGAGGAAATGAAGGGGTAAAAGCTGAGAGTTGGTGTCGGAGCGAGGGCAGTGAAATATGAGGAGAAAGTCAGAAGGGAAGAGAATAGGAAAATAATAAGGGAATGCTGTCAAGAAAGAATGAAGGAAGAACAAATAAACAAATTGTCGGCATGGGGAGAGACAAGAAAAGGGTACGTTTGGAGGTGTGGAATGGACATAAGAGACGCAGAGAGAAAGAGAAACGGAGGAACAAATATAGTAGAAGAATTGAGAAGGAGGGAAAAGGAGGTAGAGGAACAGGCAAGAACGGACAGAATAGACAAATCGCGGAGTGTGAAAAGATATAAAGAGATAAGAGAATACCGAGATACTTGAAGGGAAGAGAGGAAGATCAGGGGGCAAAGTCAGGAGGATAGCGAGGCTAGGATGCGGCAACAAAAAGAGGAACAATTGGTTTTGGGCAAAGCCACAGGACAAACTCTGCTGAATGTGCAAGGAAGAAGAGGAAACCTTGGAGCATTTAGCTAAGAGGTGCAAGGAGGCAGTTTGGGAGGAAGAGATAAAGGATCTGATGAGTGAGGAGGGCAAGGGAGAAAGATGGGCGAGATAACTGGTAGAAAGAAAAAAGGAGATCGGAGAGGGATGCCAGGATAAGAATAGGTAGAAAGAGAGGAATACTGGAAGAAGAACAAATAAATTAGATAAAAAATATTGTAAAATTATCAAATATTATACGTTATTTTATTTATTTTAAAATTTTTTTTAGTAATGGTTTATACCATAAACACCTCAAGGTTTCAAATCAGTTTTCGTTAAAAAAGGAGGAGGAGATCAGAGCCGCAGTAAGGTAAACTTGCGCTAGGGACAGAACCGTGTTTTGGCGCCCTTGGTAAATAAAAATAAGGTTCCTACCTCTCAAAATTTAAGTGATGAGTGAAAAAAAAAAGGTCTTCACCTCTCAAAATCCAAGTAACGAGCAAAAAAAAAAGGTCCTCATCTTCTTCGCAATGGCGCCCCTTAACAAGCCCGTCAGCGCCCTTTTCCTTACTGCGCTAGGGGCCGTCGCCCCTTCCACCCCCCCTTACTGCGGCTCTGGAGGAGATATACCGAAGGTGTGGTAGGGAAAGTGAAACCGTAGAGCATTTAACAGTTTATTGTGCGGGACTGATGGAAAAAGTTGAGGACGGAACTGAGGCGTTCTGTGAATCAGGAACAGGCATAACGGGGATGAAAAAGTTGAAAATTAAAAAGGTGGGTTGATCTGAAATCAGGTTTATTTTATTTTATTTGTCTTATATTGGGATGATAATTTTTTTGGACTTTTATATTTTTGATTTATTAATTTGTCAGGTACAGTACAAATGTAATATTTCTGAAGATTACAAGCCATAATAAACTAGCTATATAACTGGCATAACATACTAGTAAATAGTAAAAGGTAAAAATATGTGTACTAAAAACTTAACTACACATTTCTTATCTCATTTTATTGCGTAAATATAGCTTTTTTACAGATCAAATGTTTATTGCAACCCTAGGTTAAGCAAGTCTATTAGAGCCATTTTCCCAACAGCATTAGAATTTTTTAGCTATAAAGTATTGCGGACTTTATTGCTAAAGTATGCCAATGGATAGATGAACATTTCAGGATTTTGTAGGTATAAGTGTAAGAAGCCAACATAACGCTGGATGTCTAGGGATATTTGTTCTATAATTAAATCAAAAACAGTTTTTTGATAATCATTGTTATTCTTTATTTGTGTAATAAGAGCTTCCATTTAATTTTTTAAACAAAAATTAAATAATTTGCGAAAATTATGTTTCAATAAAATATAATTAAAAAATTCCAGCGTTTTTTTCTGAATTTGCTTCGAATTCAAGGATGCATTAAATTAATCAGAAATATATTGATAAATGGCTGGATGGATTTTTTTTCAATTTCAGTAAAGTATTTACAATGTGTTACACCAGCGGTTTCCAAACCATGTTCAGTAACGACCCCCTTATAAAAATTCCATCTCTGGCGCCCCCCCCCCATTTAGGAAATTTATAAACGATTTGTTAATAATTTCTTTATTGAAATAATAAGTAGTTGTTGACACAAAAGTAGCAAAAATATGTAATGTAAATAGTTTCTCTAATTCCTAAATATTTATTTTCACAACATAAATCACGAAAATCATATAAAAATAAATTATATTAATATTAAATATGTAATACAAATTAAAAATGTAATAAAAATCAATTTTAATGAGAAGTATGGGCTTGTTTCTTCATTCGCACATAATTCGTTAAATAGCGGTTTACATGAAGAAAGAGCCACTCTTATTTTGTCTTCCACTATTAACCGTGCGCGATATTTTGTTTTAATAACAGCTAATGTGGAAAATGCTGCGACCCGCGACACCCTGGTGAATCTTGTATGACCCCCCAGGGGGTCGCACCCCCCACATTGAAAACCGCTGTATTACACTATTAATATTACTTAAAAAAACTTATTTCTGGCAAGGTCGACGATCCCATATCTTTACAACAACTTAATTTTCACACCCCTATTCTCCGTACCAGAAATCCATCTCTTTTCTACCTTCCTCAAGCTCATTCCAATTTATTTCTCAAATCTCCCATAAACCGTATGTGCTCAAATTATATTCTAAATGAATCTGTTGTAAATCTTTTTTGAATTTCTGTATCATTTCTCTTTACTCTATTATGTTTATATGCTATTTTTTAAAAATATTTATATATGTATATATTTATTTTGTTACTTTAAGATAATCTTTATTCTCTTGATTTTTGTAAATTATTAATTTATTGCTGTGTTTATCATATTTATATGTTTAGCTTAATTTGTACCTGTCCATTTATTGGTTAATTCTGTTGGACAGATGTAATGAAAAATAAAATAAAATAAAATAAATAAAATAATAATGTGTTATTTGTTTTTTAAGTATTTCACTACTATAAATGATTTATTTCACTTTGATACCTTAAATACATAAAACTAAAGTAATTCAAACAATAGGTTGAATCACGACGTAATTTTAGGCGGAGCTGTAAAAAACTACTTTTAGTTCATTAATCTAGCTTTCTTTTGATATCAAATAATAAATTTTCAGACACAAAAAATTGTAAATTTTTCTAAATCTAGCCTGCTCAAAAATTCCGGTTTCCGTCAATATACATTATGTCAAAAATACCATAAAAACAATGATTTTTCAAAAATAAAAATTTGCTATTTATCCACGCATTAAGAGGTTTCATACTCTACTTTTCCCCCACTCAAAATGTTTAAAAAATATTTATTTTTTCATTAAACACATATTTCCTTATATTCACCTCATGATGTGTTTTTATGAACTCTCAGTATTTTTCATATATATTGGGTCAAAGAGTTGTATAAGAATGCCAAATTTCAATATTTTATGTTCAGCTGTTTGGCTACAATTTCCACGGTACAGATAGACAGACAGACAGACAGACAGACACATGAGTGACGTTATAAGGGTTTTTTGGTGGTCATACCAACAAAACCCTAAAAAAGGAAAGATCAAAGAGCACATGGATAAAAGGAGTGAAGTATCTGGCTTCAGGAGACTGAAATATTCAACAGGGGTAGCAGATTCGCTAATCTGACATTTGACCATGACATTTAAACCTTAAACATTTTAAACCTTCTGTATCAACTTACCAACTGCGGCTTGCTCTCTACGTCTTTTTAAAGCTGCTAAGAGATCATCATTGCTTCTGAATGGCCTGACAATTCCACCCTTAATGAATTTCTTTGGTGTTTCAGTTGTGGTACTAGATGTTGCTAGTTCTTCTTCAACATATTCATCTTCTTCCTCTACCTCTTCTTCTTCCTGCAAATAACAGAATTATCATTATATGATAAGGAAACTAAATAACAATAATTTGGAGTTACGAAAAATAAGACAAAACGAGAACAACTGTTAAAAGCAATTACAAAAGTAATTGGTAACTATATTAGAAAGTTAGTTATTTTCAAACTCTTACGAAATTTATGTGTAAAATCTAACAAATGAATTACAGAAGAAGTTCTATTAGTAGTCGAAATTAGGTATTAAAAATATCAGTTACATTTAATAATAATAAAATGATTTCAATGGTTTGGTGCCCTATTTAATGAAAATTCAACTTTATTGAGCCCTTTGTTGAACTTTTGCTTGGCACTATTTTGCATTATTTACGTAGCTCAGATAAAAGGGGGAAATATTTGGTCCAGTTTTCATTCACTTTACGAAAGATTGGTCTCTGGTGCTCTTATCCATGAACATAATATTCGGTCTTGTAACTAAGCGTGTTTTTGAGGTGAGGAAAGAATAATCAAGGGCGCTGATGATATGTAAGGCGCCTTTGTACAAAACATTTTATGGCGCCCATAATTTTTGATTTAGTAAAATGAGTGAAATGCATTCTTCTGTAATATATTAAAAAGACAACTGTCTAATTTAGTATAATAATTTATTTTACGAACATGCTCGGACAGAATTTGTTCGGGCCGCAGCGTCAAGACTTCGGCAAAAGGCGGAAAACCAATAGTCAGGCAGTAACTGTTGCAGTTAGCCAAGGCCGTGCGATAGTCGGTAGATCGGTGATTCCTCGTGATTCCAAATAATATACTCGTAAGCAGAGCTTTCAAATAGTACTTTTCTATAGATGCAACTGCTGTGTACAGTACCAGTACGATGATTTTGACTTGTTTTTGTTTTGTTGCTCGACACAGAAAATATTTTGTCAAAATAATTATTATTATTTAAATGTTATTTCTTTACTTCCTTCAAATAGATATTCAGAAAAATGGTGGAAAATGAAAATCAGAATGAGTCATAATATAAATTCATATCGTGCGAGGTTGCTGCTCTACAATCTGAATGCTCAGAACGTGAGAGAAGAGCTGTTTTGGATACCTGGACATCTTAAAAAGTAATGAAGCTGCTGATGTAGCTGCAAAAGCCGCCTCCCATAGACCTATGATTGATGTGAGTTTCATATTTCCAGATGACGTAAAGGGCCATCTGAAACATCTGGTTTTATGCAGGTCACAACATGAGTGGAGCAGCATGCAGGATGTTAAGTTAAGACAGATTAAGGGAGACATTAAACCATGGGGTTCTTCCTGCAGGATTAACAGCAGGGAGGAAACCGCCATCATACGCCTCCATGTAGGCCACTGTGCTCATGGACACCTCCTTCGAGGTGAAGAGTCTCCTATGTGTGAGACGTGTAACACGAATTTGTGTGTGTTACACATTTTAACTGACTGTGTACAGTTCGAGGATGTCAGGGAAAGGTTAGGCCTGTGCTATGATCTGTCAGTTGCTTTAGATGACGACAGAGTAGTCATGGATAGGCTAATGCTTTTCCTGAGAGAATCGAGATTATTGTTTTATTTGTGAAGTCTTGCACCTTATTTTAATATGTTCTATTTCTAGACTGTGATAGTCGAAGGTAATTTACAGCCCCTTTACAGCCTCTTACCATCACCCTTACCATCAATTTTTCGAACAGACCTTTTATCTTTGTGTTTGTGTTGTTTATTTGTTTGTGTTTGTGTTTGCGTTTGTCTGTGCAAGATTTATTTGATTGAGTATGCGTGTTTTTATTGATTTTATTTATTTATTTATTTATTGTTTAATTTATTGTATTTAATATATAGCGTAGTCATTTAGATGGGCAGAGTTAGGAGCAAATAGGTTTTGTTGCTGTTAGCAAAAAAAATAAATAAATAACAATAACTAACTAACTAATTAACTCATATCGTGCGACCCGCATGAATTTTACTTCTTGAAAAATTGCCCGGGACCGGAATGAGTTTGATATCCCTTTTGTAAAGAAATGCAATATTGTTTTAAAATGCTTTCTTTGGAATGTGTTTTTATCTTTGCCCTTTAGTTGTTCAATATTCAAAAGTTCAAAATTCTTTAAGGTCGTTAATTTGTAGTAAACAATTGAAAGTGATGTAGTACAAAGAGTTTTTTAATGATTGTTTAATGTCACTTATATCGTCAACAATCTCATCTTTAAGGCACGGCTGTACTTGTTACAGGTA
Organism: Liopterus haemorrhoidalis; assembly: GCA_963971575.1. NCBI lineage: Eukaryota > Metazoa > Arthropoda > Insecta > Coleoptera > Dytiscidae > Liopterus > Liopterus haemorrhoidalis. Next base: position 204,695,263 of record OZ020611.1, read on the forward strand.
GGTATTTGTTAAGTATGCTAACATATATCTTATAGGTCAAATGTTTAAATAACTCAATATGCATACCTCGAATAACAGCAAGTGTCTGCCTGTCGTTACCAGACGACAATCTCTTTTGTTCAAAGAACAAAACAACATGTAATATTCGCAATATTAACATTTTAATGCATCAGATTTTTTGCACATAGCAAGGAAATATCATTTCTTATCTTTGGTTAAGGCAGAGTTTCCAAAACTGTGCTCCGCGGAGCACTTGGTGGTCCGCAAAACGTCTACTAGTAAATAAAATAAATGTGATCATATGTGAAAATAGTGTTTGTGTTTTTTCAAAACAAAAGTTTCATTCAGAAATGATACGCTACTGAAAGTAACAAAAGCCAGTAGGTACAATTATATTTTACTGCCCCAAATAAATATCGAATCTCAGTGGTTCAACTGGTCATTGAAATTTTTTTAACCTATATGAAATACAAATATACAGCTGATTGTTCTATTACAGGGCTGATATCAAGGCCGTAGCCAGGGGGGGTATAGGGGGCATTTACCCCCCCCCCCCAGGATAGTTTACCCTACATAAAATATAATTAGAGCCCTGCAAATCCGCGGATATCCGCTATTTTTCTGCGGATGCGGATTAATTATCATTTAAATCGTGCAGATGCGGATTTTATATCATATCCGCTTATCCGCAATATCCGCGTGAATATAAAATCTTCGGTTGGACACCTCTTCCTACGGAAGACGCGTTTAGAACCCCAAAAATGTATCGTTGGCATTTGTTTTGGGCTTATGGTAAGAGGAAAATAATGATACATTACGGCACTTTTCACTTTTTAATAAAAGTCGTAGATACAACAATTTTTTTGGATTTATTGTCAGTTTATTAATTAAAAAATAATTATGTAAAGTCTGTTCTTTTGGTTTAGGCGGAACTAGATTTTCAATTCTAGTTACTTTTACCGATTGATTGAAGCTCTAGATCATTTTGTTCAGGAAAAACCAACTTCAATATATAAAAAAATAGCTAATGACAACTTACACAAAATGAAAATTGCGGTTAGTTCCGCCTAATCGTTTGGAATAGATTTTACTGTATCGACTTATTTTGCATTTTTGGAAATATTAGTCAAAATTAACCATGGCAATTGCCACATTTAAAAACATATGAAGCCCATATCAAATTAAAAAAAAATAAAAATATCTTGAAATCGTCATATAACTTTCATCTTTTAATAATAGGATGAATTTAAGAATTTAATTTTATTATTAAAAACTCATTTTTATAAATTTGTTGATCTTATAGGACTTTCCTTGTTATTTATTGGTCATAAATGTGTTCAATTAATCTGTTTAATTATTTCTAAATATCGCTGCTCTAAAACAATAGTGATATATCTTAAAAAACTAAGTTTTTGAGATATTACTGTTTAAAGTTTTACATTTTATATAAACTTGGTTTAAGAGTCGAATAATTGTAATTTCCATCTTTATTTTTTAATTTATATAATTTCAGTACGACGTTAGATAGAAAACATATTTCTGGACCCAGTAATATGTAATGTGATAAAAATTTCAATAGTTTTAAAGCAGCGATATTCCAATAGGCGAAAAAGGTTAGTTATTTCCAAACAGACAGCAAATCCTGTGCGGATAGTGCGGATATTTTTGCGGATGCGGATCGGATGCGGATATTCATATTTACAAAGGCTGCGGATGCGGATCGGATGCGGATCCTCTCTATGCGGATCGGATGCGTATACAGAAAAACGTATCCGCGCAGGGCTCTAAATATAATTTATAACTTTACCGGACTTTCATTATTTAATATACTACAAAAGACCTAGAACGCTGTTATTTTCTACCCAAGCCATGTAATTAAGGTCATACCGACCAATTTACAATATTTTGTTATTTTTGCCCCCCCCCCAAGCTGAAATTCTGGCTACGTCCCTGGCTGATATATTATAGAAGCGGCATATATAAATGCAGTACAAATTCCTTAAAATTTGCCAAATAGTATATATATATATATATATAGGTAACTTTTATTATAAGATAAAAAATCAGCTGTGTCCACCACAGGACCGACCGCCATCATAAAGTACTTATATAAAATACATTCTAGCAGCAGAGTAGAAATAACATGGCCTAATATTTTCTAACAGAGATATTATTTACAGACGTCTGTCCGTCTGTCTGTGTACACGTGCAGAGCAAATTAGGCTAAAAGGATTTTTATGAAACTGCATATTTAAGCTTTTGACATCAATGACACGAGTTGATCAACTTTTGGTAAAAATCGGTTGGCTAGAAATAGGAGTTTACTCGTGGCGATTTTAAGATTTTTGCGAATATTTAGCAACAGAAAAATATTTCGAAAAAATGTATTGAACAAAAGTTGCTATAAATGCAATAACTAATAACTTTTATTTGAAACGTTTTTTGATAAAACGAAAAATTTAGACAAATATGTGTAAAATTTTTTGTCTCAATTTTTTCATACTTATATGTAATGTTTCCATGGTCATGATAAATAATATCTCTGTTAGAAAATATTAGGCCAAGTTATTTCTACTCTGCTGCTAGAATGTATTTTCTACAAGTACTTTTGATGGCGGTCGGTCCTGTGGTGGCCACAGCTGATTTTTTACGTTCCCAAGACACATACCAATCTATTCCTTAAATCCCCATTGAACAGAATGTGTTCATATTATGAGCAGAATACAATAATTGAACTGTTCTAGTAATTACTCATTCTTGTGTATTGTACTTTCTTATGTTTTATAGTATTTAATTTTTAAGTCTTAATATTGTTAATTATGTTCCTGTCCAATTTTGGCTATACTGTTGGGACAGATGTATTAAATAAATAAATAAATAAACTTCAATTTCTACATTTTTTTCCTTTTTCAGTTTCATTTCTATTTGAATATTATGTGCACTAATAACGTTTTATTTCTTGAATATAAAGGTGTTTCTTATGTCTCACTTTGTAAACATGAATCCTCGATCTAATCTAAGATTAATGCACTTGAAAGCGTATCAATACATATGTATTAAGATTGTTTTATTATAAAATGATTGCATATCTGTTGCAAGATGTTCACATGGGAAAATATGTACATCACATAAATCTAATTTAAAATGCATTGAAAGCTTGTAATACATATGTCAAACATTGTGTAACAATGTATATAATTGCACTGGCTAATATGAAAGTGATGAACTAACTGTTAAAATACTTCTACGGTCTACAAAAACATACTTAATCTATAAAATGTATACTCGTACAAGAATAAATTAACTCAAATTTTGTTTTCTTTTTACGGTTGCAGCTTCCTAGTCGATCCTGTTTCAGGATCTACCAGATATGGCCAACGATGTACCAGCGGTTCCAACCTACGGATTGGGAACTGGTTCCGGCCCGCATTGCATATTCTATTTCTACTATGAGTTTTAGACAAAAACTTTATTAATAAAAATTGTTCAGTATTTTAGTCACAACACATTCTGCCTAATTTTGAATTAAAAAATCCCAATTAGTTTTTAAAAAAGACACATGATATTTTCTGTATTTATATCTGTAATATCAGTTGCCATGCACAAATGAAAATCAAATGTCTAAGTTTTTTTTTTTAATTTTTTTTTGTGGCCTTTGCTATTTCGGCAGTTAGCCAGGACAGTTCTTATTTTTATGAAAATTTCATGCCTGAACTGGATTCGAACCCGAGACCTTAGCAACGCAGAGCACATGTGTTACCACTATGCCAGTGTTTCTCAACAGGTGGTCCCCAGACAAAGTTTAGTGGTCCGCGAAAGTTTTTATATGTGTTTTTTGTAGTTTTCATTTTTATTTTTTATGCACATTTTTTATGTAAATAATTTATATTTTGTTTATTTTCTGTGATTTTCTACAAATAAAATAAGTGTATTTAGTAGCACTTTAAAGGTATTTGTTTTCTTGCAAAAAATGAACCAACAATTATTATTAGTGGTCCGCGTTAGAAAATTATATATTATACTGGTCCGCGGTGCGTTTTTGGTTGAGAAATACTGCACTACGCTACGCTTAAACGGTTAAACATAAATTTACAAAATACAGGCTATTCCAAACGATTAGGTGGAATTAACTGGCATTTTCATTTTTGTAAGTTGTCATTAGCTATTTTTTTATATATTGAAGTTGGCTTTTCCTGAACAAAATGATCAAAAACTTCAATCAATCTGTAAAAATTACTAGATTTGAAAATCTAGTTTCGCCTAATCGTTTAGAAGAGCAATTTAGGTACTTATAATGTCTGTATAAAACAAAAAAGATGAAAAATAATGGAATGCATGCGATATTGCGATAGCAGCATGTGATAGAAACGTCCTCAAGTTTGTTCCTATTTCTAAGGCCTTATATGCCAGCGATGAAAAAACCACTCTCCTTTTTTAGGGGGTTTGAAACATGCTCATTCTAATGAAAATAATTTTAAAA